>CM039719.1:10708875-10763172 GCA_022539455.1 Dendrobium nobile | reverse complement strand
CTAAGTGGTACAATGTGCTCATACCAATATTACCGCCCATTTAACCATTTGGTCCCACATTCTTGGAAGAGACCCTCCACACTTGGTACATTTTGGGTAGGGGAGCACACCAATCTCCTTAATATAGCAATATTTGTAGGAAAGGGATAGAGTGTTAGAGGAATTGAAGAAACACATGCTGAGGGCACAACAGATCATGAAGAAGTAAGTTGATGGACATCGGAAGGACATTCAGTTCCAAGTGCGGGATAAGGTGTTTTTAAAATTAAGACCTTACAGACAAAGGACAGTGGCTAACATGAGGAATGAGAAAATACATCCCAAGCAATTTGGGCATATGAGATAGTGGAAAATATTGGAGTGGTGATTTATCGCCTGATGTTACCCCCCAATCGCTAGCATACATCCAGTGTTTCATGTATCCCAATTGAAAAGGGATATAAGAAAGCATGCAACTAGTTCGGCGTTACCGGCGACACTAACTGAGAATTTGGAGGTGGTGTTGGAGCCCTTGGAGCTTAAGGGGGTACGACAAGGTGAAGTAAGGGATAAGGAAGTGTTGATTAAATGGAAGGACCTTCAAAATTATGACACCATTTTAAAGCCATATGAAAGATGGGTCTTACCCAATTCCCATCATTTCACCTTTGGAGGGGGGTATTATTAAACCGGCTTTTGATGAGCCGGATGAACTGGTCCCACCTGAATCGGTTCCGGTCTATTCCAAGTGAATAGACCCGCCTGAGGGGCGGGGGGGACAAGGGTTGGGCCTTCTTAATGGGGGTGTTATGGCTTTAATTAAGGGCTTTGGAGGGAAAATTCAAATTCTAAGGGCAGTTTAGGGAATTGTTATTTGCTTTTGCCTTAAGTAGTCTTTTCTATTCTAGGGTTAAGGATTATGATGATTTTTTGCTGAATTTGGTGTTTTCTCTATTTTTGCTTGGGTTCTAATCTACAGCTAGAGATTGGAAGAGCAAGATCTTCCTCTTCGATTGAAGATCCAACTGTATCTTGCTAGTTTCTTTCATCACTATCAAATTGCAAGTTTTCTTTCCATTATTTCTCTATTTTGCTCAAAAAAAAACCTACTGGAAAGAGTGCTGGTTTTGTTGATTTCTGTAGCAAAAATCCCGTAATTTCATTTATTTCCTATCACATTACTATCTATAATGCAAATATAATGTCTAAATACATTCCAGATAAGCTTATCAAAGCTTTGTAAGAGCCAAAGCAAAGTATGAAGCGTTCTTCAAAAAGCAAAACATGAAGGAGGCTTGATAACCCCAAAACTCCTCTGTAATTACCTTAATGATGATCTCCTCATGAGGACGACTGAACATAACTGGATCATCAATGTCAAAACGGAAAATAAAACTTTTCAAACAAACTGAACTTGCTTGACCAAGGCACTTCTATCAATCTCACGAGTGCTAAAAACTCTAATGATCTTTATTAACATTCAATATCTTAGCAAAGATAAAGTGTTCCTCCCAAATTTCAAGGAAAAGGGGAAAAGAACTTTAGGATGCCTTCTATACACCTCCGCTTTGGGAAGCTCTACAAAAAGGCACAACTCCATATGGTTGACTCAATTACTTCTTTCAAAGTACTCTTCCAAATATTGTGGCTCCAAGAGTATGGTAGCATGCCCTCAATTCTCCATTAATGTGTGAAATACACGCAAAATAAACAGGAACATAGAATCAATGGTGATAAGCAACCATTAATGGTACATGAGGCGAAAATATACAACAAAAAACATTTCATCATTAACAAACGTATTGAAATGCAATTAAAGACTATAATCTTAAATATAAGGGAAAGAATATGCCTAAGATAGTTAATTTTAAAAAACTTTCTTTTGTAAAGTAGAAGAAAATGCTTCGCAGTGACAAAAGACACAACAACAACAACAACATCAAGCCTTTAGCCCATTACATGGTGTCTTGGTTACATGAATACTTTTGCTCCATTGTGTCCAGTTAAGAGTCAAATTCTCATTTAAATTTAGTAAAGAAATGCCATTTTTAATATTTTCTAATCAAGTTTTATTTTCTAATCAAGTTTTTTTAAAGTCTATCTCTACCTTTCTTAACATAAGCCAAATATAATACATCTACTCTCCTAACCGGTTATCGGAAGGCCACTGTTTTATGTGATCAAATCAACTTAGGTGACTCTCTCTAATCTTTTCTTCCACTGGAGCCACTCCAACCTTTCCACATATATGCTCGTTTCGTATCTTGTTTCTAAGAGTAAAGTCACTCATCCACCTGAGCATCCTCATCTTTGCAACACTTAATATTATGCTTCTCTTTTAATGGTCAAGATTCTGCACCATAAAGCATTGCAGGTCACACCACCATCTTATAGAATTTTCCCTTCACTTCATAGCTTTTAAAACCGGACAGGACCGGCCGGTTCAACCGGTTGAACCACGAACCGGCCGATTACGGTTCAAATGAAAACCTGTTTTGCAGAAAACCAGGATAAACCCGTTCGAACCGGCGGTTCAACAGCCGAACCGCCGAACCGGTCCCGGTTTTTTATAACCGGCCAGAAAGCTTACACGCGGAGAGGAAAAAAAACTCGTCGACGTCTGCTCGACTCTTTGGCTTCGAGCTTCAACAGAGGAGAAAAAACTCATTCGAAGCCTTCGACCACTTCTTCCCCGACGACGTGCAAAGCTAACAGCGTCAACGCCATGGCTACACCAATCCGTCTGTTACTGCAAGGGATGCAGTAGAACCCTAGACCGATTCCAGCCTCTGTAAAAGAAATCAATGGGAAAGCAGTGGCCTTTAAGTGTGCTCGGTTGCGGATCAAGTTAAAATGGCGCGAAACAGCTTTCGAGCTGGTGCCGAACGGAATGATTAGGTTTTGTGAGGAAGAGGGAATGCGAATGTGAGCCTCGTGAGCTGAATGATGCCCATTGCACTTAATCGGTCTATTATTTTTATCTTTTTCCCTTCGATCTCTATGTTTCTTCGGTTATTTACTTATTTTTCATCTCTCTTTTCTTCTGCTATTTACATGGCCATATGGGGGAATGAGAAAGGTATCTGAAGGTGGATGAAGCCCGGCCGAGAGTTCTACTTGTTTGAGAATTTTTGCAATAAGTTGAAAAAGAAAGCTTTGCTTGCAATTTTCTACCATGTAGTTTTTTATCTGACATAGTTTTCTACCTTGCGTTTTTTATGTTGTAGTTTTTTACCTTGGGTTTTAATTTGTGTATATGATTTTATTATAATATTTAAATATAATAAATATTTATTACGTCATCCAGTTCAACCCCGGTTCGACCCCGATCGAACCATCAAACTGCTAACCTCTCCTTCTTCCGGTTCATTGATCGGTCCGGTTTTCAAAGCCTTGCTTCACTTTGAGGGAGGCTTTTCTATCACATAATAAGCCCAATGCATTTATCTACTTCAACCACCCAACTTGAACTATACTAATAATATCCCCATCTATTTCACTATCACTCTGAATAATAGACCCAAGATATCTAAAATGTGTACTCTTATTAATAACTTGATCGCCAAAAGCCACAATCTCCCACTAGATATATTACTACAAAAAGTACACTCTATACATTCAATTTTAGATATACTCAAATGAAAACCTTTAGACTCTATGGTTGACCTTCATAATTCAAATTTACCTTCAACTCCCTCTCTAGTCTTATCAACAAGAAGAATATCATAAGCAAAAAGGACCAGGGTACAACCTCTTGCAAATGTCTAGTGAGAACATCCATGACTAAAGCAAAAAGATATGGGCTTAAGGCTGATCCTTGATGTAATCCAACTTAAATAGAAAAATACTTGGTCAAACCACCTTGTGTTTGAACACAACTAACAACTCCTGCAAACATATCCTTCATAAATTGAATATAAGCATTATTAACCTTTTTTCTTTTCTAGAACTCTCCATAGTAGATATTTATAGGAGTTTTAAGAATTGAATGGGACAACTTTTGAATTCAAATTTTGAAAATGAATCCTAATTTTACAAAATCGGGATAAGGCAAAAAAAATTAGGAAATGCAAACATGAATTCAAATTGAAAGTTTTGATTAACTTTTTGAACTTCTAATTTTGATTCACTAGGAAGATTTTTAATGATAAAGTTAATCAGACTGTTGTATATTTGATTTGGGGGTGTGTCCGAATGGCAGGTGGGATTTTTGGCTTGATCATGAACATAGGAATTTATGAATTTTGTGCTTGTGGTGGTAGTTGTATAGCAATAGTAGTGCTAGCATAATTTTATGGCTTAAAATTGTAGTGGTGTTGGTAGTGACAGTTGTAGGATCATGTTCTTTGTTTAACAACAACAAAGATAAGAGAATGATGTAGGGGTTGAAGAGAAGATCCAAACAACTCTATTCATTCAGGATAATCTGCTATGAATGATTAATTTGTGAAGTGGGTTTGAAGGCAATGTAGAAGAATTATAGATAGCAAAGGAAGATGAGAACAAGATCATGAAAACAACCAAGGATCAACATAAATAGCTATCTCACTTGTATCTTTAAAACAATAAAGAAAAGCATATGCATTACACAAACTAGGAAACCCATCATTGGGATGGATGAATCTCTCTAGGAGGTGAACATTTGCATATATTCAATTCATTAAGTCATAAAGAAGCTATATAATAATTTCATGATTTGAAAAATGACATATCACCTCCCTCCATCTTTCTGAAGCCAACATACCGAGGTTGCACATAAACAAAAATCGTCCAAGTTGGATTTCTCCGGCCCTCTCCCTCAAACCAACATATGTAAGTTGTGCATAAAGCTAAGTAGTCCAGGCTAGATTTCCCTAGTCACTCCCTCTGCCACCAAACAAAAACTCTTATAGCTGCCACACAACACAACTAATCTCCCTACTCTCTATTATGACCACGCATGCATGTAATTCAAGCGCATCAATCCCGCTTTTCAATTCATCATCTAAGTTGAAAAGTAAAAAACACAAAAAAATGAAATAGGAAATAACTCACATCTAAATGAGGCCCGCGGCTTGACCGATTCCTTGGCCGCAGCATCTTCGCAATCTGCGAAGCCGCAGTCCTCCTCTTAGACTTGTTCTTCTTCCGCATCAGCGGATTGTAATATAAATAAGTCCCGTGCCTATACATCGTTCGCCGCTGCCGCAGCCGATCGCTAGTCCTCAATGGTCCGATCACCGCCCCATCCCGCTTCGAATCCATCAAACTCTAGCTATCACAACGAATACCTGAGCTGATTAAAACCCCTGAAGCCAAAAACATAAAACCCTAAACCGATTGAGATTCGACGCCCTACCGTTCAGAAGCAGACACCACTCCGCTATTCCAACGGTCGAACGAGACGTCTTCCGCACGAAAAGTCTCCTAAAACAAGAACAAAAAAGCACCGTGAGCTTGAGATTGCGGCAAACGCGAGGCATGTAAGACAAAATCAAGGAAATGCGCGGGAAACAGAACCCCAAACCCTAGAAATCCGCCATTAGCGAGTTCGCCAGAAATCCACTCCAACAGAACGAAAATATGGCATCGAGAGAACAGAAGCGCGGACGAGAAAAGAGAGAGAGAACAATCGGGAGCAGCGCGAGCTCTCCTTAGAAGAAGCGACGGAAATTGCCCGAGAGAAACCCTTCCCCGGATCACGTGACCATCCATCTATTCTATGTAGTGAGATCAAACGGTCAGAATTTTTTTCATTGATTTTGCTAAAATTAGTTCCCTATCGGACGGCTGTAATTGATTCGGAGTACTCGAGTATCGTGGGATTTTGGTTGCCCGTTTCGACCGTTGAGAAGGATGTAGGAGTGAAAGATATATGTAGAACATCTTTTTGTCATTTTAACTTCTCTCTCTCTCTCTCTTAACAGCTTTTTAAAATTGGCGGAAAATCCATTTTGCCTATTAGTGAGAGCTTGAAGTGGGGTCCACTTTATGTTGGGCTAAGTGTTGGTCAAGTCACAAGTGGACCCTTCATTGTTTTTTAAATGGATTTTGAGAATCACAATTGAGCTTCATAAAATATATATATAATTGAATGGGTTAGAGTTCAATTCTAAATCGGGTTCATAACTCGTAACTCGAACGACTCGAACACGATATAATAACCCATTAAAATTTTAAAAAGTAACTGATTAATTATATAGTTTAGATTAATTGATCAAAAATAAGAAAAATAAAATAAAGTTCATAAATGAACTCGAATATGACCTGCAAATTAAACGGGTTAGCATTCTGGATCCGACCCTAATCCATTTATTAAGTAGATCAACTCGAACTTAAATTTTTCTAATATAGATCATTGATTGACACACCTATTTAATAATTATATATATATTATTTAGAATGTATTTAAAAATTTTGATAAAAATTAAAAAAAATTCTAATATTTGAACTTTATTATTATTTTAGATGGTTGGTGTATATTTAAAACTAATTTATTTTAATGAAACTCAATTGATAAATAATTTTTATTTAAAAATGAGAAAATAACGCCATGGCAAAAAAATACAAATAAAAATAAAAATAAAAAGTGGAAATAGCCATTCTACGCCTAGGATGAGTAAAAATCATCTCATAGTAGTATGACTAATTATAATTCGATCATTTTCAGGGAAAAAATAATTATTAGAAATTATGATAATATTGTTAACATAATTATTGATCACATATTATGATTAAAACATAACATAGTTCTTTAGTTGTGAACCATAGTTGATAGTTTATGTAAAATATGAAGAAAATGAGGAGTGATGCCATAAGATTATGATTTCATTTGAGACAGCTTTCTTACTGAAAAATAATTTTTTGTACTAAAAAACTACTTTAAAAAGCATTAAAAAAATCATCTCAAACGAAATCTATGTCTTAGAAAGTCAAATAAATCATTATTAGTTGTTTTAATTGTTGCGTCCTGGAATATTTACGATGATAGAGATAAAGATCTTAATATCTTAGCTTTGAATGAAGATCCAATACATATACAAATTACAGAGAGACGGGTGTGAGAATCATAAGAGACACCAAGATTTTTACGGGAACATCCTAAAAAGGTGAAAAACCACAGGATATAATCTAGTTAAAATGAAATCACTAGTGCTTATTGTTGATTACAAACAATGTCATTTCCTCGGGGAAGGAGTTGGCTCAATATACATCATATAGAGCATATTACATGGTGGGAGTTGGAAGAATCTAGTTATATAATAGTTATTCTGAAGAGAGTGTTGGTCTGTTCGTTGTGTCGGTAAGATCGTAGTTGGTCATCGGTGGTACGAGAGACCATAGTCAACCATTGGTGGTCAGAGTGACCATAGTCGGTGGGCGATGAAGTTCGGAGAGACCATAGTCGGCGGGCAATGGACGTTGGAGGGACTATAGTCGACGAGTTACGGTGGTTACAGGGACCGTAGTTGGTGAGAGACTGTGATCAGAGGGACCGTAGTCGATGGGCTACAGTGGTCGGACGGGTCATAATCGGGAGGTGACGTTGGTCGGAGGGATCATAGTTGGTCGAGTGATGGTTCGATGGCAGTCTATCGACGAGAGTTCTCTTCAACCTCCAGCCAAAAGGTCCTTTCATAAAGAGAGCATGTGCCTATTTATATATTTTTTAGAGTGGCATGCTCCATAAATATGAAGAAGATACATGGCAAAATTGAAGTGGTCAATCAAACAGCTCATATTAATTTCTTCAGTCATAGAGCGTTCATCAAGCATTTAATTACCTTCATGGTTTCAAAATTAGACATTTTTGTGCTCATTGGGTTTGTCTCGTCGAGCCGCTTAATTCGACTATAAGCACACTATATTCAAATATCATTTGGTCATCTAATTTATGTTTTGATCTTTCCAACTGTGCTTCAACCCTCTGATTTGGACCCATTTGAGCTCGGATTGGGCTGATTTTGATGTTGTTGGATTCATCTCTTTGAAACTTTCATTATGACTGTAAGCTTGTTAAAATTAGAGTTTGGATGGTCCATAATTTAATTTTGAAAGTTTCTGATTTAGATATGCATCAAGATTTGTGTTCGATCAATATAATTTTTGGGGACGTATCAGTAATAAATTATTATTTTTCTAAATAAAGAAAAGCAAGAAGGGAATGTCTCAATTTAGCATAAAAATAGATAAAAGTTTAAAAAGTTTCGCTAAGATGAATATAAAGTAGTTAAATTGATTATTGAATATAAACTACATTCTTAAGCTGCAAGAAATAAATGAAGTATGGAAAAATAAAAACAATTCATGTAAATAATGGACTTTGAGAATGGAAAAATATTTTTCATGGAATTTATCTAGTTTCAAATGTTTAAGAAAGAAGCTATAATTAATTAAATTCAATCACAACTTAATTAATTTGGGGTGATTTAACCTTGAAGTTACCAAATATAAATGACTTTTGAATAACTAGAATTTTGGGCATATATCATGTAAAGAGCTAAATTTGTAAATAAATTATTCTTTAAAAATATCTTTTAACAAAAAAAGAGCTAAATTTGTAAATAATGTTTGAAGCTCTTTAAAAAAAAGTATTGATAAATAATCAAAGATTGGCTTAATTGGACACGGATCTCAATGTAAATTTAAATTGAATTTTTTTTAAAATCAAAACCAGGACCATCTAAACTTTGATTTTAATAAGCTTATATGCAAATAGAATGTCTCAACAAGACGAACTCATTGACACCAAAGTGATACGATCTAACAACAAATTATTCTAAATCAAGCATTTAAAACATAATTAGGAGCTTTGGGATGTTATATGGGTGGCCAAATGATCTTCAAATCTTGTATGTTTATAGTTAAATCTAATGTCTAAATGAGACAAACCAACAAGCCCAATATTGCTTAATTTCAATGTCATTAAAGCACTTAAATGCTAAAACAAATAATCTATGATAGAGGGTTCTCTCTCATTACTTACAAAGAGTTGGATTTCAACTATATTTTATGATATAGTGCTTCATATTTCAACTATATTTGCAAAAGTGTTGCTCTTAATTCAAAAAATAGACCCCACTATTTGCATAAATAGGACATTCGGTTTCAAATTTTAGAGAACATTGAGACTTGAGATCCATCGAAGCACCGCGTGAACATTGTCGTTGAACAACTAGCAACAAAACCACAACCATCAGGCCACCCACCATCTGACTAGCATTGTAGTACCGCTAACATCCAACCACTGCCATTGGATCATCAATGTTAAGCACCATTGTTTGAACAATCACTGTCAAACCCCACCCTTCAACAATCAACTATGATCCTTTGACCCAGATCGCGTGAGTTTGGTCCTCAAATCATTATCATTCGACTATGATGCTTCGATCACCATTACATGATGATGGTCCTCCAACTATATTCACCCACTATAATCCTCTAACAATCATCGCTTTACAATGGTCACCCAACAACCATGGCCCAACCTTCTATAAACTTCATCAATTCTCAAATCTAATTCAAAATCAGTTCAACACAACCATTAAAACACTCCGCTCAGACGGCGGCAGTGAATATACAAGCATTCAATTAAATCAATTTCTCTCCAATCATGGCATTATACATCAGTTCCGCTACCCTCACACACCCGAGCAAAACGGACTAGCTGAAAGTAAACACCGACATCTACTTGAGACAACTCGAACACTATTACTAGCAGCTCATCTCCCTCATCACTTTTGGGCTGACGCCTTACTCACGGCCAACTATTTCATAAACAGATTATCTACAAATGCCCGTTCGCTTAAAATCCCATTCCAACTACTCTACAATCACCCACCATCCTATCAACACCTTCGTACATTCGGTTGTCTATGTTTCCCGTGGTTAAAACATCAAGCACCAAACAAATTATCACCACGATCTCTCGATTGCACATTCATTGTGTTACAGATCAATGGTTTATGATTTTGATGATAGCAAACATTCTTATTTCTCTATGACTGCCTTATGTACTGACATTTCAGGTTTACACGATCAGACTGCAATTTGGAATCAGCTCAAAATTGGGTAAACTAGGTATGAGTTAGTTTGTACATTTTTTTCTTTCTTGAGTCTATTGTATTTGGTGTGGCTCCTGATGTTTTATAACTTGAAAGATTTTCTATTGTCCCCTAAAGATTTCTGCTTTAGGTAACATCGTCCAGGACGATTTATCCAAAAGCAGAAACCCTAATTAGGGCATCCTCATTAAAGCAACAGTTATTATGCAAAACACATCGTCCTGGATGATTTTGTATCGGCCAGAACAATAGTCTCAATTCAGAAAGAATCAGCCTCCATAATCAGTTTAGGTATTTTTTATTTTAGGAAATCGGTCAGGACGATATTCCTATCGTCCAGGACGATCTAACTCAATTATGCCTAAATTGATCTGGTATCTTTGGAAAGCATTAATGGCTGATTGATACGATCACATCGTCCGGGACGATCGTAGGATCGGCCAGGACGATGTCCTGGACGATTTACATCAGCCAGCATCTATTTCGGGCGATGATCAGGACGATTGAAATCGATTTTAAATTAATCGGTCGGGACGATCATGAGATCAGCCAGGATGATGTAACCAATTTTCTTCTAATCGTCCCAATTCGTCATTGGCTGATGAGCTGAATTTGTATTGATCGTCCAAGACGATATAACTATCGTCCTGGATGATAATGTCGGCAACTTGCATTAATGAGCTCATTTTGAGATTTTCTATTTAAGTTATGACATGACATTTGATAAGTGTCTTTGACAGCCATTGTAGCTTCATTCTTTTGGGGGGATCTTGAAGAGAGAGCTTGAAAGGGAGTGAGGAAATGGTGGAGTTTGAGAGAGGGAGAAGATCCTGTGAGGGGGGGACTCAAGGGAGTGTGGAGGGCGTTCCACACGATTGCTCCGGCAAGCTCGCACCTGAATATCGTCGGATTCAAGGCTTGTCTTGAGGGAAGTTCACCAAAGAATAAGATCTATTTGGTGTCAAAGGACCCGGCGACTCCGCCGCACCGGGGAAGGTGGAAGTGATTTTGTAAGGGCTTCTCCGCCTAGCTGTGGGGGCTAACGGAGAGACACTTAGTTTAGTGCAATACTTGGAGGGTGCCTTCAAGGAGTGGACGTAGGTCAAGGTTTGACCGAACCACTATAAATCCGGTGTGTTCTTTTCTTATTATTGCTTCTGCATTTAATTTTCGCATTTGATTTCTTTATGGTGATTATGATTATTGTGCTTTGTTTAAAGGTATACCAATTCACCACTCTCTTTATTTAGCCTTTGGCCAGTTCATAAGGGCCTAACATCCCTAACAAACTTTCAAGTGGTATCAAAGCACTTTCTAGTGTCATCTAAGCACTTTCACATTGGATACTCTCTCACTCACAAAGGGTACTAATGCTATAATCCTAACACTAATAAAACTTACATCTCTAGACACATGGTGTTCCACGAACACACCTTCCCCTTTCAAACTATCTCCCAAGACTCACCCAAATCTCAATCAGACACCACTATTTCTCCTTTAGTACTACTCCCAACTTCTGCCACTCCCACATTATCATATACCCCAACATCAACATCTGCTCCTCCATCCATAATTACTAACCCAAACTCATTCCACATACCAAACTCCCCCTCACACTCATCAACTGAATCTCCTCCAACCTCAGCATCTGACCAAATCTCCTCTGCTTCACTATCTGCACCGTCGCATCCCATGCAAACTCGACTGAAAACAGGAATAATAAAACCAAAACCCATCTTCGATCTCCTAGCCAAACCAACTGAAGACTCCACCTCAACTTCATTCACTCAAGCCAACAAAAGCCCTCACTGGCGTGCTTCTATGTCCAATGAGTTCGAGGCTCTCCACCGACAGGGGACATGGTCACTCATCCCCTCTCCTTCCGACCAAATAATCCTCGGATGTAAATGGACATACCGGATCAAACGAACCTCAATTGTCTAGAATGAAAGATATAAAGCCAGACTTGTTGCCAAAGGATTAGATCAACAACATGGAGTCAATTAATTACCATGAAACGTTTAGTCCGGTCGTCAAGCTACTGACTATTCGAATCCTTCTCATGATCGCTCTCCAAAGAGACTGGCAAGTTACAAAACTGGATGTCTCAAATGCCTTTCTCCATGACGATCTAGAAGAGGACGTCTATATGCGTCAACCGCAAGGCTTCATTGACAAACAATTTCCAAATCATGTTTGTCATCTTCATAAGGCCATATATGGCCTCAAGCAATCACCTCGACAATGGTACATCAAGCTTACGACACATCTTCAGCAAGCCGGCTTCCAATTCAGTAAATCTGATCCCTCACTGCTGATATACATAAATGGCGTCACTCGCATTTACATACTCATCTACGTAGATGACATGCTGATCACGGGCAATGATTAATCAGCCATCACCCACTTCCTACATCAATTACAAGTAGCCTTTTCTCTAAAAGAACCTACTCCGGTCTCATTATTCCTTGGCATAAGAATTACTCAAACACCTGTAGGGTATTTCCTAGATCAGTAACACTATGCCCAGGGTATCTTAACCTCAAGTGGCTTTCTCAATTGCAAGCCATCTCCCACTCCGAGTACTCTCAAGCAATAGCATAGTACTGTCGAGGAACATTCGTCGTCCGATCAATCTTATTATCATCAACTCACGAGATCTCTTCAGTACCTGAACATTATTAGACCAGATATATCACATTCACCACAAATCAAATCTGTCAGCATATGCATGACCCAAAACCAAGACACTTCCAAGCACTAAAATGGCTTCTACGGTATATACAGGGAACAATCAATTATGGACTACCTATCACTCAGAGTAACATCAATCTATAAGCATATGCTGATGCGGATTGGGCATCAGATCATTCAGATCGCAAATCAATCACAGGATTCTTCACCTACCTAGGATCCAATTTGATCAACTGGTCCGTCAAAAAGTAGATTACCGTTGCCAAGTCCTCCACCAAAGCAGAATACCGAGCTTTGGCAGTTTGGCTGCAGCCACCTCCAATATCCTATGGCTGCGACGTCTTCTAGCTGAATTCTGAGCAATACAAACCCAACCAACCAACTTGTTTTGTGATAACATTTCTGCACTGGCTCTCGCTAACAACCCAATTTTTCATGCTCGAACCAAGCATATCGAGATCGACTACCATTTTATTAGTCATCATATCAAGAACAAGAAAGTTCAAGTTCAGCACATCAATTCAATAGATCAACCTGCCGACATCATAACTAAACCACTTGCCATCTCTCAGTTTCAGGATTTACGCAACAAACTAACTATCCTTCCCAAGGATAGTCAATTGAGGGGGCCTGTTAGCAACAAACTACTCACGTGTCCACCACTTTGCTCCTGACAACAGCAGACACTCCCACCTCTCCGAAAGCAATGTCTAACAGAAGAAGATTATAACCTTCTCCTCATATATATGCAACCAGTTGTGAATTGTAGCAACTATGGAAACGAAATGAAATCAAGCCATTGTTCAAAGTTCTCTATTAAAGCTATAGTCTGCTTTCCTAACTCTTTCTTGATGTTGGTTTCTCTCAATCAACACCTTCACCCATCATTAAAAAGGACATCATTTATAATCAATGAAAAATGCTAGCATAATCATTTAAATTGGGCCAAGCTCCCATGATTATTTCCTTTTTTTTTGGATTTTCAACATAGAAATTGTGATGTCTCTTACAACGCCTCTTTTATTTACTTGTGTGTTGGATCTTCATAAAAAGCTGAGATATAAATACTTCTCTTTATTATCATAAATATTATACCATAAACCATCAATATTTAAAAAATTAAGAAATCAAATTTTCACTTACAAGAAATAAAAAAAAAAGATTTTATATGCCCATAATGATGGCAATTGGAAAAATACATCCATGTTTATTTTCTTGGCCAAATTTATATGATATCGTAGTTCTGAAAATCAGATCTAACATAGAACCGGAGGTAGGTGATGTTTAAAGTTCAATGGTTTGGCAGGTACTAAATTGAATGACTTTATAAATATTAAATTTTTTTACATTGGATACTTAAGTCTGCCTCTCTCTTTTTTTTTGTATTCCACCCCTTATTAACAATTATCATGTATTCCAATTAACTCGCTTTGTTGATTTTTTGCATTTATTATTTTGGTGCTTATATATATTTAATATTCAAATCTATAAATCATATTGAAATTATTATTTATATCAATATCAAAGTATTTTTACAAGAAAATATGTATTTTATTTTAAATAAATTATATTTTGTCCTGAAAAAATTAAATTAATATAAGAAAAAAATAATTTATTTGAAATACAATACGTATTTTCATATCGAAATACTATGATATGATTTAAACACAAAATTAATACATAAGTCAATTAAAATTTAAATGCTAGATATATACATATAAAAATATTAATGATATATATACAAATCTCCTTCTTATTATTATTATTATTATTAATGATTTTATTTAGTCAAAACTCTTATTAGTTTTGACTCTGTCAATTTCCACTTCCATTTTGCATAAAATGAGAGCTCACTGCCTCACTGGGCCACCGTCACAGTCTGAATCTGCGACGGAGAGTTCAAAACCCTAGGCTGTTTACTCGCAACCCTATTTCCTGCAATCGGAAAAATGCCGCGAGAGATAATCACCATACAGGTTGGACAATGCGGGAATCAGATTGGAATGGAGTTCTGGAAGCAGCTCTGCGTCGAGCACGGCATCGGCCCGGACGGACTTCTAGAGGATTTTGCTACGCAGGCACGTTTTCACGTTTCTTCTCGCTATTTCTTTATATTGCTGGTCTCCTCCTGCCTTTCTTAGTTGGGGAGTTACTGTGTGGTTGGTCTTTACTTGATCGGTCTATCGATGAATGCTGTTTTTAGGCTAAAATTCAAAGAATCAGCGTCAGTGTTTTTGTTTTTAAGCAGGATGTTTTGACGGGCTTTACAAGTTGGGCAATGTAGATCATATGGTTGAGTGCAAACATGGGATGGCTTTACTTTGAGGTGAACTGAAGAATAGTTGTGCTTCTAATATGCATATAGAACCGATTGTTGGATGTGATAACATAACCGTCAGAAAAGCACAGAGCAGGAAGATTAAACCATTATGATTAACTCATCGGATATTTTTCTCAGCTCAAGTATGAATATTTGATCGCAGTTTAAATCTGTTATATAACGTTTGTGATCCGGAAGATAGTTATAAACTATAAAGTGAAGGACAAACTATAGTTCAGTAGGAATTTTTCATTCTATAATCAGTAAGGCTATGTTAAAGCTCATAACTATGCTTGTAATCGATGCGTATTCAAAATTAACTTGCATGAAAGACAAAGGGTGTGTTATCAAATATCAATGTTTACGGCCTACCACAGTATGCCATGATATAACATGCGCCTATAAATGAATCATGTAACTGATAAGGTTTAAGATATATAATCACAATTGCATATAGTTTCTATCATAATTATAAGGTTCCTAGAAAGTAAGATATCTATCAAGTTAGGGAATAGTTCCTAGAAAACAAAATACCTATCAAGTTATGTAATCAAACAATCAATGACAAACTGGAAACTATGAGTAACCATGAAGCCCATGATGCACTTCCTTGTTGTAGTGTGCTTCCTTATGCTATAATGGAAATTGTTGAGACAGCTTTCCCCACTACCCGCTGCTCCACGCTCAGCATCCAGGACCTGTCCCCACGATGTCCTGACAAACGATAGCTTCGTATAACTAACAGGGATAATACTGTCATTTCATATACCCGACTTTAGTTATATAATCACTTGTATTTTCACAAAAGCAATTAATGAGAATCATGAAATTTACTGTTCACCTTCGTCTTCCTCTGTTCTCTCGTCGAACGACTAACGTCTTCATGGTATCAGAGCCGCTTGCCTAACGGCTCATTCCCGTGTGCGATTGACAATGGGAGACTCGTCGGCATCCGCACCAAGCACACCACCTCCAGTGGGACTGACGTCTGAAGTCACGACCACCTCTGCTGATGTTGTTATTCCTCCCACCCTCAAATTTCTCCTGGCAAACATCAAGAACGTGATCAACGTTCATCTCTTACCCGATAATTACCCCACATGGCGCACGGCGATCTACAAACTGTTTGCTGCAAATCATTTCTCCGGCTATCTAGACGGGAACATTCTCTGTCCACCGAAACACCTTCTTACCGCTAACGGACAGCTTACTCTCAACCCCCAATTTTCTTCATGGTCGCTCATCGACCAAAATCTGTCAGTGGCTCTGTTTTCGACCATTTCCCCGTCTATCTTACCTTACATTCTTAACTTAGATACTTCGGCTTCCATCTGGCGAACATTAGAACAACGGTTCTACTCTACGAATCGTTCCCGCGTCATCCAGCTCAAAAACGAGCTACACTCTCTGTCAATGCAGAACAAGTCCATGACAGACTATTTAGCTTCTATCAAAAGCATCGTCGATAACATTCGTGCGGCTGGAGGAACAATTGACAATGAAGATGTCCTCCATTATATCCTCAATGGATTACCGCCGTCATATCAGTCGTTTAAGACAACCATCCGGAGCTCCCTTCAACCCATTAGTTTAGACGAGCTTTATTCTCTCCTTCGCAGCGAGGAGGTTCATCAATCCACTGATGCTATTCGAGATCTCTCTTTTACTACTACTCCTCCTACTGATACAGCTACTGCTCTGTTTTCCAACCGTGGCCGCGGACGATCTCGTTTTTCGTTTAATCGAGGACGCGGTCGATCTTCTTCAACCAATGCCAATCGGACAACTACGCGCACACCTAGATTTGACGGAGATTGTCAAATCTGTGGAAAACGCGGGCACTCTGCTGTCAATTGTTGGCATAGAGGAAACTTCAATTACACAGCTCCAGCCTCTAACAACAATGTGGCTCTTCTAACAGATTCTGAATCTTCTTCACCATGGTATTTGGATAGTGGGGCATCAGCTCATCTCACACCCGACTCAGCTCCTATACATCAATCCACATCCTACTCCGGCAGAGATCAGGTATTTGTGGGCAACGGACAGTCTTTACCCATTCAGCATGTCGGCAATGGTCTTCTTCCCACCCCCACGCGTAAGCTTCACCTCAAAAATCTCTACCATGTTCCAAATCTTACTCATAAACTCATCTCCATTTCTAAGCTCACTCATGACAACAACTGCTCCATCAAATTTAATAAATTTGGTTTTTCTGTTAAGGATTCGATGACCAAGCAACTTCTACTCCACGGACGTTGCCGTAATGGTCTTTATCCCATCCCCTCCCAGCCTTCCATAGTTGCGGCGTCTACAACTTTATCATCCAACTGCTCTGCTGTTTCCTGGCATCGTCGTCTTGGCCACCCCAATCCTCGGATCATGGCTGCTCTTTCCAAGCGTTTTCCGTTTTTATGCATTTCTCCGTTAACTTCTGTCTGTAATGCCTGTGCTCTTTCAAAGAGTCACAGATTACCGTTTAGCTCGTCTACTAATGTATCCTCTTCTCCACTAGACTTACTTCACGTGGATGTATGGGGTCCTTCCCCGGTTATTTCGTTTGATGGGTTGCGTTATTTCTTACTTATTGTTGATGATTGTACTAAGTTTTCTTGGACTTATATGCTCAAACAAAAATCTGATGTTCCTCATTGTCTCCTAAATTTTATTAAAAAAACTCATCTCAAACTCACCGTTAGGACCATCCGCAGTGATGGTGGCCGTGAGTTCAATAACAAATTAATACAGGATTTCACTCTACATAAAGGTATTACTCATCAATTTTCATGTCCCTACACACCACAACAAAATGGTGTTTGTGAACGCAAAAACCGTCATCTCTTAGAAACAACCCGTTCTCTTCTTCTTGAAGCACATTTACCTCCGGAATTTTGGACTGCCGCGATTCTCACTGCTACCTATCTCATTAATCTTCTCCCTTCCAACAACACGTCCAACACATCTCCTTATCAACTGCTCTATAATCAGCACCCTGACTACACCACTCTTCGTTCCTTTGGCTGTCGCTGCTACCCATGGACTCGTTATTCAACTCCTCACAAACTTGCACCCCGCTCCGTTCCTTGCATTTTTCTTGGCTACACAACAAACTACAAAGGGTACAAGTGCTATGATCCCTCCACCAACAAAATTCTAATTTCTCGTCATGTTACGTTTGATGAATCCTTGTTTCCTTCGCTTCCACAACCTGCTAATTCACTCTCTACGTCATCATCTGAGCTACCCGTTCCCTATCTACCTCCCTCCCCCCTTACTGCCACACCACAACCCTCATCAACATCAAATCACTCTATTCTCCCTTTATCCCCTCCTTTTATTCCACCCATTGTTACATCCTCTCCAACCACCATCTCTTCATCCCATACACACACTACAACTAATTCTTCTTCTCATCCAAAATCTCCACCTCATCATCCAATGATCACCCGATCTCAGACAGGGACACTCAAACCTCGCATTCTTCTTGATTTAGCTCATACTGTCCAACCCACACCTACTTGCTTCTCTTCGGCAAACAAGGATTTGCATTGGCGTCATGCAATGTCGGTTGAATTTCGTGCTCTTCAAGCTCAAGGTACATGGTCATTAGTGCCCTTACCGTCTGGTCATCAACCTATTGGATGCAAATGGATCTACAAACTCAAACACAATGCTGATGGGACTATTGCTCGGCATAAGGCTCGGTTGGTAGCTCAGGGTTTCAAACAAGCTTATGGAATTGATTATTTTGAAACTTTTAGCCCAGTTGTCAAGCACACTACCATTCGATTATTTCTTCTAGTTGCTCTCCATTACAATTGGACTATACATCATCTTGATGTAATGAATGCCTTTCTTCATGGCTCATTAAATGAAACCATTTATATGACTCAGCCTCCGGGTTTTGAGGATCCAAATTATCCGCATCATGTGTGTCTTCTGCGCAAAGCCATTTATGGCCTAAAACAAGCACCGAGGCTCTGGTTTGCAACTTTGTCCAACTATCTTCTCACACAGCAGTTTGTGGTCAGCTCAGCAGACCCCTCGTTCTTCTACCGTCATCAGCATGACTCTCAACTCTATATACTTGTCTATGTAGACGACATATTAATCACTGGAAGTGATTCGGACTGCATCTCTTCATTAATTACTAAGCTTGCCCAGCGCTTTCAGACACGCACTCTTGGTCCATTGTCCAAATTTCTCGGCACCGAGTTTCTTCGAACAGCTGATGGCTATCATCTTTCTCAGAAATCTTACATTTCAGAGATTCTTCACGCAGCCTCAATGTCTAATTGTAAACCTCTACAAACTCCGCTACCAGCCAAATACCCCTCCGATCCTCATCTCCAGCTCCCGTTTCCTCAACCTGAGTTCTTTCGTCAGCTGGTTGGTTCGCTTCAATACATCACCTCCACTCGCCCCGACGTTGCTTTTGCCGTCAACAAGCTTTGTCAACATATGCATAATCCCCTGCTTCTTCACTTCCAGCTTCTGAAACGGGTATTGCGGTATCTTCAAGGAACGCTCAATCATACGTTCCTTCTACCCAAAACCGAATTAACTCTTTCAGCATACTCCGACTCCGACTGGGCTGGTGATCAACTTGATCGCAAATCAACTACAGGATACTGTCTTTTCCTTGGCACTGCATTGCTTGCGTGGTCTGTTAAAAAACAAACCACAGTTGCCAGATCGTCCACTGAGGCTGAATACCGTTCTATGGCTGCTGCATCTACCGACATTATCTGGACTCGTCGTCTTTGTGAAAATTTTCTTCTTCCTCAGAAGCCTACCAAGCTATTCTGCGATAATGTTTCAGCAATGTCAATTGCTTGCAATCCCATTTTCCATGCCAGGACCAAACATATTGAAATCGATCATCATTTCATCAGGGAATGTATTCAAGCAAATCACATTGAGGTTCATCATGTCTCCACTGTCGATCAGCTCGCTGATGTGTTCACAAAGCCTCTTTCGTCTACTAGACTGCTTCAACTTCGCAACAAGCTTCTGGTCGTTCCTCCCATCAGCTTGCGGGACGGTGTTGAGACAGCTTTCCCCACTACCCGCTGCTCCACGCTCAGCATCCAGGACCTGTTCCCACGATGTCCTGACAAACGATAGCTTCGTATAACTAACAGGGATAATACTGTCATTTCATATACCCGACTTTAGTTATATAATCACTTGTATTTTCACAAAAGCAATTAATGAGAATCATGAAATTTACTGTTCACCTTCGTCTTCCTCTGTTCTCTCGTCGAACGACTAACGTCTTCAGAAATGCATCTCCATCATGATTATACAAAGAACTGAGTCAATTGACACCATCACATCCAATGGCTTATTGTTCCCATAAGCCATCTCCCGCCAATGTTGACCTTAACATACACATGATCAATCTCATAAGGGTTAATATCCCCATAATTTAATAACCATTGCATGCATAATTTTAATATGCTAATACTCAAAGTACAACAAGAAACTTGTCATTGCATGAGTCCACACAATCTTAACACCCATTGACTATTGAAATTATGCTTCCTTTCACCAACTGAAAGCATATTCCATGGCCTCAACACCTTTTGGAGATTGTAAACAAACAAATAATAATTTATGTGTACAACCATGTCCACATATACAATGCATCTGACCTCACCACCATATAGTTAAAATTTCATTATGATTTTCGTCATGCTTGTAACAAGTATACTCATGTAATGCAAGTAGCCTTTTATTGTTATTCAGTGTTCTGAAAGGCTAGTGTTATGCTCGTTTAAGCACTTTGATGTGGTGAGGCCATATTGCCAGACATGCCACTCAGGAGGGCACCATTACTATATGTGCCTATGTGAGCACCTTTCCCTAAACCACTAGGAAGTGAGGTTATGCCTTGCCTTGATTTAAGAGACATGCTAATTTTTTCCAAAGTTGATGATGAACTAGGTTTTGATCATGAGAATGATATATGGTGACAAGTTAGGTCATTGTTGATTGCTAAAATTTCAAGAAATCAAAAATCACACAAGGAAAACAAATAATACCATAATACTTGAAATAAAAGGAATTTCACATTAGGAAACCGCAAGGGAAATCTGCATCATTATGTCTAGTTTGAAAAAAAATTCGCTTTGACAAACTAAGTATTTGCTATTCTGATGCAAGTATTGGAAAAATTGTTATGCTTCTTGCAATATAATCCATGAATTGTCATAAATAATTTGTTGTTTTAAGGCACAAGAAATTTGTGGTATCCATCATCAATAGTGGACACGTATATAAGTTAGCTTTTGGAGAAAGATAAGTAGACCTATCTGATAACTTGCTTGATTTGAATTCATAAAGAGGAGATGGAAAGAGAGAAGAATCATGACATTGGTAGCAAGTTAATAAAACAAAATCAAATCAGATACATTTAAGTTTGGAATAATACAAGAGCTTATCAAAATTTTCATTTTATTAGTATTTATCCTAAACTGCGTTATGTTTTCATATGGCCCTGTATGTCTTGTAGTTGATTTCTTAGGGGTCTCTGTAGGAAACATCGCGGGATTCATGCACACAATTGCCTTTTTTAAATTTTACATGTTTCTTGTTCACAATATCACATCAATAATAAACTTAGAAGTTTCATATTGGGCAATTAGTTTTCTGCGAATCTCTTCATGCAAATATTATGAAACAAGCAATAAAATACTAAAATGCAATGAGTGTCATAATGGATCATAATAATGCTTTTTAGTATATTCCTAGATGGTGAGATGATAAGAACAATTTAAAATAGGCTTTCTATATAAAAATGATATGCCTATATGGAAGAACAGCTTCTTTAAAGAAAGCTAACTCAAATAGCTTAAATATTAGTTGTGAGAAGTTATTCACTTTTGGATTCATCTAAATAGCTGAAATTTTAAAGTTCAAAATTTTCTTAATAAATTTGTTGAAATAATCATGCAACTTCACTTTCTCCATTAGATTCTATTTATCAATTTATAATTCTAGAAACCAAGAATTGAAAATAAAATCAATTTTAGTTTGATTGGTGGAAATAACATTGTTTTAAACATCATCAAGTATTAAGTCGGTTATTCAACTGACTCATTAAGTATAATATATATAGGTTTTGTTTCCTTTAATATTTAAGGCTAGATTCAATTTCGAATTGAAATTTATGTTCAGTTTTTAAGAAGAAGATTCAATTTCTAATAACATTTTAGATCCACATTCGAGGTTAGATTTAGGGTCACATACAATTGCAGGTTCTATCTCAAATTCTAACTTAGTCTGAGCTTCAAATTTTTTTTCATGCTCAAAGTAACTTCAAATTCACGTTATAACTCTTGTTCCAATTATAGGCATAGGTAACATGAAAATTCTAATATTAGGTGTAGATTTATAGGCAATACCATTGAACGTAGACTTATATCATACCTGCAAATTAGTGTTTGGCAGAAGTCACAAACTCTCGACTTTTGGCAAAGGTTTGTTACGTTGATGAAAATCAACAAACATATTTAGTTCATTCTAAACAATAATATGGTAAATTTTCAATTCTGAAATCTGGGTGAATATAAAATTCAATAATATTAAAATTTTATTTCATCGACAAACATATTTAATTCATTCAAAACAATAATATGGTAATTATCTAAGTCTGAAATATGTCATGAAAACTAAGAGTGAATTTAAAATTCAATAATATTAAAATTTTATGCCACAATAAGGAATCTCTCACTTTTCAAACTTTACAAAACTTCAATTACACACATACACTAATCATTAAATAACTACATAGAAAGAAAAATTATAGAAATCACCCACTAGGAGATCCATGACTTACCTCTGAAAGTGGTGATTAAATTTTATTTAACAATGCAGTGCTCTATTATCTTGGCATGCCTTAGTGGTTCCGTTCATAGCCCAAAAACTACCTAAAATAAATAATTCATCGGAATCCTCCACAATCTAGTCAACAACTTGAAGTTTCGATATAGCTTGCTTGAATTCCAACAAGAACAAGTTTCCACTCCTTATTTAAGAAAAAAATAATAAATTTTCAATTATAAAATTCTCATTTTAGTAATACCCGCATGACTATTTTCTTCGGTTGCAATGGAATTATGGAAAATAAGGAAATGTCTAGATGGGTAGTGATACATAAGGCAAAAGAACTTCAAGCAAAGCACAAGGTTGCTGCATTTTAGGAATGTCATTGGGCCTCCTAGCTGACTTAGGCTTCGTTTGGGATAACTTTCTTGCTGCTTAAAACAGTTTTATAGTAGAAAAAAATTATTTTTTGTACAAAAAAGCTGCTTTAAGAAGCAATAAGAAAGCCGTCCCAAACGAAGCCTCAATTATAGTCTCAGGGAGACTGTAGAGTTCCAAATATGCTATGTATGAAATGGAAGGAAAGTTGTTGTAGGAAACCACAATAGAAGTTGCAGTAAGAAAGTTAAGCTGATAGGTTGTGAGGAAGAACTTTGTATTCTAAAATAGCTTGTATCACAATAGCATGTGCTGAAAAACCCTAATATAAGCCATATACCATATGACTAAAAACAAATGAGGTTCTACATAGCTCAAATTCAATTAGTGCGTTGATTTATTATTTGAACATTTGTAATCCTTTGGCCTAAAGCTGAAATTCATAGGTTTTATATTAGGGGCTTAGATGAGTTGAGTCAAGATCAAGCCACACCCGAGTTGAGCTTACAATTGACTAATTGATTGGGTTCGAGCTTGTGCTCAATTGGAATTAGACAATAAATAATAAGAAATCATTTGAGATAATGAAGTGATATTTAATCTTTATCTCTTTTTAATAACTTTATACTTTAACCCTTGAATTCAAATATATTTCAAGTATATTTTATATAAATATTTTTTTAGCAAGTCAATTTGCATTCTGATGAGCTGAGTTGGGGCAAGCTTAGCTTATTATCTCATTCAGCTCGGTTCACGCTCCATTTATGGATTTGACTCCCAACTGGCTCATGAGTTCGTTTGACTCGGTTATACCTTTTAACATATAACATATCTTATTTCTTAATGCTTACTCACACTCTTTATATTCATAAAATCTCTATCTCAGAAATTATTGATGATTATTTTACCTAGTCTTTTGGCTGAAATTAGTCCTTGCTTTGGCAGTTATCAAAATCACCACTTCATAGAAATTGGTTTAGATCATGCTATTATTCTTTGGCTTTATGGTTTTCTATACCGTTGTTCTTGTGCCCTGAAATTTGCCTTGTGTAGGTCAATAGTCTGAGGTGCATATAGTCGTTAGATAAGGCTAGTCTCTCATTCACTTAGTTGAAGTAGAGTTTAGAGATTGCCTCAGAGGAGGCCTCTTGGAAACACTAGTGCTCAAGTTAAAAACTCAGAAACTCTACCATCATTAAAATCTAAATACGCAAGTTCTCTAATAGATTAATGCCATTTGTAGTTTGTCAGCATTGCTAATATCTATATATCTGGGTTTCAACAATTGTAGGTTGGATAATAGACATCGTTGTAAACATTTATTATTGGGTGGAGTTGCATCAATCAAATAAACCTATTTGTAATGTAAAGCATTCTATAAGCATTGTTTTTGAGCTCACATCATCTGACAATGCTAACCAGATTTGTAAGTAAGATTGATAAGCATTATGTTTATCACCGTCCAAACCAGATGTAGAAGTTCTCTTTCTTTTTGAGCAGCCCTGCAGGCATTATGAAGGAACCACATGAAAAACCCAAGATTATGTACCTTTAGTTGCAAAAAATCCTTATTATGGATTTCATATATCCAAATTCCAAACAAAGCAAACTTTCTTTGACCTTGTAGGTGTTCTGTAGTATGTTTAGCATCATTTATTCATTTGCTTTAAAGGTTTAAACGTTATTACCTCTGCAGGTTTCCAACATTAACATATTTACACGTTTAGTTAGTGGATTTAGTGTAACATGTGATCCACATTCATTTTTCACGTTATTGTGCCTTAGATATTTTATGTTATCATGTTAGGAATCTTGGAGGAACTATTATGCTACTTTCGAGTGTCTTCCTCATGAAGTGTTTCCTTGTATCTTGATCCCTTTTGCCAGTTGGTGCTGTTTTTGTTTTCTAAATCTATCACATTTTCTTTGATCTTCAACTACCTGACTTACTATCTCCGTCTATGCTTCAGGGCGGTGACAGAAAGGATGTTTTCTTTTATCAAGCTGATGATCAGCACTATATCCCAAGAGCTCTTTTAATGGACCTTGAACCAAGAGTTATCAATCAAATACAAAATGGCGAATACAGAAATCTTTACAATCATGAGAACATATTTCTCTCAGATCATGGAGGCGGCGCTGGAAATAATTGGGCTAGTGGCTATCACCAGGTTGGTCAAGACATTATTCATTTACAAAGAATTTATAATTCTTGAGCAAATCGTCAGTATTGATGCTATATCTTTGTATTTCCTGTTTGCTAGCCTTCTTCTACTGAGCCGACTTATAGTGAAATTTTCTCGTCCAGATTTTAGCCCCTTTTAACTCATATATGTTGGAGAATTTTTGTATCCTCAAACGGATTGCATATTTTATAATCGGGTGCGGCATAAGAATATGATATATCACCCCGAAGGGTAAAAATATCATCTCCTTATGGACTCAATCATAAAATTTACAATTATTTAACAGAGATTCCCCCACTCAATGTTTGGTTGAGCGGGGTTTATTTATTTCTGGGGTACAGACATCCCATAGGGGCAAGCCCCTATGGTTAATTATATCCCAAGTTTGATTTGGGAAAACTTTTGATTAAACTAGTGGTTTTCTTTCATTTGGAAGTCATTTAGATATTGGCTAAAGCTTGATTTTTGTTTTGTTTTAAAATCTGTGAAAGTCTTGCTTAAAGGATTTTGGCCTTTAGGAATTTCAAGGAGTGGATCAACTTAGATTTAGATTTTTGGGAAAGGAAGCCAAAGGAGTTGAAGTAGGGGCACTTGATTCTGAGATGAAATTCAGAGGTGCCCAAACTATCCTATGTTGGGCTTTACATTTTAGCAATCTAAATTTTGATTTAAGTTGAACTTTTTATTAGAATGTTGGGGCTTACATCCCAACAACACTTGTTGGAGGAATTGCCCGAAAGTTGAGGGCTTATAGGGTGATTTGGAATCAACCCGTGCCTCGGACCCTAAGACTAAGGTGAGGACTACCGATAGGTAGTACCTCGAACCTAGATCTAACGAGTGCAAAGAGGGACTTACAAGCTACACCTCACAAGAGGCATAACCCGCCCGACCTCTGGATTTATTGTCCCGCCTGGAAGGGACTACCAGCTAACCCTCCTAATCGCTTTTAAAACCATGCTATTCAGTCTCAATGCGAATGTAGAGTGGTAGGGTTGTTTTTATTTAGAAGGTAGGTCTTATAGCTTGGCTTTGAGGCCAAGATGCCTTATTATGTGGGTATGCATATGCTGACTCATAAAGAAAAGACTTTTGTTATCTAATCCTTAAGTTGAGGCATTCTACATGTGACATGTTTGGGCTATGCATGATTGTTTTAATTTTGAAAACTTGGCTCCTTAGAGGGAGCCATGCAATTTTTCTTACTTGAAAGACATGGAGCCTAATTTGATTTTATTATTAGGTTGCTTACATGTTAAGGGGTAGAAAACTTAGTTTTTATCCTAAGAGCCTAACGTGATCAAGTCCAGGCCACACCCACAAAAACAAGAGAAGAAACCTAGGAAAAACATGCTTTTCTAATGCGCACCCAGTAAACACTTTAACACATGCTTATATATAAATTAAGACAGAAATGTAAATAATGTCCCAGTTATTACAAACATGCTTGGCAGCTGAGTTGCCTGCCATTATACAACCCTGTCAAATTAATTACAGACTCTACTTGTGGGGATCTTCAAGCTTTATTTCCAAAAAGGTACTTTCTCCTTTGATCCTCCTTGCTTTCTAATTCAAACCCCACAAGTTTTACATCTTATTTCTACCAAATACATGATAAAAAAAAAAGACTCAAATCTGCAAAACAGAGTTAGGAGGCAGTTTATATAGCAAGAATATGAACATCCCAAAATTGGCCTAGCACTTAGAGTGCTAAGTACTAGGCCCCTGCTTCTACCCTATTGGCCACATCTTTGGGGGGTTTTAAGCAGCACCTGTCATGCAAGCAGTTTATTATTATTTATGAGCGCCCCCCTTTTAGATATGGCCACCTGCACAAAAAAGCATTTATATCTCTATACTAACCACTTAAGGGCAAGTGCTCACACGCAGACAATCCAAGGGCAATCAATCCACAACATCAATCTCATGCGCACACAAAGAAAAAATCCTAATCCTAGCATGCCTAAAGGGCTGTGCACCTAAGTGTGTGAGGCTTGTGTGGTATGTCACACTAAAGATCCTCCTAGAGTTTGGGTCTAAGGAAGGAGCCCAACATGTAATTTTGGATTACATGTTAAGGGATTCTTCTTAGCTTTTGGAGCTAAGAAGAGAAAGGTAGAAATCCGTCGTTTAGCTTTTGGGCTAAATGTTGGAAGGATTCTCCTTAGCTTTTGGGGCTAAGAAGAGAAAGGTAGAAATCCGTCGTTTAGCTTTTGGGCTAAATGTTGGAAGGATTCTCCTTAGCTTTTGGAGCTAAGAAGAGAAAGGTAGAAATCCGTCGTTTAGCTTTTGGGCTAAATGTTGGAAGGATTCTCCTTAGCTTTTGGAGCTAAAGAGAGGGGAAAATCTCCTACAACTTTGGAGTTGAAGGAGAGAGAATCTATAGCCTTTGGGCTAAGATAGAACGTCTTCTAAGGTATTTGAAACCTATAGAAGGGAGGGAAGATTAATAGTTTGAGACTACAGATTAAAAGAGTGTCTCCTTGAATTTTGTATTCAAGGAGTTGGGTTTCATTTGCCTAATTTGGATTAGACAACTAAAGGAGATTGATGTGTAAATTTGAGCCACACATCAAAGATTCCTTGGACTTTCGGATGTCCAAAGAGAGGAATTCATTCACCTAATTTAGGTTAGGAGAATGAAGGAAAAGCTAGGATTTTGACTCCCTTGCTTAACATGAAATTATATGTTGAGTTTTGTTCAACAAATAAATGATTTTTGATTGAATTACTTGTTGATTTTATTCAACAAATAGGTGACTTGGAAGAAAATTGATTCACTCTCAACATGAGTTGAGAGAAAGAAGCTTTCGTACAACTTTTGGGTTGTAAAAAGAAGAAGAGAAGATACAACTTTGGGTTGCAAGCTTCTAAAACATTCTTTGAACATTTGGTGTTCAAAGAGAAGTGCACATTCTCCCAATTTTGTGCTTTAGGAGAATGAGAGGGTCTTCCTACAACGTTTGGGTTGTAGAAAGAGGATGGTTTGTTGGTTTTATGTTCCAACAAAAAGGGGGATAGCTTAGGACTTAGTTTCAAGCTATAATGATTCATGTACTCTAACTCTTGGAGCTTCAAGAACGCTCTATGGATTGTACATGGGAGGGTAAGAGAAGATTCATAAGTTCTCTTATAATCTTGATTTATAAGAGATTATAACTAGAATGCAACTTGCAAATTGCCGATTAAAAGTGCACTTTGGACATTTGGTATCCAAAGAGAGGTTATCATCCACTTAAGTTAGGCTAAATGAATGGAGGAGGGAGACCTAGATTTAAATCCCAAATCTAGAGGATTCATTGGTTTTGCGTTCCAATGAATGAGTGATTTGCTAGGCTCCTTATAACTTTGGAGTTAAAGGAGAGAGATGTGACTTTGAAGTTACAAAATCTCATGAATGCTCTTTGAATACTTGATACTCAAGGGGAAGGTCATTCACTTGGTTGAAACCAAGTGAATAGGGATAGATGCTCATTTGTTAATTTTATGACTCAACAAATGAAGAATCTCCTTAGGATTTGGTCCTAAAGTCTAGATGATTCATACAATGATACATTTGGAGACTTGAGATGTCCCAAATAAACATGTATGAGAGAGAAGGATTGTTGATTTTGTTTCAACATTCAAATGGAGGATTACTTAGAATTTATTTCTAAAGTTTGACTAACATGTAATGATAATTGATCGGAGCCTTTGGAGACTTCAAATTATCATACATGGGGGAGTGGAACATTCATTTGTCAATTGTATGTCTTAACAAACGAAAGGGAAGGAAGAGATGGGTGATAGCTCCTAAGATAGACTAGGAGACATGCAATGAGGTATTTGAAGCTTGGGGTGCTCCAAATAACATCACATAAGAGATGTAATTTGTAATTTTTGGACTACAAATTAAGGGGGTCATCTACCTATATAGGTTAGGCAAATGAAATAGGCTAGATTTTAAAAATCCTAAGCCTAAAAAAGAATTCTTTCATTGATCTTAGTCTCAAAACGAAAGAAAGGGAGAACTTAGATTTTTGGCTCTAAGCTCCAAAATTTTCATATAATGACAGGTTGGAATTTTAGAGAATTCCAAATCATCATTTATGAAGGGAGAAACATTTATTTGCTAACTTTGTGTTGTTAGCAAATGGAAATGGGAGAGAGGCTTAGGATTTGTTTTCCTAAAACCTTGATTCATGCACTATAATAATTGAGACTTAGAGAACGTCCCAACTATTAAGCGCAAGGGACATGTACATAAAGAAGAGGACTTCCAACTCTCCTACAAATATTTTGGATTTGCTTGAAAGAGGGAAGGCAAACTTCCTAATGCGTTGGAGGGTTTTCCCAAATCAAACTTGGTATGATTTTGGGGATTTGAAAGTTTCTAGGAACCTCCTAAAGATCCATTTTGGCAAGATCTAAGAAGGACCTAAGAGTAGACACGGGATGGTTTATAGCTCCTAGATTAGAGCTAGGATTCACACAATCCAACATTTGGAGCCTTGGGGATGCTCCAAATATCATGTATGAATGGGAAAAACATAGGGGAGAGAGTTCCCCAAAATTTTGAATGAACATTTTGGATTCATATGGAGAGGAGAGAATTGATCTCCTACGATTTCTAAGAAGTCTTACGATTGGATTTAACATCATCTAAGAAACCTAGAAACGTGAATGTCGTTTGTATGTTTAAGGGGATGAATATATGCTAAGTTCAACTATCATTGCACTTGAGTCCCTTAATTTACAAATTTGATTAATCATGCTTAGGTAATTTCAATGCTTGGTGGAGTATGATCCATAAACATCGGGATGTCATGGAATACACCACATTTGCTTCAAGAAGCATTTGGAAATTAAATAAACATGCCTATAAATTCGTAGATTTTGGGTATAAAAGAAAAGCGAGCAAACAACCCTTAACACATAAATGCATTTCAATAATTTCATTATAAACCCTCAATTTGGAAGTTTCGAAAATGGGATTAGATAATTCTAGGCATGGGCACTCATGGGCTTGTGAAGGCCCATGAAACCTCAAAATCATCTAGGATTAAATGAACCCATTTACTCTCCTTCCAAACCTTTAGGGGTTAGGGTTGTTCCAAACAAGTGGCAATCATCATTCTAAGCAAAGTAAACTTGACGGAATGACTTGTCATGAATTTAGTTGGTTATGAATGTCGTGAGGTTTACAACATAAGTGTTTGGAGACTTGTAGTAAATCTCACGACGATTTGTATCAAAACTTCACCACAAGTTTCCGCCAAATTTATTAAACATTGAACTTTAGCAAACATACATACTCTAAACATATGTCAATTTTGCCATACCGCGTCGACCTAAGGAGCCTAACCTAGCATGCAACACTATAAAGAGAAGTGTACATCCTAACATTTGATTTCTAGGTTGAAAAGAAAGGCTTACCCTATAGTTCAAGCATAGGTAATGGAAGGGTTGCATGAATGCAAAGACATACAATTTAAAAGGTGTTGGATACCAATCCAACATCTTCATACGCATCAAAATCCTCTTCGGACCCTTACATAAGAGTCACCTAATGGAAATCGACCAATTTCCATAGTCTTTGCGAAGTGGACAGCCAACATGAAGGTTTTAGGGACCAAGAAATTAAAGTTTCTAAGGACCTAAGGCTTTGGATCGTCAACCACATTGCAATTGGCCTTGGGAGCCTTAAGGTTTCGCCTAAGTTTTGGTGGTATACCTTCCCCGGGTTGTCCAAGCGCTCCAATTTTTGTCCAAGTTGCTGTCCAAGGTTCGCTCCAAGCTCCAATGTCGCTCCAAGCTCCAATCCAAGCTCCAAAGTCGCTGTCCTAGGTGTTCCGGTCGTTGCCGCTGCTGTCCGGGACGCTTCGAAGGCTCCAAATCGCTGTTTGAAGGCTCCCGGAAGCTGTTGGCTGCTGTCTACACGCTCCAAACAGCAGGTTTTGCTGTTCGACAGTCTCCCGAGACTGATTTCGTCGTCAAGAGGTCGCCGGAGTTGGAAGAGGAAGGAGCTAGAAACCTTCCTTTGCTGTTTGGAAATCTCCAACAGCTTTTTGTCGCCTCAAAGTCGCCGGAGTCGAAGGAGGAAGGAGGAGAAGTCGTCGTCGCAGAAATCCGGACTTGAGAGGAGTCGGGGCTAGGAGAGTCGGCCGACCTCTCTGCGCTCGGGCTGGACGAACACGCAGAGCCAGTCGGCTCTGCTTCCTCTTCTCGGGACAGAGGGACAAACGCAAGCGAAGAAGAGCGCCGAGAATGACCTGGACGGGGTCGGACGCACGCAAGGAGGGCGATTACCGCCTCCATCTTCCGCTCTCTCTCGCTCGTTCTCTCTTTGTGTCGGGACGGGAGCGGGAAAGCAAAACAGGGGAGCCGAATGAGGCTCCCCATTCCATCTCGTTTACTTAGGGACGCAAGCACCGAGCGGATAGCCGCCCGTTCCGTCCCATCTCCCTTCCTCGTTCCGTGTAACGAGGGAAAATCTACTTGAGTAGATTTTGGCTGCCCACTTGAAGTGAAATTGAGTGGGATTTGAGAAGAGATCTCAACCCTAGATCAAGAAATTTGATTTTGGAAATCAAATCAGCTTATGATCTCATTAGCTAGGGTCGAAATTGAGTCTAGATTGGACTCGACCCGAACCGATTTGGGTCGGTTTGGGTCCGATTGGGTTCGACCAACTTAATTCCATAAAATTGAACTCGAATCGGTGTCGAATCACGTCGAATTAGGTACGACGATGCTCGACGGGGTCTGAATTGATTTGATTTGGTTTAAATTACATTAAATTGGATTTAATTTAATTCAAATGAGGCTCGATTAAAAGTAATTTTGCCTCGACGATGATCAATTGAATTGATCGAGCTTTGTCGGGCTCGATCGGGGTCGAGTCGATGCGAAAATATTCGTCAACAATATAACATTTTACATATTGATATTGTTTCTTACCAATATGGCTGTTGGATAAAAGTAGTTTTTGGTCTACCCAATTGATAGTGCTTGTGACACAATCATATGCAGTTCTTTGTCCTCTTTAGTGTAACAAAATTATGATTCAATATGCAATTCTTCATCAAGGTTTTATCTTTTTATTACCCACTGCCTAGGATTTTTATTAGCCTTGATAATAAAAGACAGCTTTGGGAACATATATTTTTTCCAGCGCTAAAAAGTTTATGATGTAGGACTACATGCAAAGGTCGGAAACTTGCACAAAATAAATTAAAAACAATTTCAGATTTTCGTTAATAGTGATTAGAACAACAATGTAAAACTCATAAATGGTCAATCCCGTTTAGGCCAAGCGACACTAGAGACTAAACCAAATCAAAATACTTAAGAAAATTAAAACATTGCATAAGTAGTAGTTTCCAACTTAACCAAACCATAACAATGAGATCTAAGAGCAAAGAAGTAACAAACCTACGATTACTAATGGATGGCGATTGGTAGACACAATCTCTTGCGTGAACAAACTCTCATAAAAGTAAGTAGAATTTGACAGAAAATGAGTCAAGGAAGAAGATCACCTTTCCGGAGAGACGTTGTGAATTACTACGCACCTTTCGTTGGTCCCTCTCAACAAGTACTATGGGAAGAAGAAATCTCTATGGATCCGTCAAGGATTGAAATCACGCCGACGACGGAAAGTGAAAAAGATCCACAACGCCTTGGCCGTCGGATGCAAAGTCGAAATCACCCTTCGAGTCGACCATGAATCAATATCATGTAAAGAGAGAACGAACTAGAGAGGGAGAGGGAGAGAGATGGCGGTGGGAGGGAGGAAGAGGCTAGGGTCAAGAAAAGACTAGATGGGATGAAGAAATAATATTAGATCTCCATACCAAAAATTTTTCTCAGATTTTAAGTGAAAGAGGAGGGAAAAATCTGAGATTTGAATTTTTAAAACCATGTAATTAGGAGTTTTAATGGAGCATTAAAGGGAGGGGACCACATGGGAGGCCGGCGGCATGGAGAGAGGGAGTGGGGGTTAGGGGAAAAGGAGTTATGCGTTTCCTAATCCGCTCCGACTAATTAATGATGAAAATTTCAAATCCGCTCAAATTCAAATTTGAAATCTCATTGAAACTTTCCTAAATTGGCGTCGGACAAATTTGGAAACTTCCGCTTTGAATTTTGAAATTCAAAATTCGTGGAGAAGGAAAGAAGGGGGGGGCGGTGATTGGTGGAGGGGACGGTGGTGGGAGAAGGGGAGGCCGGCGGTTAGGGTGGAGGCTGGCGGGATGAGGGGAAGGTGGGGGTTTTGAGAATATGGTGAGGTTGAGCTTGGGAGGGTGCGGTTAGGAGGTGGAGGTTGGTGGTGGGGAATGACCGGCGGTGGATAATGGGGGAAACGAAAAGAAAGAAGGGAGATAAACCAAGAGCCACCGGAGGTGACTGTTGGGTACGACGGGTGGCCTCTCCTAGGCTCCACCAAACTCACAAACTCTCTCTCAAGCTCTCACAAAAGCTTCAAGAAGACAAATGCAGGAAAATTTCTTCATATCATTCATTAACCATCAAAAGTACAAGATGAAGGCTATAAATAGCCTAATACAATGATATAAAATAAAAGACTAAAATACCCTCGAGGGGCTACAAGACTCAATCCCTCAAGCAAGGGTAAAAAAGGAAAAATGCAGAAATAAAATACATCAAAATAAAATGACCATACTAAAGTCAGAAATACATCGGGCAGATCGTGGCCGTAGATCTACGGCCACGTCGACGGTAGACTTTCCAACTGATGTCCCCATCAGTTTAGCACGTACTTTCATCATTTTTAACTGATAACCCAAAATTCTTACATGTGTTACCGGCACTTCAATGTGAATGCATAGAGTGAACATAAAGCACGCAATTGATCATATTGAAAGCACCGGAAGTTGAATGTGTCCCTGGTGAATTTTCTATGTAAGCATGTTTTCTAGTATTATTGAACCGTGTTTAATCATTTGGAACTTAAATTTAGGTGATAGTAAAAAATGAAAAACAATAGCTACACTTTGTTAAAGGAGGCATCAAGTCTGACATGGAAACATAAGAAATCCTTAATTTATACATATGGTATAAGATATTTGGTATTGTTTAAACTAGAATCTCCTTTTAACGGTATGCTTTCACTGCAACGTGCTTTCTTCAGTCCAGCTGTTTTCTTATTTGCTATTTAAACCAGGGAGAACAAGTGGTCGATGATATCATGGACATGGTTGATAGAGAAGCTGATGGTAGTGACAGTCTTGAGGGTTTCGTTCTTTGTCATTCCATTGCTGGAGGGACGGGATCAGGTTCTCTCTTTTATTTTCCTTTACCATGCTGTGTTGCCTGTTACTGTAAACGTCTAAAATTTACCTTATTCTAGAATGTTAAAGAAACAACTAAAATACAAATGCATGCATTTTTAGCTAGTTTCTAATGCTGTTGTTTTATGAATTTACATGCGGTTGATCCTTAAGCAATGAAGACTGATGTTGAGATCATTAACCTTTAGAAGAATGACTAAAAGTTTATCCTTTCCCTGTATTTTGACTTGAAGTACAACCATACAGCCATAGGACTTTATCCCACAGTATTTGTAGTTTTGATTGCCTGGGACTATTGATAAGCTTCAAAATTGCTACTATCATAAAATAATTTCTCAGCAGATAGAGATTTTTTGGCAAGGATCACGTGGCTCTCTTTATTTCAACTGTACACAGTTAAAAATAATAAAATAAGATGAGATTGTTAACCCCGCTGGCTGTATTTGATGTGTATCTTGATAATAGCTGCGAAGTTTTGGCGAGGACTTTTCTTGTGGCAAATACTGAGGGCTTAATCAAATCATGCGAGAAGCAATTGACTAATAAAGCTGATTTCATGTTTGTAAAACTACCTATATGGAAAGTATGGTGATTTTGTATTTAAATTGATCTTTTCTGTGAAGAAACATGTGAATGATGCATCGTTGTTTCACAGTTTCTCAATGCTCCAAAGCGAAGTGCAAAATGAGCTCTCCACAGACATATTATTCTTTTCACAATCGTGAAGAAATAGCTTTAGGAATTAATGGCAGAGTTACATGATGAAAATGATCATATGGATATGATAGTTACCACCACCACCTCTTCCACCACCATCATCATCATTAGTTCTGGAGTTAGCCTTATGAATTCTCATTCTCCATTCATTGCTATTGGTTATTGTTTGTGATGTTAAATCCATTTTGCATAAATTATTTTCACTTATATTCATTTGACCTTCTACCCCTATTTTCCTTCCTAGTACTTTCATATTAGTTTATTGATAATGGTTCACCCAAATTGGCTCAATAAGAATTTATTCTTGTATTTGAGCTGAAGGTTTGATAAATGCAACCTTCTTGTTATTTTGAATGTAGGATGCATGCTCATATATCTTCCTTGCATCCCTATGCTGTAATCGTCAAACTTTCCGGGTAGTTTCTCATGCCTATCTCTTTTTGTCCCTGGCCACATTCTTCGGAAATATCTTAAGCCATGTTATCTTATAAATATTTTATGTCATGTTATCTTATAGTGCAACTTTTTCATTAATAAAAAGCTCTTGTCAGTTGTCCATGATCCACTATATGGCTGTTTAAATAAATATTGGACACTATGGTATGAACATTAGGTGGTGCCTTGAGTGTTCCAACTAGTTTTGAAAGACGAGGACTCGATGGATAGTAAAGTTGGACAAAAACAAATTCTTTTGAGTTCATTATTTTATTCAAAACTTTGTTAAGATGTAATTTTCAGTTGAGCTCTTTGATCTTTGCAAAATAATTTATATTTCTCGTAATGACAATTAATTATCAATTAGTACTTGTTTTTTAATAACATAGCACATCTTAGCGGCCATCGGCTCTTGTTGACATTGCACAATTCAAAGGGCTACATAACTGAAAATAATGTCTATTATAAGCTACATGTTTCATGTTGAAGCCTATGTTGACCTTTGTATATGTTTCAAATTCGATTTGAACAAGTGTGATGTTAATGTCAATTGATCGACATTACATCGTATGAAATGACAAAATGCCTTGATTGAGATAAAAAATTTCCCAGAAGTTGCTCGCTAGCGAAATGGACTCTAGACACATCCAGAGCATTGAAATCACCAAAGAAAAACCCACGCAATCAATTTGATCAAACACAATGAAAACGATGGGATACATATGCAACATCATGCAAAAGTCATACAAACACTTTGTTCGCGAAAAAAGTTATGCAAACAGACTAAGAATGTCTTATATACTAAATGAAGCACCTCCCGTGATCAATTCCATCAATCATGGTGAAAATGACACGATGTGCATTACTTCACACAAAAGTGGCTCAAATATCTCTCATGCACAAAATGATCGTGCTGAAGCATCCAGAACGTTGAAATTATCTTGAAAGGACAACCATATTGCTTAAATTGCCATACAAAGGCAAAATACAAATTTTGCTTGCACATGAGGTAATAACATGAAATTCGAGCATATTGATAATATAAATCTTCAGGAGAGAATCGATCACTCAAATAACTTGTTTCAAAATATTCAAAATTAACAGTTTGTCTTTAATGTGTTAATTTTTATATTATTTTAAAAAAAAATTCTATTAAATTCCTATCCTATTGCAAACATCTCTAAGTCTTGGTTTCCGCACTATAGCATCGCTGGGCCGCCTTGTATCATCCATATCTTCTGAAAGGATGAAAAAAATATAATGCTTCTTTTTTCCAATATTCTCCCACAATGCTTAGCAGCCCGTCTCCATTCCTTTTCTTCGTCATGTGAATTGTGCTTTCTGTTCCTTCTCAGAACACCTTGGAAAATCTCGAGCTCATCTCCCATGCTCCCATCCTTCTTGCCCTAGACTAAACCACCAGTCACACCAGTCACCCTAGCCTTCTCGTTCTTTTTCTTGCTTGCCTGTCTCCTCTCCCTTTTCATAGCTCTCCATGTGCCTGACATTGAACTATCTGCAGCTAGTCTTAACTGATGTACCACAACTTACCACATCCCTATCCTTCATTTCCCAAACCAAACCTAGTCGCTTGGCCTCCCTACTCCACTTCATCAACAAATCCTCCTAATTAACTTCCCCCGACCACCCTCGATCTCTTCCCCTTTGAACTCTAGCCGCTGACGACCTCAGCGCCGCCGTCGACCCTAGTGCTAGACAACCACCTCCAAATTCTCTCTCCCTTTAGCTCATCTCTCCTTCCTCTCTCTATGCTCTCTTTCACCCTGTTTTGATCTTCTTCAATCCCTCTATCTCCTCTATCTACCGCACCCACTCTATTTATTACCTCACCCTCTCTCTCTCTCTAAATAGAGAAAGAGAAATATTTCTTTCTTTCTCTCATTCTCTTTCTCTCTCTCCTCCCTTTTTCTTTCTTCCTCTTCTCTTTTTTTTTTTTTTCTATATATAATATATTAAAATATAAAAAAGAAGAAGTGTTTTTGCTCTTGCAATCTCATCCTCACACTCAGTTAATATTTGTTCTTGCTCCTTTGTGTGTAAGGTATAATATGAAATTTTAAAATTAAGTGCCCATGCGCATTATTCTAATGTGGGGGAAAAATTTGTAAAATAAGTGCACTTGCATTTGCATTTTTGCTCATGTAGGTGAAGAACTATGTGCGCTTTTTAAAACATGATGGGATAGAAGATTCCTTGATCATGGTGTCACACGACATCGATCATGCATGATTTTTTATGCGTGATGGAAAGGTCTGGCACCTTCGAATGCACCTCCGAAGTTTGGGGGGGGGGGGGGGGTTGACGTTGAAAGACTGTTGAAATTTTGATTGAATGAACTTATATGGAATAGAGCATTAAATTTCCTTTTACTTGAATAAAATATAACCAAATAAAAAACAAAATTACAAAACAAGAAATGAGCATTAGGTTGATAATGAACTTTACAGGAGACTTGTAATTAACTCAATAGCCCGCCAACGAGCTCTAACATATTTCCTCTTTGTTCCTAGAATTCTCTTGAATAAATGAACTCTCAAAACTTTGTGATTTGAGTACAAAAATGTGTAGGCATCACTTCTCAATACAAGGGTGGAATGATTTCCTGTAGGACCCATTGTGCAAAATTGCAAACACAACAGATGAAAATATCACATCTTAACGTATTCAAAATATTCCTTTTTGCCTTGTGCATTATTGTCTATGTAGCATATGCATGTAAGTGGATATAATGCATATGTTAAAATAAAAATAAAAATTTTGTGTGCATTTCAATGATAAATGCTTGCATAAATAAACAAAAGATTTGAATATTTTTAAATCCTATGCACATTGTAATGTAACAATCAAATTTAAATGCAACATCTCAAGAAGCGTGTCACTTCAAGAATGCACCACTAGCTCAAGAAGCGTGCTGTCACCTCAAAAAATATGTTGTTGTCTCGAGAAGTATGTTGTTGCTTAGAGAAGAATTAAGCTTGCCTCGAGTAGTACGTCATTCTTTTGAGAAATGCCCAACCATCTTGAGAAGCATGCAGTTGCTTTGAGAATGGTACATCGCTCTAAAAACACACAAATATATCATGTAAAAATATTGGGAAGAATGCACCTATACTTTGCAATTGCATTTAAAGCATACAAGTACATTTAAAAGTGTGCGAATATTTTGTAAAAGTACATAAAAAATCGTACAAGTATATCACATAGGCACATCGAAAAGTTTGTAAATACATTGAACAATATGTGAATGCATAAAAAAAACATACAAGTGCATTGTGTAGATGCATATAAATTGAAAAGCTTATAAATATGCCATGCAATTACATAAAAAATTGTGCACCTACATCTTGTAGTTGCACCAATAAGTGCGCAATTATATTGAAAAATGTGTGAGTGTATTGCGCAAATGCAGCGAAAGATGCAAGTCAATTATACAAATGTATTAAAAAACATGCATGTTATCCAAATGATATGTTGAAGTGCTAAGATAAATCGCCTGTGCTTTAATCAAATACGTCAAACTCTTTAATTTGAGGTCCAAAAATATTGCTGGAGTTGAAATAAATAATGAATTTAAATTTTATTCAACTTATAAATATAAATTCTATATTGTGCACCATAAAGTCTATTTTCACAAATGAACATAAGTTTATGAAATCTGCAAAAAATATTTTATTTTAAGTTTGTATTAGACCTTCATTGTCTTTTACGAACAAAATACAAACTCTCAAGTTCATTGCTCATATAGTAGTTTGCAAAATTAATGCACTATTCCAATCCTTTGTTAGCAAGTAGATAAAGTTAACAATGTTCAAATAATAGAAATAAAGTCATTCAAATACCCTGATGATTGTCACAATAAAAGCAAATATCAACCATAGGCGACTATATCTTTTAAAATGCCTCTTAAATTCTAAATTTAACCATTTGGGGCTTAAACTTTGATGAAATATAAAAAATCTAATATTTGTCAATTTACGAATATTTCAAGTGAAATCTACCACCTAAAACATAAAACAAAATACATCCATCATCTGCTACCATGTGTCGAGGATGACAAATTCAATTAACATCCTCATAAAGAGCCAATTTCTTGTTGAATACATCATTACGATTTATTCTCAAATGATTTCTCATCAGTAAGGACGTAACAAGTGTTCTTTGACTGATGGTTTTGATGCTAAATAGTAGCACAAGTAAATAGAATGACCGGTTATTTTTGCTATAAAATGACATTATTAAATTACAGTCATAGCATGAACCCCCAAGTTTTCCAATATATAAAAAAACACCTAGAGTAATGAATCATATGGTGCACTTGATATGTTGCAATGTTTTATGTTAGCTAAGTTTGATTTAAATTTATTTTGTTTGATAAACTTCCACCCTAAGTGTTGCGGACATCGGTTCGAAGATTTGACGCATCTATCACAGGAGGCGTCGTGAATCAACGGCTATCATTTAAACCTTCAATTATGATTTATTTTTTTGAATTTTAGTTCTAAATTAATGTATTTCCTGTTTTACCCCGATGATAGTTTATTTGAGTGTTATGGCCCAAGGGGCAATTTTGTAATTTCGATTTTTCTCATATTGGGGCTTATAAATAAGGGCTTTAAGCTATTGTAAGAGGATGGTTAATTTGATATGAAAATTTTGTGTTCCACACTTGTGTTCTTGAGAGAGGACGAGAGTGAGATTCCTATGGGAAGCTATGATGCATGGACACGGACACGGCAACACGGACACGACACGACACGGACACGGGACACGGCTTTTTTTGAAAATATAGGACACGGGTACGACGCAGACACGGCAATACATCTTTTTATATAGTGTATATATATTAATGTAATATCATATTAAAAATGATAAACAATAATAAATGACATGATAACTTGTCTAGCTTATAATATAAAATATTTAGTACAAAATATCTAGTATAACCACAAAAATATAAGCAAATAATCACTTACTACAACATCAAGCATTCAAGCTTCAACTACTAGGATTAGCTTTAGAGGTTTGTTTTTGGCCTTCAATATCATCATCATTGAATATCACTACTTTCAACTCTGGTTCAACAAAAGAAAGATTTGTAATTGTGCAAAAAGAGAGGAGATGAAATACCTTCACTGCCAAAGGGAAATGAAAATGAGAATATTCGATGAATGGGTATTAAATGCAGACATTGATTTGATGTTGTGGATATGAAATAAGAAATTTAGTTTAAATCTCGCCAAATATAAGAAATCATATTTAAAAAAAAGTATAAAATATTTAAGATACGCGTGTCGGACACACGTGTCCAATTTGTTTTTAATATTTTTTTAATCGGACACGTTTTCGGCGTGTCGGACACGTGTCGGAGGAGTGTCGGACGAGTGTCGTGTCGGACACTGCACGCCTCTTTGAGGAGAAGTGTCGGTGCATCATAGATGGGAAGGAATCGAAGTTGTCACCAGTCGCAGGATCGGTCCGGACTCGTGATTTGAAGTCCCTTGGAGAAGGGCAAAGCATCACCCGTCAGTTTTCAGAAGAGTCCGAGGCTCGCGGTTTTTATTTTCTCTCTTTCGTTTTATCTTCTATCTTTGGTTTTTATTTTCTTTATTCCGTCTTTGTATTTTCGTCTTCCCTCGCCACCTTCCATCATTCGTCTTCCCTTCTCACCTTCCATCATTCGTCTTCGTCACATCCAACTCCACCAAATTTCCCCCAACTTCCTCCATACACCAAGCTCTACTAAAAATTCCCCATAGCCTCGGCCACCTCCATCCGTCCCCAATTGGCCGCCGGCCAAGGCCCCAACCGCTGGCCCCATCTCCCTTGGTCCCCTTTAATTTATTTCTTAATTTGGATTGGAATTAATTGGGATTAATTTGAAATTCAAATTCATCCAAATTTGAATTCAAATTATTTCCTAATTTAGTTAATCTATTTTAGGAAAGTATTTGATGTAGATCCACTTTTGAATTTTAAATTCAAGAGGATTTAAATTGACTATTTCCTAAATCTAAATCCTAAATTAGGAAGCCTTTAATTGCTCCCACCAATCAATTCCCCACCCATGCGTGCCGCCGGCCCTTATACCCTCTCCCAGTAATTCCCTCTCAAACTATTTCCTAACTCCAACACCTTAGGAAATATTTCAAAACTCCCAATTCCCCCATCTGGCCGAATTTCCAATCACCTTATGCTTGCAATTCTTTCCTAAAATCTGATTGGAATTTGGGAAATAAATTCCCTCTCTATACATTAATGTCTCCCTCTTCATGCCCGTAACTCCCTTCCAATCAAACTGCTTTGATTGGGGGCAATTAAGTTCAATTTTCCTTCCCAACTCACAGTTTTCCCGTTGGAATTAATTCCAGAATTTCCTCTCATGCTCAGCCGATCCCGGATTCAAGGAATTTGAATTCCCTCATTGAAGTATAACTCCTCTACTATTTCTTCCTTCCCGTAACAGCTCTTTGAAAATTTAAAAAAAAAAAAAAATCTGAGATTTTCTTTTCCTTGGCCGAAATTTTCAAGGCTCCACTGCCACTAATTCTTTCCAAAATCCGGTTTCTTTTTTTTGGAATTCATTCCCTACTTTCTCCCCTTCTTACCCGAGAAAGCTCAAGCCTCTTTTTCCGTTCTACATCACTAAGTCTATAAGCTACATTAGATGATGCAACGCATGCCTGTCGGTAAGGATCCTTTGTTAAGATTGGGTTGATTAAATCCTTTGACTAAATAGACCAGAGTCTATAACGACCCGAGATAATGAAACTTTGAGACCTTGATCGGGTTCGTTATTATTTCTCTCACTATCTACTTTAAATTGAAGGTGATAATTTTTTTTGATCTGTTGACCAGCCTTACTCAAAAGTTTTCTCTATTAATCATAAGGACTTTACCTATGGAAAGTTGGAACTGAATCATAAAATTCTCGTGAAATGAGTGTGAAATTCCTGGGCAGTATTTTATCTGCAATCAAATATGCCTTCTAATAAAACACCTAAGCTTTCTCAAGAGAGGTGGAATGCGAATTTTTTAGCTAACATCCCACAATGACTCTCATTAAAAGGTCATTTCTTCATACACCATATCTGCTTTGGTTGTCCTGGTAGTTATATTGAAGATTATGCATTAGACCTTCTCTTCTAATTAGAAAGATTTAATTTTGCTATTAAAATATCAAGAAAAGATATGCCAGGTTCCTGAAAGGTTGACAAAAAAAAGTCGTGCTGTTACCTGCAGTTCATTACGCCAAAATATTTAAAATATAGTTTTGAGTGTTAAGTGTTGCGAGCAATGATTACGATGCTAGGAGTGAGTGTTACAAAAACTATATCTCATGCATGGGATGTGAATTTCATCAAGAAGTATTTTTTTACTATATAATAAGTTTTAGACTTACAGAAATAATTGAACTCCCTTTAATGCTTCTTTCAAAATGGTCCCACCATCGTCTTTCTACCTCAAAATGGGACCTCAATCACCCTTGCTATAGCAACAACCAGGAGTGCTAGAAGAGAGTTGGACATGCGTTTCTCTAGCTTTGGTAAGTTCCAAGGTAGGTGGAGGAGAAAATAGAGGATGGGATGGGATGAGGCTAGGATGGTTTAGAAGAAAAGGAAAAAAAAAAGAATGATTTGGTGATCTTGAGAGTATTTCAGAATAGAAAGATGGCCTTGAAAGAGGGGAGAACAAAGTTTAGTGTTTTGTTTCCCCATTTATTAATTGAGGGACCATACGTGTGATGATAGAATGCACTTAAAAATTGAAGCAAATTAAAGATAGCTTGTTGTGTGAACGAAACGAATCTTATTATTCATGCTTGTTTAACAAGTGAATTCCGCTAGCCAGATTTAGCTTTGTCTTTGAGCTTAATAGATTGACCATATGAGTCGTTAAATGAGTTGAATTAGAAAATAAATTTAGTTGATTTGTGCATGTAAAATGACAGGTTGGATATACACCAATAATCAGATGAACTAAATTAATTTCAAAGAATTTTGAAGTAATGGGTGGACCATTTATTTTATGATGTATCCTGATGTTACAAATTCTGTGTTATGATGTATCCTGCTGTTACAATCCTCGTGGAATATTTCACGTTCATTCTCTTGTATACAACCTTGTCATCCATTGCTTACTTGAGGACATGAACGTACAGGAATGGGTTCATATCTGTTGGAGACTTTGAATGATAGATACAGCAAGAAACTTGTTCAGACTTACAGTGTATTTCCCAACCAAATGGAGACTAGTGATGTAGTGGTGCAGCCATACAATTCACTTCTGACACTAAAGAGGCTGACACTGAATGCTGATTGTGTTGTTGTTCTTGACAATACGGCGTTGAATAGGATTGCTGTGGAGCGTCTTCATCTAGCGAATCCAACTTTTAAAGAGACAAATTCTTTGGTTTCTACGGTTATGTCTGCTAGTACAACTACATTGCGTTATCCGGGATATATGAATAATGATTTGGTGGGCCTTCTTGCATCTTTGATTCCTACTCCAAGATGTCATTTTCTCATGACAGGCTACACGCCACTAACTGTTGAACGCCAGGTTAGAAATTATCTATATGCATCTCTTGCTCCTGACAAGTAGTGTCGGTTGAAGTTAGTATTGTTGTTGCACTAATTAGTTTGAGCTCGTCATATTAATATCAGAAGGAAGGTTTTAAATTTTTTTTTTTTTTTAACATTACGATATATCATATTTCGAGGAGGAAAGATCAACAGTATATGGCATTTGCCATGCTTATTACTCCTTCATTAACTTTTTTTTAGAAAGGAAGTTGGGATTAGTAGAATAAATATTGAATATAGATATATAATTTCATTGGCTATGATAAATGTAAATTATCAGCCAAACTTATTTTTTGGAAGGTGAGTTGATGTTTAGGTGTGATAGATGTAAATATTTTAGATCTATTACACAATAGAATTTGGATTTAGATAAGAGCAAAATTTTTAGAAACAACTTGTTGATTAGTAGGATTATGAGAAAATGATCAAAATGGTCCCTTGACTCTTTATGAATGACTAAAATAATCCCCAACTATATTAAAGGGTCATTTTGATTCCTCAACTCTTTAAAGAGGAACAAAAATAATCCCAACATGAGACTTTTTTAATTCTTTTTTAAAGACTTGAGGGATCAAAATATCATAATATAGTTGAGGATCATTTTGATCCTTGATAAAGAGTCAATGAATCATTTTATCATTTTTTCGTAGAATTATATAAATCTAGGTTTTAGTTATCTGGTTGGTCGAGTTTTATTGATTAAAGATGCTTTAATTCTTAAAGTTGGCCAAGCAAAGTAAAATTTGTCTTATAATATAAGGGTTTTGAACATCCGATTTTTGGCATTGTTTATCATTTTCTGGTTGAGTTTAGGGAGCTAAGAAATATAAGAATAGATTTAAGGATTTGGAAAATCCCATCAAAGGCTAAATTTGTGGGAAATAGAAAGCGAATGATAGGAGAGATAAGAGATTTCTTTATTAAAAAAGTTAATTCTATGATAAGTATCTTAGAAATTTATAATCATTATCATTGCCACCATATCATCATCGTTGGATTTAATCCAGCTTTTGGGTCTACAATATCATTTGTTTCTGTCGAGTTATGCATGAAGTGTTAAACCTATTCTACACATCATTTTACACAATTTTCATCTATGTTATTGTTCATTTAACCCTCTTTTTTTAATCCTTCGACTTATTTTAATCTTTCAAACCACGCAAATCAATATATTCCCTATTATTTTATCTATAATATATGATATTATCATCTTTTTAATACAATCCTTTCTCAATCTTATCCTTCTACTTTTGCCACAATTATCTTAACATTCTAGTTTTTGTCATACTCAACTTGGCATCAATCATTTTTTATTGCCCAACACTTGGATCCGTGTAATATAACTAATTTAATTGTGATATTATAAAGTTCACCTTTAAATCTTCATGATATTCTCTTGTTGAATAAATGAGCACATTTTAATCACCTTAACTATTGATAATAAATGTAAGATAATTAAATCCATCTCATCACTTTATCTTATAGTAATACTGATTGATAATTATTAATATTACATCTACTCAACTTATATAAGAGAAAAATGTTAAAATAGTCCCTTAACTATTTATGGTGGGGCCCATTTTAGTCTCAGACTATCAAATGTGTTCAGTTTAGTTTTTAAATTTCTCAAATCTAATAAAAAATAGTTAATCGACTGTTCAAATTTGATAAAAAATAATTCAATAGAGTGACTATTTTTGTTCATATTTGAGGCAAGAATAGTTGGGTCACTTTGACATTTTTTTCTCAGTTGAATATATTTTATCTTCTAAGCAATTTTTTTCCATTATTTTAATCCACTTGTTTCGGTATATGTTAATTCTATATCATTTGAGAAAATCATACATTAGGGCATCTCACTATGATACCCTTTGTAAACAATTAATAATCTTCACTGTCCAATTTAATTACCAATGATAATTATGCAATTTTATTAATCTCTTTTTTAATTTAATGACTCAATAACTATTGAATGTCATAATTATATATATATATATATATATAATGTAATTAAGATTTATTCGCAATTTTCATGGAAGGACCAGTGTTTCATTGGTTAAAAGAGAAGGTTGTTTATCTTATGTCACGGTTTAAGGCACGGAGAGAATTATTGCTCACCATATATTTGGGCAAGAAGAAGTCATTAAGGACTAAGTTGAGTATGCTAGAGTGAGAATATCGGTAAAAACTAATAGTATAGAGTGAAATTATCTTGTTAGAGATAACATATGAGTTGCACCTATTTATGATCTATATTAAAAATTTATTTGAGCAACATTAGAGGGCAAGCGGTGCACTATTAAGATAGATATAATTACAACGAAATAATCAGGAAGAAAAAATGGTTGACTAGAATGATTAGATTTTGTGCCAAAAGTATCTTTGCATTTCATGTGGTACTCAGCAAAAATGAATTAGAGGAAGATTTGTTAATAGTTAGGTAAGGCTATTGACGATGATGACGTTTTTTCCATGAAACTTAAAATACTTTTTAATCAAGCATGTAATATTTTGAATTTCTTTTTCAGGTCAATGTGATACGTAAGACTACTGTGTTGGATGTTATGAGAAGACTTTTGCAAGTATGGCTTCCTCCCTATAAATTTTTTTTTTGAATTCTGTATTTTTATAGTATTATTTAATTTGTGTCCATCACTTTTGTAAACTTGTTTATTTATTTGCATTTGGCAGACAAAGAATATCATGGTCTCTTCTTATGCTCGAACCAAAGAAGCCAGTCAAGCAAAATATATATCAATTTTAAACATTATTCAAGGAGAAGTTGATCCTACACAGGTAAAGTTTTCATCAAAGCAAAAGCCTAAGCATGTTCTTCTTCATTACAGAACTTGCTTTTTATTAGCCATAAGCTGGAAAACTTCAATGCATATTAGTAATAAGCTTTACCAATTCTGTTATCTTAACTGTTGTATATCTTTGGGTTTTTGAGATTACTCCGTTAGCTCATGCTTGAGCCTTGTTATTCATCCAAAGACGTGCATTTACATACATGCTTGAGCCTTGTTATTCATCCAAAGAGGTGCATTTACATAATCTCTATTCTTCTTTCATTTAAATTTTGAGGTTGTGATTTTTAAACTTAAGAACAAAATTGCCCTTTCTCATTGACATCATAAAAAATAATAGCACGTGCAATTTCATGACACATTTAAAGAGCTTGATCATCTATTTATCCTTCAAATTTCTCAATAGATGGCTTTGATTGGATGAGAGATAATTCCATTTTTTTTTGCATAAATTATTTCAAATTTTTTGGAATTAAATGCATGGAAGAGACTGTATTTGAGGGTTGATTAGTGAAATAAGGGTTTCATATGTTGTTCAAAAATCCTAATTTTTTTAACAAGCTTGATGACTGAATGAATCATTAGGAAAATTGATGAAACTCATGAATTGAAGTTGATGAAACTCTATGAGGCACCCGACTCAAAATTAATATTGTGAGAACTATTGTTCTTTCACAGGAAAAAAAGTCTCCTCTTTCCTGTCTTTCACATATGCAAGCGCTTGTTCTCTCTCTCTCACCCACCAACCCAAGGCGCATATATATATATATATATATATATATATATATATATGTTTGTGAGTACATGGTGCAATCCACCTTATTTGATATATTCAAATCGTACTTTGTTGTTTGTATCCCTTCTTTACTGCCTCCATATTATTGGATCACTTGTTTGCAGGGGCGGAACCAGCTTCAATTTTGAGGGGAGGCAAATACAGCACAAAAATAATTAAATATAAAAAAATTATATTATATATCTATATTACAAAAAGTTTTTAAAAAAAAATTAAGCAAGAAAAATAAAGAAAAAAGGTGTAAGTTAACTGTTATGAAAAGCATGAAAGAGAATATTAGAACTAAATGTGAAGAAATATATAGATATCTTAAGGCAAGTTAGGACAAAAGAGTTTTGTTTTTTAGGGGGGCAAAAGTAATTTTTTAGGAGGGGCAAACAAATTTTTTTTACTCTCCTATAAAAAAAATTATTTACTCTTATAAATTTTTTTTTTTGCCCCCCCTAAGCATTATATGGTTCCACCACGGCTTGTTTGGGCATGAAGAGACGGGAAAATGGCTTCTGAAACGAGGAATTTGGCTTTTGAAACAGCATGCAATTATCATATTATTCTTCAAAAGCTTTTACTATAGTAAACTTATGCAGCATTTAGCTCTTCAATTGATTTTTTTTTACTTGTTAGTAATTCAGTTTGATTCAGTTTTTTTGGCTTCATTATCATGCCAATTATTAAAATTTTGAACTAGGTGCATGAGAGCTTGCAAAGAATACGTGAAAGAAAGCTAGTTAATTTCATAGAATGGGGGCCTGCAAGCATTCAGGTAGCTTAAAGAACCGATCAAGCAAAAAAAAAAAAAGGCTTATTCAAGCTGATGTTTCTTCAGAATGCGTTTTGTTGCTTTAACTGCAGGTTGCTTTGTCCAGAAAATCTCCATATGTTCAAACTACTCATAGGGTAAGTCTAATTTGATTTTTTGCATCCTTATTGGCATCAGTAGATTTAGGCTTCATTTGGGACGGCTTTTTTACCGCTTCTTAAAACAGCTTTTTAGTATAAAAGCTAAAAATTTTCTATTAAAAGGTTGCTTTAAGAAGTAATAAGAAAACCGTTCCAAACGTAGTCTTAGCTTGCAAACAGTTACCCATGCCCCATTTCCTTCTTTTAACGTGAATGGCTAATAGATTTGATTCTAATTATAGGTTAGTGGTTTAATGCTTGCAAATCATACTAGCATACGGCACCTCTTCAGCAGGTGTCTGGGTCAGTATGAAAAACTGAGGAAGAAACAAGCCTTCCTAGACAATTATCGGAAGTTCCCAATGTTTGCAGTAAGTTGTTTATTGATCCCTCATTTTTTTTTTTAATCTTTTGTTGAAAAATTTTCTTTTGAATTTGCGTTTGTCTTTTTGTGTTTATTATTTTGTTTGTTTGCTTCTGTACTAATTATGGCCTTTCATCCCCATTTTTATCAGTTATATTTGTTCTTTTGTTTCTTTTAATTGTTGCTGCCTTGGTATGTGCCATGCTGGTGGTGGCTAGAAAAAGTTAAGGGTTTAAAGCCAAGCTATAGCAAATTTCCTGCTCCGTTTTAGTCTTGAATTATGGAATTGGCTTAAAGATGACTTGCAATCTATGATGCACCGACACTTCTCCTCAAAGAGGCGTATAGTGTCCGACACCGTATCCGACACGACACTCGTCCGACACTCCTCCGACACATGTCGGACACGCCGAAAACGTGTCCGATTAAAAAATATTAAATACAAATTGGATACGTGTGTCCGACACGCGTATCTTAAATATTTTATGATTTTTTTAAATATAATTTCTTGTATTTGGCGGGATTTAAACTAACTTTCTTATTTCCTATCCACAATATCAAATCAACGTCCGCACTTAATACCTAATCATCGAATATTCTCAATTTCATTTCTTTTTGGCAGTGAATGTATTTTTATATCCTTTCTCGTTGACTGATAAACGGCATCGACGCCTGACTCTCGACATCCTAATGCTAATCATTTTAAGCACAACTTCTAGTTAAATGACTTATTATTTTAAATTATTTTTAAAATTATATTTATTTAATTTTTATACACTATTTTTTAAATATAAAAATTATAATACCGTGTCCAACCCATGTCCGTGTTCTATATTTTCAATAACTGACGTGTCCCGTGTTCGTGTTGTGTCATATCCGTGTCGCCGTGTCCGTATCTGTGCATCGTAGCTTGCAATGTTGCTCTTGCTAAGACTTTCTATGCTCATTCTTTCTTTGATTGATATGTGCCTGAACTAGCTTACTTCCTCGGTGCTAAGAAGGCTTTGGAATGACTTAAATAAGGCTGGCTTAAGGCCATCTTTCTTTTTTCAGACATCAGAGAAATTTTTTTGCTTATTTAGTTATATTTTTTTCAAGCAAATCAGGATGCAAGGCCAAATTGGATAATAATTCTTGGCTCAATCCTTATCCATTTTGTTAAATATATTTTTCCAAACCCGGTAATTCTTTTCTTTGTGCAGCTTCTTGACTCTAGGGAGTTGGCTTAAGCTCATTTTGAAAATGATCTTAATTTGTCCAAAGCAATCTATAATATGTGCACATTTAGGGTATGAAGAATATTGCTATTGACATATTCGCATTCTTACCAATTTGTAAACCTTCTTGTACGCTGTTGAAATGAACGGTATGTTTAGGAGTGTGAAGTGTGCGAGTGTATCCTAATCTTAACCTGAACCTTTCTTATCCTGGCTTTCTGGGTTGATAAAAAGAATGTTAGCAAAGGCAGAGAGCAAAACAGAGCGCTACCACTTATCAAACCAACCAACACTCAGGATTCAAAAGTTGTGAAGCTTAAGCTTCATAAATTTTAGTTACCATTCCTAGAATTCGATAGTCCAAGAGCTAATAGTAAATGAAATACAATATGATTGAAAGATTTCAATCTATACATAAAGATATAAAAGAAGAAATTAACCTGCTTAAATATGCACATATATGCAATTTTTTTTACTTGTGTCACAAACAAAAGTTCTACCTCAATATATGATTTTACCTTGCTGAAGCTACAATCTGTATGAACAGGACAATGATCTTTCTGAATTTGATGAATCTCGAGAAATTATAGAGAGCTTGGTTGATGAATATAAGGCATGTGAGTCGCCAGATTACATCAAGTGGGGTATGGAGGTATGTCTGTGCAGCACTTAAATTTCTCATTTCACATTAAGGCTTTGTTTGAGATGACTTTCTTATTGTTCTTTAAAGCAGTTTTTTAATGCAAAAATTTTAATTTTTTAACTAAAAAATTGCTTTAAGAAGCAATAAAAAAGCTATTCCAAACAAAGCCCAAGTCACGTATCATATACATAATAACTTGGAAATGCCATTTAAGCAGAATTCCGAGAAGGCCTTGACCAGCGAAGGCAGTCTTGCAGGATCGTTGGATTCGAAGTTAACACTCTGATCAATTAAAGCTTTGCAGAATTTTTTGTTTTGTTGCTTACCCTGCAATTAATCAGTTTTTCTAACATGATTTCTTCATGTTAATCAAGAAGATTCTCTTGTGCTTATTGCCCATATAACTGGCATTGTTGTTGAAGCATGTTCTCACGCTACTATCATGTACATAAATGATTACAATTTGTGCTCATGTTACTTTGTGATACCTGCTTTTGTTATCTTTTTTTTTTAAGAGAATTATATACATTACTCAAATCTTATATATATATATATATAAATATATATATATATATATATATATATATATATATATATAAAGAGAGAGAGAGAGAGAGAGAGAGAGAGAGAGAGAGAGAACTATGTATTTGGTAATACTAGAACAGTCAAACAAATTGGTAGGAGTTTTATTATGAATTTTAAAATTTGTATGTAGTTCATTTTGATGTAGCCGACCCCACATAGTGGGACATGCTTGATGTTGTTGTGTTTTTTGTTGTATGTAGCTCATTTTGATATGTTGGTTGGGAGCTTTGGTTATCAACCAAAAGGTCTTGAGTTCAAAGTTTACACAAGTGATATACGGGTGCAAATGAGTCGAGCTCGAGCTCGAGTCAGGGGGTGTTCGAGTCAAGCTCAACTGCCAAATACTGAGCTTGAGCTCAAACTCGAGACGAGCTCAAAAAACGAGCTTGAGCTCGACTTGTCTGAGAGAGAGAGAGAGAGAGAACTATGTATTTTGTGATGCTAGAACAACCAAAAAAATTGATAGGAGTTTTATTATGAATTTTAATATTTGTATGTAGCTCATTTTGATGTAGCCAACCTCATAGTGGAACAGGCTTGATGTTGTTGTTATATGTAGCTCATTTTGATATGTTGGTTTGGAGCTTTGTCTATCAACCAAGAGGTCTTGAGTTCAAAGTTTACACATGTGATGTAGGGGTGCAAACGAGTCAAGCTCGAGCTCAAGTCAGGGGGTGTTCTAGTCGAGCTCGACTGCCAAATATTGAGCTTGAGCTCAAAAAATGAGCTTGATCTCGACTTGTCTCACAGAGAGAGAGAGAGAGATAACTATGTATTTGGTGATACTAGAACAGTCAAACAAATTGGTAGGAGTTTTATTATGAATTTTAATATTTGTATGTAGCTCATTTTGATATAGCCGACCCCACATAGTGGGACATGCTTGATGTTGTTGTGTTCTTGTTGTATGTAGCTCATTTTAATATGTTGGTTGGGAGCTTTGGCTATCAACCAAAATGTCTTGAGTTCAAAGTTTACACAAGTGATATAGGGGTGCAAATGAGTCGAGCTCGAGCTCGAGTCAGGGGGTGTTCGAGTCGAGCTCAACTGCCAAATACTGAGCTTGAGCTCAAACTCAAGACGAGCTTGAGCTCGACTTGTCTGAGAGAGAGAGAGAGAGAACTATGTATTTGGTGATACTAGAACAACCAAAAAAATTGGTAGGAGTTTTATTATGAATTTTAATATTTATATGTAGCTCATTTTGATGTAGCCGACCCCACAGTGGAATAGGCTTGGTGTTATTGTTATATGTAGCTCATTTTGATATGTTGGTTGGGAGCTTTGGCTATCAACCAAGCGGTCTGGGGGGGGGGGGGGGGGATTTGTTTTATTTGAGATGTTATATTATTATAACCAAAATAAATGTCTATTACAGAATTACATCCAACTAAATTTGATTATTTACAAAACTACCATTCTCTTACCAACATTTTTTTATTCTCTTACAAATAATAAAATAATAATAATAATAATAATATAACAAAAACAAAAAATGAAGCCAATTAAGGCGATGCACACACCACATTAGGGGTGTAACCGAGTCAAGCCGACTCGCGAGACAGCTCGGACTCAACTCGGTAACCAGAGTTCAACCCGCGAGTCGAGCTCAAACAGACCTCTGTTCGATTCATTAGCTTGTCGAGCAGCTCGTGGAGGTGACTGGGCAAGAAAACGAAACTTCAATTTCAGCAGGCGGGAGGATGAATCGAAGGCCGGGCGGGTAAATCAACACGACATAGGAGCTCAACGGAACAACGAACGACAGACAATGAAGCTCGATGGGACGACGGGACAACGGGCGATGAACCACTTAGCTCGAAGGGACAATGAACGACGAAGGTTGACGGGATGGCGGACGGCTTCGATGGAGCTCAATGGGACGACGAACGACGAAGCTCGACTCGATCAATGTAGCTCGGGACAACGCTCAACCACAATGGTCGGGAAGGAGTTCGACGAGCCGGTCGATGTGAGATGAGTCAAGCTCAAGATCATTTTTTTAGCTCGGCTCGAGTTTGAGCTCAAGCTCAGTATTTGGCAGTTGAGCTCAACTCGAACACCCCCTGACTCGAGCTCGAGCTCGACTCATTTGCACCCCTATAGCACATGTGTAAACTTTGAACTCAAAACCTCTTGGTTGATAGCCAAAGCTCCCAACCAACATATCAAAATAAGCTACATACAACAAAAACACAACAACATCAAGCATGTCCCACTATATGGGGTCGGCTACATCAAAATGAGCTACATAGAAATATTAAAATTCATAATAAAACTCCTACCAATTTGTTTGGTTGTTCTAGTATCACCAAATACATAGTTCTCTCTCTCTCTCTCTCTCTCTCTCTCTCTCTCTCTCTCTCTCTGAGACGAGTCGAGATCAAGCTCATTTTTTGAGCTCAAGCTCAGTATTGGAAGTCTGCAGTCGAGCTCGACTAGAACACCCCCCTGACTCGAGCTCGACTCGTTTGCGACTCCTACATCACATGTGTAAACTTGAACTC
>CM039719.1:10282699-10708775 GCA_022539455.1 Dendrobium nobile | reverse complement strand
AGGACAATTCATTTATAAATCAAAGATTTTTAATGATGGGTGAAGGTGTTGATTGAGAGAAACCAACATCAAGAAAGAGTTAGGAAAGCAGACTATAGCTTTAATAGAGAACTTTGAACAATGCTTGATTTCATTTCGTTTCCATAGTTGCTACAGTTCACAACTGGTTGCATATATATGAGGAGAAGGTTATAATCTTCTTCTGTTAGACATTGCTTTCGGAGAGGTGGGAGTGTCTGCTGTTGTCAGGAGCAAAGTGGTGGACACGTGAGTAGTTTGTTGCTAACAGGCCCCTCAATTGACTATCCTTGGGAAGGATAGTTAGTTTGTTGCGTAAATCCTGAAACTGAGAGATGGCAAGTGGTTTAGTTATGATGTCGGCAGGTTGATCTATTGAATTGATGTGCTGAACTTGAACTTTCTTGTTCTTGATATGATGACTAATAAAATGGTAGTCGATCTCGATATGCTTGGTTCGAGCATGAAAAATTGGGTTGTTAGCGAGAGCCAGTGCAGAAATGTTATCACAAACAAGTTGGTTGGTTGGGTTTGTATTGCTCAGAATTCAGCTAGAAGACGTCGCAGCCATAGGATATTGGAGGTGGCTGCAGCCAAACTGCCAAAGCTCGGTATTCTGCTTTGGTGGAGGACTTGGCAACGGTAATCTACTTTTTGACGGACCAGTTGATCAAATTGGATCCTAGGTAGGTGAAGAATCCTGTGATTGATTTGCGATCTGAATGATCTGATGCCCAATCCGCATCAGCATATGCTTGTAGATTGATGTTACTCTGAGTGATAGGTAGTCCATAATTGATTGTTCCCTGTATATACCGTAGAAGCCATTTTAGTGCTTGGAAGTGTCTTGGTTTTGGGTCATGCATATGCTGACAGATTTGATTTGTGGTGAATGTGATATATCTGGTCTAATAATGTTCAGGTACTGAAGAGATCTCGTGAGTTGATGATAATAAGATTGATCGGACAACGAATGTTCCTCGACAGTACTATGCTATTGCTTGAGAGTACTCGGAGTGGGAGATGGCTTGCAATTGAGAAAGCCACTTGAGGTTAAGATACCCTGGGCATAGTGTTGCTGATCTAGGAAATACCCTACAGGTGTTTGAGTAATTCTTATGCCAAGGAATAATGAGACCGGAGTAGGTTCTTTTAGAGAAAAGGCTACTTGTAATTGATGTAGGAAGTGGGTGATGGCTGATTAATCATTGCCCGTGATCAGCATGTCATCTACGTAGATGAGTATGTAAATGCGAGTGACGCCATTTATGTATATCAGCAGTGAGGGATCAGATTTACTGAATTGGAAGCCGGCTTGCTGAAGATGTGTCGTAAGCTTGATGTACCATTGTCGAGGTGATTGCTTGAGGCCATATATGGCCTTATGAAGATGACAAACATGATTTGGAAATTGTTTGTCAATGAAGCCTTGCGGTTGACGCATATAGACGTCCTCTTCTAGATCGTCATGGAGAAAGGCATTTGAGACATCCAGTTTTGTAACTTGCCAGTCTCTTTGGAGAGCGATCATGAGAAGGATTCGAATAGTCAGTAGCTTGGCGACCGGACTAAACGTTTCATGGTAATTAATTGACTCCATGCTGTTGATCTAATCATTTGGCAACAAGTCTGGCTTTATATCTTTCATTCTGGACAATTGAGGTTCTTTTGATCCGGTATGTCCATTTACATCCGAGGATTATTTGGTCGGAAGGAGAGGGGATGAGTGACCATGTCCCCTGTCGGTGGAGAGCCTCGAACTCATTGGACATAGAAGCACGCCAGTGAGAGCTTTTGTTGGCTTGAGTGAATGAAGTTGAGGTGGAGTCTTCAGTTGGTTTGGCTAGGAGATCGAAGATGGGTTTTGGTTTTATTATTCCTGTTTTCAGTCGAGTTTGCATGGGATGCGACGGTGCAGATAGTGAAGCAGAGGAGATTTGGTCAGATGCTGAGGTTGGAGGAGATTCAGTTGATGAGTGTGAGGGGGAGTTTGGTATGTGGAATGAGTTTGGGTTAGTAATTATGGATGGAGGAGCAGATGTTGATGTTGGGGTATATGATAATGTGGGAGTGGCAGAAGTTGGGAGTAGTACTAAAGGAGAAATAGTGGTGTCTGATTGAGATTTGGGTGAGTCTTGGGAGATAGTTTGAAAGGGGAAGGTGTGTTCGTGGAACACCATGTGTCTAGAGATGTAAGTTTTATTAGTGTTAGGATTATAGCATTAGTGCCCTTTGTGAGTGAGAGAGTATCCAATGTGAAAGTGCTTAGATGACACTAGAAAGTGCTTTGATACCACTTGAAAGTTTGTTAGGGATGTTAGGCCCTTATGAACTGGCCAAATGCTAAATAAAGAGAGTGGTGAATTGGTATACCTTTAAACAAAGCACAATAATCACAATCACCATAAAGAAATCAAATGCGGAAATTAAATGCAGAAGCAATAATAAGAAAAGAACACACCGGATTTATAGTGGTTCGGTCAAACCTTGACCTACGTCCACTCCTTGAAGGCACCCTCCAAGTATTGCACTAAACTAAGTGTCTCTCCGTTAGCCCCCACAGCTAGGCGGAGAAGCCCTTACAAAATCACTTCCACCTTCTCCGGTGCGGCGGAGTCGCCGGGTCCTTTGACACCAAATAGATCTTATTCTTTGGTGAACTTCCCTCAAGACAAGCCTTGAATCCGACGATATTCAGGTGCGAGCTTGCCGGAGCAATCGTGTGGAACCCCCTCCACACTCCCTTGAGTCCCCCCCTCACAGGATTTTCTCCCTCTCTCAAACTCCACCATTTCCTCACTCCCTTTCAAGCTCTCTCTTCAAGATTCCCCCAAAAGAATGAAGCTACAATGGTTGTCAAAGACACTTATCAAGTGTCATGTCATAACTTAAATAGAAAATCTTAAAATGAGCTCATTAATGCAAGTTGCCGACATTATCATCCAGGACGATAGTTATATCGTCTTGGACGATCAATACAAATTCAGCTCATCAGCCAATGACGAATTGGGACGATCAGAAGAAAATTGGTTACATCATCCTGGCTGATCTCACGATCGTCCCGACCGATTAATTTAAAATCGATTTCAATCGTCCTGATCATCGCCCGAAATAGATGCTGGCTGATGTAAATCGTCCAGGACATCGTCCCGGCCGATCCTACGATCGTCCCGGACGATGTGATCGTATCAATCAGCCATTAATGCTTTCCAAAGATACCAGATCAATTTAGGCATAATTGAGTTAGATCGTCCTGGACGATAGGAATATCGTCCTGACCGATTTCCTAAAATAAAAAATACCTAAACTGATTATGGAGGCTGATTCTTTCTGAATTGAGACTATTGTTCTGGCCGATACAAAATCATTCAGGACGATGTGTTTTGCATAATAACTGTTGCTTTAATGAGGATGCCCTAATTAGGGTTTCTGCTTTTGGACAAATCGTCCTGGACGATGTTACCTAAAGCAGAAATCTTTAGGGGACAATAGAAAATCTTTCAAGTTATAAAACATCAGGAGCCACACCAAATACAATAGACTCAAGAAAGAAAAAAAATGTACAAACTAACTCATACCTAGTTTACCCAATTTTGAGCTGATTCCAAATTGCAGTCTGATCGTGTAAACCTGAAATGTCAGTACATAAGGCAGTCGTAGAGAAATAAGAATGTTTGCTATCATCAAAATCATAAACCATTGATCTGTAACACAATGAATGTGCAATCGAGAGATCGTGGTGATAATTTGTTTGGTGCTTGATGTTTTAACCACGAGAAACACAGACAACCGAATGTACGAAGGTGTTGATAGGATGGTGGGTGATTGTAGAGTAGTTGGAATGGGATTTTAAGCGAACGGGCATTTGTAGGTAATCTGTTTATGAAATAGTTGGCCGTGAGTAAGGCGTCAGCCCAAAAGTGATGAGGGAGATGAGCTGCTAGTAATAGTGTTCGAGTTGTCTCAAGTAGATGTCGGTGTTTACTTTCAGCTAGTCCGTTTTGCTCGGGTGTGTGAGGGTAGCTGAACTGATGTATAATGCCATGATTGGAGAGAAATTGATTTAATTGAATGCTTGTATATTCACTGCCGCCGTCTGAGCGGAGTGTTTTAATGGTTGTGTTGAACTGATTTTGAATTAGATTTGAGAATTGATGAAGTTTATAGAAGGTTGGGCCATGGTTGTTGGGTGACCATTGTAAAGCGATGATTGTTAGAGGATTATAGTGGGTGAATATAGTTGGAGGACCATCATCATGTAATGGTGATCGAAGCATCATAGTCGAATGATAATGATTTGAGGACCATACTCACGCGATCTGGGTCAAATGATCATAGTTGATTGCTGAAGGGTGGGGTTTGACAGTGATTGTTCAAACAATGGTGCTTAACATTGATGATCCAATGGCAGTGGTTGGATGTTAGCGGTACTACAATGCTAGTCCGATGGTGGGTGCCTGATGGTTGTGGTTTTGTTGCTAGTTGTTCAACGACAATGTTCACGCGGTGCTTCGATGGATCTCAAGTCTCAATGTTCTCTAAAATTTGAAACCGAATGTCCTATTTATGCAAATAGTGGGGTCTATTTTTTGAATTAAGAGCAACACTCTTTGCAAATATAGTTGAAATATGAAGCACTATATCATAAATATAGTTGAAATCCAACTCTTTGTAAGTAATGAGAGAGAACCCTCTATCATAGATTATTTGTTTTAGCATTTAAGTGCTTTAATGACATTGAAATTAAGCAATATTGGGCTTGTTGGTTTGTCTCATTTAGACATTAGATTTAACTATAAACATACAAGATTTGAAGATCATTTGGCCACCCATATAACATCCCAAAGCTCCTAATTATGTTTTAAATGCTTGATTTAGAATAATTTGTTGTTAGATCGTATCACTTTGGTGTCAATGAGTTCGTCTTGTTGAGACATTCTATTTGCATATAAGCTTATTAAAATCAAAGTTTAGATGGTCCTGGTTTTGATTTTAAAAAAATTCAATTTAAATTTACATTGAGATCCGTGTCCAATTAAGCCAATCTTTGATTATATATCAATACTTTTTTTTAAAGAGCTTTAAACATTATTTACAAATTTAGCTCTTTTTTTGTTAAAAGATATTTTCAAAGAATAATTTATTTACAAATTTAGCTCTTTACATGATATATGCCCAAAATTCTAGTTATTCAAAAGTCATTTATATTTGGTAACTTCAAGGTTAAATCACCCCAAATTAATTAAGTTATGATTGAATTTAATTAATTATAGCTTCTTTCTTAAACATTTGAAACTAGATAAATTCCATGAAAAATATTTTTCCATTCTCAAAGTCCATTATTTACATGAATTGTTTTTATTTTTCCATACTTCATTTATTTCTTGCAGCTTAAGAATGTAGTTTATATTCAATAATCAATTTAACTACTTTATATTCATCTTAGCGAAACTTTTTAAACTTTTATTTATTTTTATGCTAAATTGAGACCTTCCCTTCTTGCTTTTCTTTATTTAGAAAAATAATAATTTATTACTGATACGTCCCCAAAAATTATATTGATCGAACACAAATCTTGATGCATATCTAAATCAGAAACTTTCAAAATTAAATTATGGACCATCCAAACTCTAATTTTAACAAGCTTACAGTCATAATGAAAGTTTCAAAGAGATGAATCCAACAACATCAAAATCAGTCCAATCCGAGCCCAAATGGGTCCAAATCAGGGGGTTGAAGCACAGTTGGAAAGATCAAAACATAAATTAGATGACCAAATGATATTTGAATATAGTGTGCTTATAGTCGAATTAAGCGGCTCGACGAGACAAATCCAATGAGCACAAAAATGTCTAATTTTGAAACCATGAAGGTAATTAAATGCTTGATGAACGCTCTATGACTGAGGAAATTAACATGAGCTGTTTGATTGACCACTTCAATTTTGCCATGTATCTTCTTCATATTTATGGAGCATGCCACTCTAAAAAATATATAAATAGGCACATGCTCTCTTTATGAAAGGACCTTTTGGCTGGAGGTTGAAGAGAACTCTCGTCGATAGACTGCCATCGAACCATCACTCGACCAACTATGATCCCTCCGACCAACATCACCTCCTGATTATGATCCGTCCGACCACTGTAGCCCATCGACTACGGTCCCTCTGATCACAGTCTCTCACCAACTACGGTCCCTGTAACCACCGTAACTCGTCGACTATAGTCCCTCCAACGTCCATTGCCCGCCGACTATGGTCTCTCCGAACTTCATCGCACACCGACTATGGTCACTCTGACCACCAATGGTTGACTATGGTCTCTCGTACCACCGATGACCAACTACGATCTTACCGACACAACGAACAGACCAACACTCTCTTCAGAATAACTATTATATAACTAGATTCTTCCAACTCCCACCATGTAATATGCTCTATATGATGTATATTGAGCCAACTCCTTCCCCGAGGAAATGACATTGTTTGTAATCAACAATAAGCACTAGTGATTTCATTTTAACTAGATTATATCCTGTGGTTTTTCACCTTTTTAGGATGTTCCCGTAAAAATCTTGGTGTCTCTTATGATTCTCACACCCGTCTCTCTGTAATTTGTATATGTATTGGATCTTCATTCAAAGCTAAGATATTAAGATCTTTATCTCTATCATCGTAAATATTCCAGGACGCAACAATTAAAACAACTAATAATGATTTATTTGACTTTCTAAGACAGATTTCGTTTGAGATGATTTTTTTAATGTTTTTTATAGTAGTTTTTTAGTACAAAAAATTATTTTTCAGTAAGAAAGCTGTCCCAAATGAAATCATAATCTTATGGCATCACTCCTCATTTTCTTCATATTTTACATAAACTATCAACTATGGTTCACAACTAAAGAACTATGTTATGTTTTAATCATAATATGTGATCAATAATTATGTTAACAATATTATCATAATTCTAATAATTATTTTTTCCCTGAAAATGATCGAATTATAATTAGTCATACTACTATGAGATGATTTTTACTCATCCTAGGCGTAGAATGGCTATTTCCACTTTTTATTTTTATTTTTATTTGTATTTTTTTGCCATGGCGTTATTTTCTCATTTTTAAATAAAAATTATTTATCAATTGAGTTTCATTAAAATAAATTAGTTTTAAATATACACCAACCATCTAAAATAATAATAAAGTTCAAATATTAGAAATTTTTTAATTTTTATCAAAATTTTTAAATACATTCTAAATAATATATATATAATTATTAAATAGGCGTGTCAAACAATGATCTATATTAGAAAAATTTAAGTTCGAGTTGATCTACTTAATAAATGGATTAGGGTCGAATCCAGAATGCTAACCCGTTTAATTTGCAGGTCATATTCGAGTTCATTTATGAACTTTATTTTATTTTTCTTATTTTTGATCAATTAATCTAAACCATATAATTAATCAGTTACTTTTTAAAATTTTAATGGGTTATTATATCGTGTTCGAGTCGTTCGAGTTACGAGTTATGAACCCGATTTAGAATTGAACTCTAACCCATTCAATTATATATATATTTTATGAAGCTCAATTGTGATTCTCAAAATCCATTTAAAAAACAATGAAGGGTCCACTTGTGACTTGACCAACACTTAGCCCAACATAAAGTGGACCCCACTTCAAGCTCTCACTAATAGGCAAAATGGATTTTCCGCCAATTTTAAAAAGCTGTTAAGAGAGAGAGAAGTTAAAATGACAAAAAGATGTTCTACATATACATCTTTCACTTCCACAACTCTCAACGGTCGAAACGGGCAACCAAAATCCCACGATACTCGAGTACTCCGAATCAATTACAGCCGTCCGATAGGGAACTAATTTTAGCAAAATCAATGAAAAAAATTCTGACCGTTTGATCTCACTACATAGAATAGATGGATGGTCACGTGATCCGGGGAAGGGTTTCTCTCGGGCAATTTCCGTCGCTGCTTCTAAGGAGAGCTCGCGCTGCTCCCGATTGTTCTCTCTCTCTTTCTCGTCCGCGCTTCTGTTCTCTCGATGCCATATTTTCGTTCTGTTGGAGTGGATTTCTGGCGAACTCGCTAATGGCGGATTTCTAGGGTTTGGGGTTCTGTTTCCCGCGCATTTCCTTGATTTTGTCTTACATGCCTCGCGTTTGCGGCAATCTGAAGCTCACGGTGCTTTTTTGTTCTTGTTTTAGGAGACTTTTCGTGCGGAAGACGTCTCGTTCGACCGTTGGAATAGCGGAGTGGTGTCTGCTTCTGAACGGTAGGGCGTCGAATCTCAATCGGTTTAGGGTTTTATGTTTTTGGCTTCAGGGGTTTTAATCAGCTCAGGTATTCGTTGTGATAGCTAGAGTTTGATGGATTCGAAGCGGGATGGGGCGGTGATCGGACCATTGAGGACTAGCGATCGGCGGCGGCAGCGGCGAACGATGTATAGGCACGGGACTTATTTATATTACAATCCGCTGATGCGGAAGAAGAACAAGTCTAAGAGGAGGACTGCGGCTTCGCAGATTGCGAAGATGCTGCGGCCAAGGAATCGGTCAAGCCGCGGGCCTCATTTAGATGTGAGTTATTTCCTATTTCATTTTTTTGTGTTTTTTTACTTTTCAACTTAGATGATGAATTGAAAGCGGGATTGATGCGCTTGAATTACATGCATGCGTAGTCATAATAGAGAGTAGGGAGATTAGTTGTGTTGTGCGGCAGCTATAAGAGTTTTGTTTGGTGACAGAGGGAGTGACTAGGGAAATCTAGCCTGGACTACTTAGCTTTATGTACAACTTACATATGTTAGTTTGAGGGAGAGGGCCGGAGAAATCCAACTTGGACGATTTTTGTTTATGTGCAACCTCGGTATGTTGGCTTCAGAAAGATGGAGGGAGGTGATATGTCATTTTTCAAATCATGAAATTATTATATAGCTTCTTTATGACTTAATGAATTGAATATATGCAAATGTTCACCTCCTAGAGAGATTCATCCATCCCTATGATGGGTTTCCTAGTTTGTGTAATGCATATGCTTTTCTTTATTGTTTTAAAGAGACAAGTGAGATAGCTATTTATGTTGATCCTTGGTTGTTTTCATGATCTTGTTCTCATCTTCCTTTGCTATCTATAATTCTTCTACATTGCCTTCAAACCCACTTCACAAATTAATCATTCATAGCAGATTATCCTGAATGAATAGAGTTGTTTGGATCTTCTCTTCAACCCCTACATCATTCTCTTATCTTTGTTGTTGTTAAACAAAGAACATGATCCTACAACTGTCACTACCAACACCACTACAATTTTAAGCCATAAAATTATGCTAGCACTACTATTGCTATACAACTACCACCACAAGCACAAAATTCATAAATTCCTATGTTCATGATCAAGCCAAAAATCCCACCTGCCATTCGGACACACCCCCAAATCAAATATACAACAGTCTGATTAACTTTATCATTAAAAATTTTCCTAGTGAATCAAAATTAGAAGTTCAAAAAGTTAATCAAAACTTTCAATTTGAATTCATGGTTGCATTTCCTAATTTTTTTTGCCTTATCCCGATTTTGTAAAATTAGGATTCATTTTCAAAATTTGAATTCAAAAGTTGTCCCATTCAATTCTTAAAACTCCTATAAATATCTACTATGGAGAGTTCTAGAAAAGAAAAAAGGTTAATAATGCTTATATTCAATTTATGAAGGATATGTTTGCAGGAGTTGTTAGTTGTGTTCAAACACAAGGTGGTTTGACCAAGTATTTTTCTATTTAAGTTGGATTACATCAAGGATCAGCCTTAAGCCCATATCTTTTTGCTTTAGTCATGGATGTTCTCACTAGACATTTGCAAGAGGTTGTACCCTGGTCCTTTTTGCTTATGATATTCTTCTTGTTGATAAGACTAGAGAGGGAGTTGAAGGTAAATTTGAATTATGAAGGTCAACCATAGAGTCTAAAGGTTTTCATTTGAGTATATCTAAAATTGAATGTATAGAGTGTACTTTTTGTAGTAATATATCTAGTGGGAGATTGTGGCTTTTGGCGATCAAGTTATTAATAAGAGTACACATTTTAGATATCTTGGGTCTATTATTCAGAGTGATAGTGAAATAGATGGGGATATTATTAGTATAGTTCAAGTTGGGTGGTTGAAGTAGATAAATGCATTGGGCTTATTATGTGATAGAAAAGCCTCCCTCAAAGTGAAGCAAGGCTTTGAAAACCGGACCGATCAATGAACCGGAAGAAGGAGAGGTTAGCAGTTTGATGGTTCGATCGGGGTCGAACCGGGGTTGAACCGGATGACGTAATAAATATTTATTATATTTAAATATTATAATAAAATCATATACACAAATTAAAACCCAAGGTAAAAAACTACAACATAAAAAACGCAAGGTAGAAAACTATGTCAGATAAAAAACTACATGGTAGAAAACTGCAAGCAAAGCTTTCTTTTTCAACTTATTGCAAAAATTCTCAAACAAGTAGAACTCTCGGCCGGGCTTCATCCACCTTCAGATACCTTTCTCATTCCCCCATATGGCCATGTAAATAGCAGAAGAAAAGAGAGATGAAAAATAAGTAAATAACCGAAGAAACATAGAGATCGAAGGGAAAAAGATAAAAATAATAGACCGATTAAGTGCAATGGGCATCATTCAGCTCACGAGGCTCACATTCGCATTCCCTCTTCCTCACAAAACCTAATCATTCCGTTCGGCACCAGCTCGAAAGCTGTTTCGCGCCATTTTAACTTGATCCGCAACCGAGCACACTTAAAGGCCACTGCTTTCCCATTGATTTCTTTTACAGAGGCTGGAATCGATCTAGGGTTCTACTGCATCCCTTGCAGTAACAGACGGATTGGTGTAGCCATGGCGTTGACGCTGTTAGCTTTGCACGTCGTCGGGGAAGAAGTGGTCGAAGGCTTCGAATGAGTTTTTTCTCCTCTGTTGAAGCTCGAAGCCAAAGAGTCGAGCAGACGTCGACGAGTTTTTTTTCCTCTCCGCGTGTAAGCTTTCTGGCCGGTTATAAAAAACCGGGACCGGTTCGGCGGTTCGGCTGTTGAACCGCCGGTTCGAACGGGTTTATCCTGGTTTTCTGCAAAACAGGTTTTCATTTGAACCGTAATCGGCCGGTTCGTGGTTCAACCGGTTGAACCGGCCGGTCCGGTCCGGTTTTAAAAGCTATGAAGTGAAGGGAAAATTCTATAAGATGGTGGTGTGACCTGCAATGCTTTATGGTGCAGAATCTTGACCATTAAAAGAGAAGCATAATATTAAGTGTTGCAAAGATGAGGATGCTCAGGTGGATGAGTGACTTTACTCTTAGAAACAAGATACGAAACGAGCATATATGTGGAAAGGTTGGAGTGGCTCCAGTGGAAGAAAAGATTAGAGAGAGTCACCTTAGTTGATTTGATCACATAAAACAGTGGCCTTCCGATAACCGGTTAGGAGAGTAGATGTATTATATTTGGCTTATGTTAAGAAAGGTAGAGATAGACTTTAAAAAAACTTGATTAGAAAATAAAACTTGATTAGAAAATATTAAAAATGGCATTTCCTTACTAAATTTAAATGAGAATTTGACTCTTAACTGGACACAATGGAGCAAAAGTATTCATGTAACCAAGACACCATGTAATGGGCTAAAGGCTTGATGTTGTTGTTGTTGTTGTGTCTTTTGTCACTGCGAAGCATTTTCTTCTACTTTACAAAAGAAAGTTTTTTAAAATTAACTATCTTAGGCATATTCTTTCCCTTATATTTAAGATTATAGTCTTTAATTGCATTTCAATACGTTTGTTAATGATGAAATGTTTTTTGTTGTATATTTTCGCCTCATGTACCATTAATGGTTGCTTATCACCATTGATTCTATGTTCCTGTTTATTTTGCGTGTATTTCACACATTAATGGAGAATTGAGGGCATGCTACCATACTCTTGGAGCCACAATATTTGGAAGAGTACTTTGAAAGAAGTAATTGAGTCAACCATATGGAGTTGTGCCTTTTTGTAGAGCTTCCCAAAGCGGAGGTGTATAGAAGGCATCCTAAAGTTCTTTTCCCCTTTTCCTTGAAATTTGGGAGGAACACTTTATCTTTGCTAAGATATTGAATGTTAATAAAGATCATTAGAGTTTTTAGCACTCGTGAGATTGATAGAAGTGCCTTGGTCAAGCAAGTTCAGTTTGTTTGAAAAGTTTTATTTTCCGTTTTGACATTGATGATCCAGTTATGTTCAGTCGTCCTCATGAGGAGATCATCATTAAGGTAATTACAGAGGAGTTTTGGGGTTATCAAGCCTCCTTCATGTTTTGCTTTTTGAAGAACGCTTCATACTTTGCTTTGGCTCTTACAAAGCTTTGATAAGCATATCTGGAATGTATTTAGACATTATATTTGCATTATAGATAGTAATGTGATAGGAAATAAATGAAATTACGGGATTTTTGCTACAGAAATCAACAAAACCAGCACTCTTTCCAGTAGGTTTTTTTTTGAGCAAAATAGAGAAATAATGGAAAGAAAACTTGCAATTTGATAGTGATGAAAGAAACTAGCAAGATACAGTTGGATCTTCAATCGAAGAGGAAGATCTTGCTCTTCCAATCTCTAGCTGTAGATTAGAACCCAAGCAAAAATAGAGAAAACACCAAATTCAGCAAAAATCATCATAATCCTTAACCCTAGAATAGAAAAGACTACTTAAGGCAAAAGCAAATAACAATTCCCTAAACTGCCCTTAGAATTTGAATTTTCCCTCCAAAGCCCTTAATTAAAGCCATAACCCCCCATTAAGAAGGCCCAACCCTTGTCCCCCCCCGCCCCTCAGGCGGGTCTATTCCACTTGGAATAGACCGGAACCGATTCAGGTGGGACCAGTTCATCCGGCTCATCAAAAGCCGGTTTAATAATACCCCCCTCCCAAAGGTGAAATGATGGGAATTGGGTAAGACCCATCTTTCATATGGCTTTAAAATGGTGTCATAATTTTGAAGGTCCTTCCATTTAATCAACACTTCCTTATCCCTTACTTCACCTTGTCGTACCCCCTTAAGCTCCAAGGGCTCCAACACCACCTCCAAATTCTCAGTTAGTGTCGCCGGTAACGCCGAACTAGTTGCATGCTTTCTTATATCCCTTTTCAATTGGGATACATGAAACACTGGATGTATGCTAGCGATTGGGGGGTAACATCAGGCGATAAATCACCACTCCAATATTTTCCACTATCTCATATGGCCCAAAATGCTTGGGATGTATTTTCTCATTCCTCATGTTAGCCACTGTCCTTTGTCTGTAAGGTCTTAATTTTAAAAACACCTTATCCCGCACTTGGAACTGAATGTCCTTCCGATGTCCATCAACTTACTTCTTCATGATCTGTTGTGCCCTCAGCATGTGTTTCTTCAATTCCTCTAACACTCTATCCCTTTCCTACAAATATTGCTATATTAAGGAGATTGGTGTGCTCCCCTACCCAAAATGTACCAAGTGTGGAGGGTCTCTTCTGTACAAGACTTTGAAAGGGGTCATCTGAGAAGCTAAGTGGTACAATGTGCTATACCAATATTCGGCCAATGTTAACCATTTGGCCCACATTCTTGATGTTTTTGATGCAAAACACCGTAAGTCTCCAAGCTTTTGTAGGCGATGCTTCTCTTGAGAATTGTACCCTGCAACCTGAACAACTCCCTCCAAAACAGATTGAGAAACACCTTATCTCGGTCAGAGACTATCGACTCTGGAATCCTATGCAATCTAGTCACCTCTCAGATGAATGTTGCAGCTACTGTAATTGCGGTGTAGGGGTGTTGTAAGAGAATGAAATGCACATATTTACTCAGCCTGTCAACCACCACCATAATCACTATGAATCCCTCAAATCGGGGTATATCATCTATGAAATCCATAGACACCTCCTCCCATACCCTGTTTGAAAGTGCTAAGGGTTGTAGTAACCCCCTGGAGCCATGGTCATGTACTTATTTCTCTGGCACATCTCACACCTCGACACCATCTCCTCCACATTCTTATGCATACCATTCCAATATAATTCAACTGCCAATCTTCTGTATGTCTTCTGTACCTCAGAATGGCCTCCAACCATGCTCCTGTGGAACTTCTGCAGTAGTTAGGGAATATGAATGGAGGTTTATGGCATTACAAATCTCCGGTGGTAAAGTAGCCTCTCTCCCTCAAGGGAGTAGCCTAGGTGGCTGCTCCTATCATTTAGTAAATCCCTCATAATCTTCCTCAGCTCCTCATCCTGCACACTTTCTTCCTTGATAGCTCCCTAATCTAACATCAAGGGTACTGAAATGGCCATCTCCTGGAGCTCTTCCCCACACCTGGATAAGGCATCAACCGCCTTATTCTCCAATCATGGTCTGTACTAAATCTCAAAATCATATCGCAACAGTTTGGACAACCACCTTTGATGTTTCTCAGTCACCATTCTCTGCTCTAGCAAATATTTCTAGCTTCTCTAGTCTCTCTTGACGATGAAGTGTCGACCCAACAGGTATGGACGCCACTTTTGAATGACTAACATGATGATCATCAATCCCTTTCATATACTGATTTCAGCCTAGCTTTGGCTGTCAACACTTGACTAAAGTAGGCTACGGGTCTATGATTCTGCAAGAGCATTGCCCGAACCCATATCTTGATGCATCTATCTCCACCAAAAAGGTTTGTATGAAATTTGGTAGAGCCAAAACTGGTACTGTGGTCATGGCCTTTTTCAGTCTCTAAAAAGTCTAGGTAACTGCCACATGAAGCTATCCCTCTTTAACTGCTCTGTCAAAGGTCAGGCTATGTTGCTGTACCCCCTCATGAACCTTCGGTAATAACCAATCAAACTTAGGAAGCCCCTCAACTCTTTAAAGTTCTTAGGTAGAGGCCACCCCCTCCTGAGATACCACATGCCCTATGTACTCCACACTAGTTTGTGCGAAGCTACACTTCTTCAGGTTGGCCCTTAGCTGATGCTCTTGTAGAACTCCTAAGATCACCCTCAAATGCTCCAGATGCTCTTCGATTCTGCTATACACAAGTATGTCATCAAAGAAAATTAATACAAACTTTCGAAGATACGGCTTAAACACCCTATTCATAAGGGATTGGAAAGTAGCAGGGGTGTTAGCAAGCCCAAATGGTATCACCAGGAACTCGTAGTGCCCCTCGTGTGTCCTGAAGGCCGTCTTCTGATTATCCTCCTCTCTCATCCTAATTTGATGGTAACCCGACTTCAAGTCCATTTTGGAAAACACCACTGCTCCATATAGCTCATCCAGTAGCTCATTGATCACCGGAATGTGAAACTTATCTGGCATAGTCTCTTTATTCAAGGCTCTATAATACACATAAAATCTCTAGCTCCCATCATTCTTCTTGATCAGTAAGACTAGACTAGAGAAAGGGCTTACACTTGGCCTGATGATCCCTGCCTCTAACATTTTTCGGATATACTTCTCAATCTCATACTTCTAAATCTGGGGGTAGCAGTATGATCGTACACTAATTGATGATAACCCTTTCTTCAAATTGATAGTATGCTCATGCTCTCGAGGTGATGGTAAGCCTTGAGGTGGATGAAAGATCTCACTGAACTATTATATGAGTGGTTGTATTGAAAAAAGAATATCTCACCCTTCCACCAGTCTGACCCATTCCAAGCGTTGTAGTTCCACCAAAAATCCTCTTCCCACCTCCGGTATGGTCCTGTTCATGAATAAGAGATATACCCCGGCCCTGGACAGCTCTGTATCCCAGGGATCACCATCCTCCACTCCACCAATTCCATCCTCAGTGCTTCCCAGTTGACCTTGGTATCTTCCAAGGTCTGCAATCACTTGGTCCACTTCATTCATAAGATGACATCAGTGCTCTCCAACTCCTTAATGATGACTTTTCATTTGAAGAAGTGGAAATAGTGGTGAGAAACATTTGTTTGAATATTTCTTTCGGGTCTGATGTAATTTCGTATTCATTCATCAAAGCTTATTGGTAAAGACGTTTGGCATACTATTCTTCTTTTCTTATCCTCGGGTAAAAGTGGAAGGAGACTCTTGTAGTTCTCATTCCAAAAGTTGGTAACCCTCTCCTACCCTCCAACTTTCGGCCTATTAGTCTTTGCTTGTCTATCTATAAGATCGTTGCAAAGATTTTGTTAAACAGGTTGTTAAAGGTTATTGATCGGTTAATTTCTGATGTTCAAGCGGCTTTTGTCAAAGGAAGGACTCTATCGGATCATATTTTTCTTGCACAGGAGCTCTTCTATAAATTTAGATTTTCTAATTCTAAAAGAGGATTGGTTTCAATTAAAGTGGATATGGAACATGCATATGATAGTATGGCGTGAGATACACTTAGGCATGTGCTAGAATATTCCGGGTTTCCACCGAAATTTTCTGACCTATTGATGGAGTGTGTGGTTGATCCTTCTTTTTCGATCCAAGTGAATGAGATTGGTTCAAAATGAATTAAGGGAAGAAGTGGATTTAGACAGGGATGTCCGCTTTCACCTTACTTGTTTATTTTGTGTTCTCAACTTTTGACTAATGCTTTTGTGCTTAAGGGGAGAGAGTTGGGGATAAAAATTGCACCTACGGCTCCTAAGATTTCACATCTTATGTTTGCTAATGACATCCTCATATTCTCGGAAGCTATGATGGAGTATTTGAAAAAAGTTAAAAAGCTCATTTATGACTATTGCTGTTGGACGGGTCAACAAATCAACATACAAAAATCAGCTATTCTATTTGGAAAATCAGTGGATCGAAGTTTGGGAAAATCTATTTCTAATGTGATGGGTTTTAAAGAGATAAAGGAGACGCATGATTTGGGTATCAAGATGGCTTTGAGGAGGTTGACTTCATCCGGCTTCTTCAATCTATTGGAAAAAGCTGCGTCAAAATTAGATGTGTGGGGAAATAAGTTCATCTCGTTACCAATGAGGTTGGTGCTAATTAAATATGTTATTCTCTCCATCCCATTGTTCTACTCTTCACACTCTTTGGTTCCCTTAAGCATTTTAAGAGAATTTGATAAGACGTGTAGGGATTTTCTATGGAATAAGAAAGATGACAGACATGGTATTCATTATGTAGCATGGGAGGATCTTTGCAAACCGATGTGTGATGGAGGCCGTGGAATTCATTCTTCTGTTGCCACATTGGGTCCACTGAGAGCTAAATTCACTTGGAGATTCCTCAATAATCCTGATTCTTTACTCAATAAATCTTTATCTGCTAGATATGGTAGAGATATCATGTGTGCTGATGAAAGGAAGAATACTTCAGCATCCTAGAAGATCTTAATTAGCGGTGCTAAAGCTCTCAAACCAATTATGAGATACAAGGTTGCTGCAGGTAATTCTATGAACTTATTAAAGGATATTTGGGTTTTAGATAGAAGCCTCGATAGATGGCCGACTTTCATTGCTATGGTGGAGTGTGACTTTCCTTCCTTGGATAATTTCATTTCGGATGGCAACTGGAATCAGGCCGAGTTACATAAATATTTTGGTATGCCGTTGGTTGATGTCATTCTTCAAATAAATATATATCCAGATCTTATAAATGATAAATTGGAATTTATTAATAAATTTTCTGGGAAAACTATAGCTGGTTTGGCCATGTGCTCAACAGAGAATAATTCTGATCATTGGAACTGGTTGATAAAATTGAAGCTACATCCTCGTGTAGACTGCTTTTGGTGGCGTATGTTGAGGGAAGCAATACCAACTATAATTTTTTTGATGTATAGAAGGTTGTTAAGCTATAATCATTATCCTAAAGGGTGCTCATCGGTGAAAAATTCAGAACACGTTTCAGTCAAATGTTCCAAGTTGATTCAAACAATAGCATTGGTGAATAGATGAGGTATTTCTATTCCTTAGTTCTCTTAATGGATTGCAAGGTGAATTTGAAAAAAAATTATCAAAGGTTAATCCTTTCATTGCAAATTTGTATTGCTCTTTAGTGTTTTTCTCTGGGAAAGTAGAAACAAATTGGCGCATGAAGGTCATGAGCTCGGAATAGCATTTGTGTGTCTAATGCAATTAGCGTAGCATCAATTTTATCGAAGTTTAATCTCTTTTCGGACCACTGGGTTGTTAACCGGCCTATGTAGCCGAATTCTTTTCTTTGGCACCCCCCCACCCGAATGGATTAAAGTTAACATCGATGCAACTTTGTTAAGTTCTAATGAAGCTGAAGTAGGTGGTGTATTTAGAGATCACAGAGGGAGATTTCTTCTTGCTTTTGAATTCAAATGCATGCATTGGGACAATGGTTATATGGAATTATTGGCTTTCCGTTCACTAAAGAAGATAATCAAATAATGGATCTTGGATACGAGGGGTATCATAGTAGAGGGTGATAATTTTAATGTTATGAAGTACTTGCAGGCCTCAGTTGGTAAAGCTGTTTGTCCTCTTCATAATGATGAAATAGAAGATTTGTCGTTTCTTAAGGATTTTGAGAATTTCTTATTTCATTGTGTTAATAGGGATTGTAATAAGTTAGCCGATTTTTGTGCTAACTTGGCTTTATTGGGTGATTTTTTGTGGGAAGATCTACTTTATAATAAGGTTCATCCTATTTCCTTTTCTTTGTTAAATGAGGATTGTGATAGATTTTTGTGCCATCTTCCCTGTGCCCATCATCACCCCGTATCCCCCAGTGTCCACTAATTTCACCCCCAACTGATCTGCAACCTGATTGGAGATAAAATTGTGGGTAGCCCCATTGTTGATCAACTCCACCACCTCTATGTCAGCTATCTCTCCCTTAACTTTCATGGTATGATTTGTGGTGAATCCCACCACTGAGTTCAGAGAGACTTCTGTCATATCCAAATGCAACTTCTTCTCTTCCTCTACCATGGGCCCACTCTTACCTCCCTCCTCAGCTTCCTCATCATCATAGATGGTGAAAACCTAAAGAGTTTGGTCCTTACACCTGTGTCCTGGTGTGTACTTCTCGTCACATCTAAAGCACAACCCCCTTGCCCGCTTTTCCTGTAACTCCTCTTGAAGTTTCCCCCAAATCCTTCTCCTCCAATATTCTCCTTGGGGCTTCGCGCAGACTTTCTGGTGCGGGTCCCTTGGGAGCTAAGAAGGTGGTGGTCATTTTGTATGACCCCCCGAACTACCGCATATAGCCCCCCTCTTTAGATGCTTTTGGTCCTTGACCAACTGTGCCAACTTCATGGCCTCCCCTAAGTCACGCGGCTTCATCACTCTAACAGCTGCTCGGATATCTGATTTAAGCCCTTTCATGAATTTTTCCTCTAGCATTGTCTTAGAAAGCTGGTCCAGCCTGCTTGCTAGGTACTCAAGCCTGTCATGGTACTCTGCTGAGGTCCTCTACTGTGTCAGGGTGAAGAACTGCTCATAGAAGTCCCCTCCCCTACGAGATCGGAAACGTTCTAGTAAACAGTCCTTGAACTCTCTTCAACTCGGAATGGGTCGCCTCATATCCCTCTAGTGACCAAGCCAATGCTTTCCCTTCCAAACACAGTCCAACTGCTGTCAATTTCTCCTCTTTCGCCAACCTGTTGACTTCAAAGTACCTCTCTACCTTGTAGATCCACTTGTGTGTGTCCTTATCCTCAAAGATGGGCATCTTTAACTTCCTTACCCTCAGGTTACCTTCATTTTCCCTGTATTCTCCGTTGCCACCCATTCCTCGAAAAGGAGGTGCTCCCCAAGTATTATGCTCTTCTCTTCGGCGCTCAAACCCAGTCCTTCAAAATCCCCCCTCCTTTTAAAATCAGGACCACGACGATCGAAATCCTCACCTCTTCTTGGAAATTCAGCATCCCTTCGTATGTACCCGATACTTATCTCCTCCTTAGAAAGTGGCTCTAGTGGAGGCATTATGTCTCCTCCCTCCAGAATCTCCACTTCTTGATTTTCCCCTCCCCTAAATGGATTAGTTTCCACCTCTTCCATGGCCGCCGGTGGTTTCCTTCGCTTTAGATGTCGCCAGATTGGGTTTGACTTCAAACAACTTCTTCAACATGTCTTCCACTATGACTGACTCAACTAATTGAACTAGGAACATTTTGGGTAACCGATTCGTTCAAAATGGAAACCACTTTAGCTTTGGATTGGTCAAAATTGGAATAAATTGCTGGTTCGCTAGGTAACAGATGAGCCAAATCCTGATTTCTGAAATCAGTAGGTTCAATTGTTGAAGCATTTTATTAGTTAAATGAATTAATTTCATAAATTTATATACAATATCAAATAAAATATTAAGCTTAATAAATTAATTTAAAAAATATAATAATAGTAATAATAATAATAATAATAATCATTAAATTCTATAATTAATAGTTGCGAAAAAAGCACAAACTAAGCGTTCTCACATGAATGCACCAATTAATGTGAGTTCGGAACATATGAAGACTAAAAAAATTGTATAAACAATATTAAGAGAATGTTCTCAAGTAACGTGGGACTAAATAGTCAAGTTGAAGTTATTAAGCTCACAACACATACTATATATTTTTAAATAGATATTTTAATTAATTTTTGTATAATATGAATTATATTTATTTTTTATTAATAATATTTAAGTTTTATTTATTTAATTATACATTGTAAAAATTTTATTTTTTATCTATTTATTAATGATAAATAATCTAGCATCAATGATATATAGATCTAAATTTATAATATGAATTTGGTGTACATTATATTTAAATATATAATATAAATTAATAATAATTATATTAAATTTATAAGCTTATATGTGACTAAATTTATATTAAATATGAATTAAATTTAAAATTGAAGATATTTACTTTTAAATTTTATAAAAGATATTATTTGTGTAAGAATTTTATTTATTTTTTAGTCACAAATTTACAACAACAACAATAACAACATCAACAAGCCTTTTTCCCACTACGTGGGGTCAGCTGCATGAATCATTTTTCCCCATTGTGTTCTATTAAAAGTCAAATTCACAGCCACAAATTTACATTATTATATAATTATTATGTTATTATTTTTTCATTTAAATGTTATTTTAAATAATTTTAATTTTTATTACGTCATTTGGTTCAACTCTCGTCGAACCATTGAACCTTGAACTTTTATTTGTTATTGTTCTAGTCCAGTTCGATTTTCACAACCTTGATTGTACTTGCTTCTACTTTAGATTCATTATTCATCTTAGTTGCTACCGAGCTTGGGACATTTTATTTCGAAACCACCATTGGCTCCTTTTGATCTTTCTTGTCGGGTAAATGAAGCTCCTTCTATGAGTCTATTAAGAGTGAAGTCATTTAGCATGATTTTGTTTAAAGATTGATAGGGCTCCTCTTGAGAGCCCTCACGCTTGGATTGGTGGGAAGTCCTAGAGGCTTAGGGTTAATCTTCTGAGATTTGCTCACCATGAAGACCAATGACTAAGCTGTCTTTTTGGGTGTGCCTTCTGCTTCATAATTTATGGCAACATGGCTGATTACATGCTTAACATTTATTGCTATATGAATATCTTACATCTTGTTTAAAGATAAAGTTCAAGTTCATATCTAACTTCTTAGGTAGGCGGCGCCCATTCAAATTTATTAAAATATGATGTAGATTCTTCTTGTAATAATAAATGATCCACTATGTCTGAAACATCTTTAGAAGGAAATTCATAAAACTAATTTCTTTAAAAAGATTATATGTAATCATGTATAATTTTTGTATCACTTTGTGTTTGACAAGTCTTTGAGCGGAATATAAAGATATTTCTTTTGGTTCTTGGAGCGGAATGTTAAGATATTTCTTTTGGTTCTTGAATACTTGATTAGCAGTTATTATAGAATTTTCATAATATCCCTCAACATCCAAAAGTCTGGATAAAGCCTCATTTAGAGTCTTTGGTGAATTGTAGGTTATGTCATGTCTGATCGCATTAACCTGAACAAGGTCAACAAATAATCTATTCCACAGGAACTATAAGTAACAAACACGTGATAAATGACAATGCAACACTTCTTCAGATTTAAATGTAGTTTTTTGTATTGCAAATTTTCAAACACTTTCCTAAGATGTACTAAATGATTCTATCTAGATTAGTCAATCAAAATGTTGCCAAAGCATACAACAACAATAACAACATCAAGCCTTTATCTCATTACGTGGGGTCAGCTACATGAATCCTTTTTCTCCATTGTGTCCTATTAAAAGTCAAATAGGATTCATGTCATTATTGTTCAAAGCATAAAATAATAAATTTTCTCATATAAGGTTTCATGATTCTCATGAACTCATCTATTAGTGAAGCTGAAAAGCATCATTTATCATCATCCAAACTATCCTTCGTCTTAATAAATCTATCACTATCAATAATGAGTTTACAAAGTTTTTCAGCAAGCTTAGAGTGGATATGAAAGAATGAAGAAAACTATTTTTTTTTTCATTACTCAAAATTCAATGAATTTTTCATGCCTATATATAATATCAAAAGGCGCAAATACAATAAGTTTGCTTTCCTAAGAAAAAAAATTGGGAATGTCATATCTTTCCTTTCCTATGTACCAGCTTGCCTTCTGCATTCTCTAATTTTCTTGTGATAGTAGCTTCAGCCAGCTTAATATATTTCACGCTCATTCTTTGCCATCTTTGGCTTCTTAGCTTTGCTTGATATGAATTTTGATTCCAGAGACCATGTAATTGACATTTTTGTCTCATTTTCCTTCTACAATCTCTATTTTCCCTGAACTATAGCAGACGGGTGGCACTTCTTTATTGTGGTTTTTCTTTTTTGTTTCCTTTGTCTAGCACTATATCACATTCAAATTTTTATCGTTCTTGAAAAAATTGAGTGCAAAAATTAATATAAAATGTAACTTAGGATGAGATGCTCAATAAAATACAAAAAAACACAATTAACATATTATTAACTCTCAATTATAGCAAAATTTGTCACATTCAACTCAAAAAGAACAAATACACTTTTTTTTCATTTCAAATAGTTATACAAGAGCTGCCAAAATTTGAAATCTCATAAGAAAATCGAGGAAAATATAAAATTTAGCAACAGTTAAAATTTGACATGCCTTACACAGCAAAACTTCAATCACATATACCAAACACTACATAAGTTAATAGTTAGAACAAGTATAAAAATAACCTAATAGAAGATTCTGGTATTACCACAATATAAGGAGACTCACTTAAGAAGTAATTGTCAAGATCTATTAAGAGTACAAATAATTCGCATCAAACAACACACAAGAATTGAGAAAAAATTGTAACTTTATTTCACTAATTTTTTAATGAATTTTATGTCTTAGGAGTCCTATGTATAACCCTAAATGACCCAAATACTTTTTAGAATCCATTAGAATATAATCAAATACAACATGTTTCCAGACACTCCACGTGAATTCCAGCAGTTTTTTAAAATTTCTATGCAAAAAAGCTCTTGGTTTTTCACAACTCACAAGGCAGTCAAAAAATTGAATTTACTGCAATGTTAGCCGAAGAAATCAAAGAAGGAAAGTGAAAGTGTTGCCCGCTTGCTTCAGTCCCGGGAAACAGAGGCCGTGGAAGGAAATTTAGGAAAAAAACGCCTGGGAATCAATAGGCGAGGAAAGCAAATGAAATATATGGAGTAGACTGAAGTCACAATCCCGAAAAATCAGACTATGCAGAATACATTTTGGATCCGTTTTGGGCTCATTGGAGTAGACTGATATTTACAGTCCCAAAAAATCAGATGATGCATAAGGATATTTGGATCTAGGGGTGTAAGTGAGCTAAGCCGGCTCGAACTAGACTCAATAATGAGCTCGCAAGCCGAGCTTATTGAGCTGCTAGCTCAAACTTGAGCTTGGTTAGGCTCGGTTTCCGAGGTCGTGAGCAGGCTTGAATGATTATTTGGATTTTTAAAATATTTATTATTTTAAAAAGCTTAACCCTTGAAGTTAACCATCCTAGTTACCAAAAAATGTCCCTTTTGGACAATTATGTATATCTTCTGCCAAAATGTCAAAACCTCACTTTATGTATGAAAGATTTATACCCATTTGACTGCTTGATTTGTTTTTTGTTCTCTATCAAAGTTACATATATTTATATGTAAAATTGCAAGCTTGTTTTTATCAATTACGCAATAAATTTTCTGATAAACTTTGTCATGCTGCTTTTGATTGTGGGCCGTGTCAAGCAATAATTTAGCTATCTGTTGCAATATGCTGTGAAATCTAATGTATATATCTAAATTATTCTTTAGGTGATAATATAAAACTAATTAGCCAAGCATCAACTTCTTTTCTTACAAATAGTACTGCCAATCTTATAATAAAATTTTCCGACTGCAGCCTGTTGCAAAAAATCTTCGCCGCTCTACAAGGAAAAGAAAACTTTCTATTAATCTAGAGGAGTATGAAACAGACAGTTCCAGAACAGATGATGATTTAATGGTGAGGTTTTGAACTCTCCCATGTGTAGAATTTTATAGAGGTCCGTTACTGGCTTGATTGTTTAGGAACTTCATGCTAACACCTTTCATGTTGTTCTTCTAGTGTTTGTTTTGAAACTAATAGTAATGTTTCAATGCAGGCCCCGAAGTATCGTTCCTCTAGAAGCAAGGTAGAGAACAATGCCAGCCATGATGAACTGTCCATCTCCCCCAGGGATAGGAAGATACGGAACTCTAAGAGTCTTCCACAACGTGAGAATCCTAGCCATAACGAATTGTCTGCCTACCCTAGGAGTAGGGGAATGCTGAATTCTAGGAGTCTTCCACGGCGTGAAGGCCTCCGACCGAGAAAATCTGTTGGAGGGACAGCAGTTCAACGATACCAACAATCTGAAGATGAACATGAAAGTTCGGAAGAACAAGAAGAACAGGAAGAGGAACAGGATGAAGCAGAAAATGGAAATGCTGTTGAGGATGATGGGGAGGATGAAGCTGATGGTGATGGAGGTGATGAGGTAGAACTAGATGAGGATGATGAAGATGTTGAAGAACAGGATGGAAGGAGGAGATATGATTTGCGGGATCGTGCAGAGGTTAGAAGATCGACACTTGACAAGGAAGGAAAACAAACACCTCGCAGGATACTGCATCACGGAATGGGTACCAAAAACAACAAGGATGCAAGGAAAGGAGGGCCTCGAGTTCACAAGAAGCATCGTTTTTCAAGAGTTGATGATTCAGATGATTCTCTTCTTGTGGATGAGTTAGACGAAGGCCCAGCTATACCATGGATGCGGAGTGGAAAAGGTGGAGCTCCATGGCTCTTTGGTGGTCTTGATATGCATGGAACATCAGCATGGGGTTTGAATGTTGCAGCATCTGGTTGGGCTCATCAAGGTGACACATTGGCCTCTCTTACTTCAGGTGTTCAAACTGCTGGACCAAGTTCAAAGGGAGGGGCAGATGTTCAGCCTTTGCAGGTTGATGAAAATATAAGTTTTGATGACATAGGAGGCCTGTCAGAATACATTGATGCATTAAAAGAAATGGTTTTCTTCCCCTTACTTTACCCTGATTTCTTTGCAAACTATAGCATTACTCCCCCTAGAGGAGTCCTGCTTTGTGGCCCTCCAGGCACAGGTAAAACATTGATTGCTAGGGCACTAGCTTGTGCTGCCTCAAAGGCTGGTCAGAAAGTTAGCTTTTATATGCGGAAGGGAGCTGATGTTCTTAGCAAATGGGTTGGAGAAGCAGAGAGGCAGCTGAAATTACTTTTTGAGGAAGCTCAAAAAAATCAGCCATCAATAATCTTTTTTGATGAAATAGATGGTCTTGCACCAGTTAGGTCCAGCAAGCAGGAACAGATTCACAATTCTATTGTTTCAACTCTACTTGCTTTAATGGATGGTCTTGATTCACGCGGACAAGTTGTTTTGATAGGGGCAACTAATAGGATTGATGCTATTGACGGAGCATTGCGTCGTCCTGGTCGATTCGATCGAGAATTCAACTTTCCCCTTCCTAGCTGCAAGGCACGTGCAGAAATATTGGACATTCATACGCGAAAATGGAAGGAACCTCCTTCAGAAGAGCTAAAAGGGGAACTTGCAGCTAGTTGTGTAGGATATTGCGGAGCTGATTTGAAAGCTTTATGCACAGAAGCTGCCATCAGGGCATTCCGTGAGAAGTATCCTCAAGTCTACACTAGTGATGAAAAGTTCATCATAGATGTCAATTCTATTAATGTGCAAAAGTTTCATTTCCTGGAAGCTATGTCTACAATCACTCCTGCGGCTCACAGGGGTTCAATCGTGCATTCAAGGCCACTATCCCCCATTGTTTCTTCATTTTTACAAAGTCATCTCCAGAGAATCATGAAGCATATAGGTGAAATATTTCCTTTTCTTTCAAATTCAGATATCAGCAGGCTATCTGTTTTCTCCTATGGTCCTACAATCCCTCTTGTTTATAGGCCCCGTCTCTTGATTTGTGGTGATGAAAGTTCTGGGCTGGTATTTGTCTGGAAAACCTTTTCATATGATATCACTCTAAGTTTAATTTTGATGCCATTGTTTAGATTTATTTATATTCTTCTTGTTTAGGATCATATTGGGCCTGCTATATTGCATGAATTGGAGAAATTTCCAGTTCATTCTCTTGGGCTTCCTTCTCTACTTTCTGATCCAAGTGCAAAGACACCAGAGGAGGCTTTGGTACATATATTCAGTGAAGCAAGAAGAACATCCCCATCGGTTCTCTTCTTGCCTCAGTTTCAACTGTGGTGGGAAACGGTAAGCACTTATATAATTAATCCTAAAAAATGTCAGAGTATTCCTTATTCTGGTTCACGTGCTTTTATTTGTCAGGCTCATCAACAGCTCAAGGCTGTCTTGATGACCCTTTTGGAGGAATTACCATCACAGCTTCCTGTCATATTATTGGGAACATCCTCAGAACCATTGTCAGAGCTAGACGGAGATTCAACTTACATATTCTCTCCTCGCACTGTGTATGCTCTCTATCCATCATTTCTGTATCATGTGTTGTTATAATAAGGGTGAGAAGGAGTTTTAAGAGACTTAGAATGTTAATTTCTTAAAGATTATGTGAGGAAGGCTCAACTTAAATGGGGTTCTTATGCCTCTTTCATCCCCTCTAGCACCTTTGAGGGCATTTTGAGGAAGAATTCCTTGTAAATTATCTTTTTTTTTTAATCACCAGATTAAAGATAATCCTTTGGCGTTTGAGTATTCTCTTTTTTTTTTTCCTACAAATTATGGGAAATTGGTTGCTTATTAAAAAATAATTAGCTGTGGATGGGATTTTTATTGTTTAAAACATTCATCTTTGTGCAATATTTGATGTCCATCTTTACATGATTTAGGGGTGTAAACGAGTTGAGTCAAGTAATGGCACTATCGAGCTATGCTCGTCAGTCAGAAAGTCGACTCAAACTCGAGCTTGGGTCGAGCTCGTCTCACTATAAACGAGCTTGAGATGGCTCGCTAGCCTCGACGGTCCGGGTTTGGTTCCGTATCGTCCTCCTTCCGCAACTGAGCAAGTCGTCTGACGGTCCAAGTTCCGCAGTCCGCACGCGAGATTGATGGTCTGAGTCCGCCTCCGCGTCGTCCGACGGTCCGAGTCCCGCATTCCTATAACGGTCCGAGTCCCGCATTCCTGTAGCGCTTTGAGCCAACCTGCGAGTTGAGTTTCATCAAGCTCAAACTCGAGCTCGTTTAATAAACAAACTCAAGTTTGAGCTCAAGCTCGACTTGTGATATCGATAAGTTTGACTCGCGAGCCGATAAACGAGTCAAGCTTGAGTCGACTCGCGAGCCGGCTCGGCTCACTTACACCTCTAACATGATTTGTCACATTCCTAATTACTGTAGATAAATCATCAAATTTGGAAGTGTCTATTTTCTGTATGTTCCACTCGCATATTTTCATTCTAATATTTGTAAGCTTTAATTTTCAACTGATGCTACCTTTTAATGTAATAGGTATGCAGTGGACAGACCAACTGTAGAAGATAGGTCCAAGTTTGTAGAGCAAGTTGTTGAAACCATCTTCTCCATCCCAAAAGTATCAGCAAGAAAATCTAAAGAGTCAGCCTCCGTTCCTGAGCTTCAGAAGGCACCAAAGAAACCAAGTCACCCTAAAACATCTGAGTTGAGGGCCAAGGCAGAAGCTGAGCAACATTCCCTCCGCCGGTTGCGTATGTGCCTCCGTGATGTTTGTAACCGGTATGCTGTTCAGTCATACTTGCAGAGGCAAATTACAAGCCAAGTAATAAATTATGTATTTCAGTTATTCCAACTTATTGGTAGTCCGGAGTTATTTGAGCGCTCATTTATTGGTGAAAAGTTGTTCTAAGAATGCATATGGCATCTTCAGGCCATTTCTCAGTACAATGAAGTCAATATTGCTAACATATATCTTGGAAGTTGATATTTGCAATTTCACAAAAAAATTTTCAATCAAATAAGATGGAAAATTATGAGCTTCCTTGAAAATAGAAAATAAGGTAAAAAAGGGAAGATTATCTAGGGATCTAATGCATGATGACCTTGAAAAATGAACAAACTGGGATCCAAGGTGAAAAACCCTGACAAAGTAAATTGGATTTATTATCTTCATGGATCAGTTAACCTAGTTATAATATGTGAAACTGTGGGTGGTTAGTTGAGTCTTTATCTTTATTATGATGAAGAAAATGAGCACTTGAGTTTAGTGCAAATCAATTGCATTTTTTTTTTTGAAAACACGAGAATGAATAAAATATTGATCCTATCTATAAGGTTGGAAAGTATTCTCAAGGTTAAAAAAATTCATATTATTGTTATATTACATTTCTAAAGACTAGTATGAATTTATCTGAACAACATATCTCTTTGATCAGGATTTTGTATGATAAGCGGTTCAGTATGTTTCACTACCCAGTCTCAGATGAAGATGCTCCAAACTATCGTTCCATCATCCAGAATCCCATAGATATGGCTACTATTTTGCAGAGAGTGGACTCTGGACAGTATTCTACTCTTTCATTCTTTGTACAAGACGTTGACCTAATTGTCATGAATGCTAAGGTATGTTTCTCTGTTCTAGAACATACAACTTGCACAAATGAATCCTTTTGTTGTTTTTTTACTCTATTTTAGTATTAATTCGGTTGATTGGGAGTCATTTGTACTTGATTATAAGCATCTGCAGTTTTGAAATCTTTTTCTGTGACAAGGAAATGTGCTTTTCATGGTTGCTTATTCTTCTCAACTCATAATTCTTTTGATTGAATCTTGTTTAGGTTTTTAATGGAGATGACTATAATGGTGCTAGGATTGTTAGCAAGGCTTACGAGCTCCGTGATGCGGTACGATCCAAATTTATTTATTTATTTACTATACCTATGGAATCAAACTTTGGAAAGTGCATTTGTCATTCTAATAAAGGGCTAATATCATTTTTCAGGTGCAAGGTATGTTATCACAAATGGACCCAGCTTTGGTCTTATCCTGTGACAAAATTGCTGCACAAGGCGGCCCAATTCATATACCAGATGATGTTTGTGGATTGAGTATTCCATCAGCACCTGTTGTTCAACTTACTGCTGTTACTAGATCGAGTGCACGCCTTCGCCACGCGCAGCCAGAAGTGAACTTGTCACAAAGTTATGATGCGTTAAAAAAGCCAAGAAAAAATGTAGACAATGAGCAACCAGGTAATTTTTTTTAAATTTAATTATTTGATGAGTATTTGATGATTAAAATTATCTACTTTTTCTATGAAATGCCAGTGGACTCTTTTGAATGCTGGATGTTATGATGCATTGAAGTAATGTTTGTTTTTAGGGATTTTTACATACATACCACTTTATAACATATGTATTACATATTTAACACCTAATTCTTAAATATTACATTAATACCACCTATTCTCTATTTTTATAACAAAATCACCACTCCGTTAACAGCGGCTTCACTCCGTTTTTTTTTCATCCCCCCCTGTGATTTTCGCGGGAGAACTGGTTTCAGCGATACCTTTCTCTTCTCTGAGCTGCTCTTCCAGCTTTGCTGCTGTTCCATGCGAGCAAACATCATTTCCGCCTGTGCTGGGTTCCAAGCGAGCCCTTTCAATTCTACATCTACTTTCTGGACTATATTAGATCTCAATAAACACAATAAAGGTCTTCTTCTTCTGTCTTCATGGTTCCCTTAAGCAATTTTGTTTAATCTCAAACACAAAATCTTTTCCATACAAGAAAATTAACCAATTCATTATCCCAGGCAAGATCAAACTAAACCAACAAAGCAATTTTCAACCAAATTAAACCCGCCTCTCAACCCACCAAAAGAAGAAAAAAAAAACAATAAATGCAAAGCAACTTACGTTCCACCAACTCCACCAGCCGGGTCAGACGATATAGCAGCAAACGGAAGCTCGCAAATCGCAACAGAGGCACCATAGTTCGCCGCGAAGCGCGAAGCACGGACCCCTCCACTCCCTGCGCCGATCGTGAACAGGTCGAAGTCGAAGTTATGAAGTTCGACTACAGCTCCGTTGTCACTTCCTTCATCGGCTTCCGCTCGAGCGCCGAAGCCACGTTGATGGAGGGAATTGGTACGGCGTATAAAGAGAAGCGGAGATGCAGCGGAGAGGGGGGAAGGAATCTTTCTAGCTAGTATTTGAAGCGTTGAAGAAGAGGAGAAGGGGAGGAGCGGTGCGGTGAGGGAGGCGACGGTGGCGGTAGCGACGGCGGTGGCGGCCATGGATTGGGGTTTTGCGATTGTTCCTGTGGTGGCGATGAGGAAATGGAGAGAGAGTTGGGAATGAAAAAAAAAAAACGGAGTGAAGCCGCTGTTAACGGAGTGGTGATTTTGTTATAAAAATAGAGAATAGGTGGTATTAATGTAATATTTAAGAATTAGGTGTTAAATATGTAATACATATATTATAAAGTTGTATGTATGTAAAAATCCCTTGTTTTTAATGCCCATTCTCTAATAAGGTCCAAGTAGATTACAATAAAAGGTAGAAATATCAAATAGATCTGTCGATTTTGCTAGCAATTGATTGTCTTCATCACTTTTTTCGCCAAAACTGAGTTGGAAACTAGTCCTGATAATAGGTAATATACGGGAATTCATCTGGCTCTTATGATGCTACCAAAAAACAGATTGCAAGGACTCATCTCTTCTTTTCTTAAAACATAAATATAAACGCAAATATTACAACTTAAAGACACTTTTCATTGACAAACGCTAGACTTGACACATTGATACAATTACACCCTTAAAACTTAAATTTTTTTAGAAGAAATATACAAAGGGGGCGGGAACCGTGGATAGAGAACAATTTGTGTGCCTTTGTTTTAATATTATTGTTTATGTTTGCCAATGTTTCAAGAAAGTTATGTTGTGTTTTTTTTTTGCGCTATTATTTTGTCGCATCATCTTATGTCTGGACTAGGAAAACATCCTCACATGAGGGAATACCTCACGCATGCAAAACAATAAAGTAGAAAAAGCTTATGTTGGAGGCATGGCTCTTGAATAGATCTTATAACCATTAATTGAAAAAGAATGAGGAATCTATTTTATCTTTTTCATGGCCAAATTTGTAAGGTGATTGATGTTATGAAAGTTTAGACGTGCTACAAAATTCTAAAAATCATTCTGTTAGGTTGTGAATAAGAATCCTAGAGAATACCGAATCGAGAACAAACAGTCAAACTGTAGTTAATTTTTTTTTTCAAATCATAGCTAGAAATCTAATAAACTATCATAAAAAAGATTTATGAAGTGTCACTTATTATCTATTTCAATTGAATACATATATAATTTAATTCTACTCCAAATTTTACAAATAACTGAATTGGAATCAAGTAAATAGGATATTTTCATACCCATTCTGATGTAGGACTACAATGCTCGAAGTAATTTGAAAAGAGCTTGCACAACTCATTGATTTAAGCAAGTAAGATTAAAACTGTTAGCAATCAAAACGACAAAATAAAATAAGAGCGGGGTGCCTACGTTTAGGCTAAGACGCTTGCTAAACACTTGGAAAATCAAAATAAGTTAGAAATTCAACAATCATGCTAATTAAATAGCTTTCAACAAAAATCCCTAATCTAACAATAAGATTAGAAGCATATAAAGTACACTCAAGCCTACGTTTACTAAGTTTCGGGCAAGGCGAAACAAAATCCTACGTTTACTAAGCTTAGGCAAAGGTGAAGCACGGCTCCGTGTGAATCGTCATCACCTACAAGATTAGGGGATTGGAAAGGTAATTGAAAAAGGGGAAGAAGTTCACCTTAGTCCAAGTCCGAAAACAAGTAGTCGAGTTGTTGAAGAAGCTCGTCGTAGTTTCCTTGAAGGTTCAACTTAGAGAGAAAGAAGTTTTTCTAGCGTTGAAGTGTTGAACATGCTAGTTGGTACTTCCCTTGAAGGCTCCTATTGAAAGAGAGGAGCTTATCTCAAAACCCCCCCAAGGAAGAAAGGAGAATAGGTGGCTGGTCATGGGAGAAAGAGATTAGGAAAATTGGGTTCAGATTTTGGGAAGGGATTTAATTCAAATCCTTCATTAGTTATTCCCCTTGATTGAAAAGAATTAATGAAGGGAATGAGAAAGAGGGGCGGCGGGCAAGAGAGAGGGAGAAATTTAATTTAATTCCAAATGGGGGAGATCCTTTTTTAGAAAGATTTTGAATAGATTGGAAGCATGGAGATTTCGGCCAAGAGGGAATAAAAAGGACTTGAATTATTTCCAAAGTGGTAGCTTGAGTTTTGGAAATAATTCCAAAAGGAATTTAATGGGGCCGGCGGCATAGGGGAATAGAGGGAGGAGTTATGGGAGCCTTTAATGCCTTCTTGATTTAAGGAATCAAATTTGGGAAGAAGGATTTCATCCAAGCTTAATTCAAAATTCAAATATGAAGGGATTTAAAAGTTTTCCTAAAATAAGATTTATATTTTTAGGAAATAATTTCATATTCAAATAAATTTGAATTTTATAATTATTTGAGTTCCCTAAAATATGATGAGTTAATTTAAGAAAGGTGTGATAGCAATTAGTGAGGGAGGGGAAGGCAAAGGGGAGTGGCCGGCAGGTGGAATGGGTTCGGGTGAGGGTGGATGTAAGGTGGCCGACGGTTCAAGGAGATGGGATTAATGCCCTAGGACGGTGGCTAGTTGGCATGGGATTAGGTGGCTAGTGGTGATGAGGGGTTTAGAAGGTGGAGATGAGATGATGAACGGAAATATAAGAGTAATGAACCACGAATCAGGCCGTCTCCAAGGTTGGTGGGTGATCCAAATTCCCTTTTCTAGGGATCTCGCTCTCTCACCAAGCACTCTCAAGATTTCCCAAGAACTCAAGCAATAGCATAAATTTTTATCATTCAATCATTGATTTTCAAAGGGAAACATAGGGGCTATAAATAACCTCGTACATAAGACTCAAAATAAGAAAGACGACAATGCCCTTAGGGCTTACATACGACTTCCCTTAAGCAAGGGGTAACACGGGAAAAATAAAATACAATATAAATAACAAATAACATAATAAAACAAATACATGAAATAACTCAAAATACATCGAAATGATCGTGGCCGTAGATCGACGGCCACGTCTCTGATATACGATTCATGCTCTGATGTCCCCATCACATTCTCATTCACTTATCTTCTTCAGTATATAAAGTTTTCTTTGTCAGCCATATAATCTATAGGAGCTTTATCTGAAATATTGGCCTCATTTGGGACGACTTTTTTTATTGCTTCTTAAAACAACTTTCTAGTTTAAAAATTAAAATTTTTATGCTAAAAAGCTGCTTTAAGAAGCAGGAAGAAAACCGTCCTAAATGAAGCCATTGTATTTAATAGGCTGAGTTTTAATTATCAAATTCAATAGTTAATTACAGTTCTATAGTATAATAATAATAATAATAATAATATGCATGCAAGTTTTCCGAAGTAATCATTAAATATTTTATTTAGGAGAATTTAAACATGTGCATTGGTAAGATAAAAACATCATTTCACAGCAAATTTAATTTTATATCTTATTTGTCAAATTATAACTTTCAATATGACTTTATATCCATTTCATGTAAATTTAGTTTCAAATGCTGAAGACAAATCAAAGGGTGCTATGGAAACAGAACCATCAAACCCAACAAGCTCCATTATAAGCTCAGCCCAAGAAGCAGAAGCGGATGGAGCTGAAAACCCTCCTGATTCTGAACTTACAGAAGCATCAGGAATGGATGCCAGCATCTCTCAGGACGAGTTTCATCGGGATTCCGAGACGAACGATGCCGGCATCGCAGACCAGATCAGAGCAGTCAAGAGCAGGTTAATGGAGCGCAGTGAAGGTTATGGGGTGCCACAGCTGGAGAGGCTCTACTGCAGGCTCATCAGAAGTGTTTTGGAAGTGAAAATACAAGGTAGTGAGACTCACAGACTTTCAATTTTGCGGCATTTGTTGCAGTTTGTTGAAGATGAAGAGAATTTTTGAATTTTTTTTTTCATAGATCATAAGGTTCCTTTTTTTTTTTTTCCTATTGTACATGAACAAGAAAAGTTTCTTTGCCATCCAACAAGATGGATTTCATTATCCAGTTGGGATACTGTGTTAACAAATTTCATTATGGTACACTGTAATATTACCATCAGCTTCATTATTCTCATCCCAATTATTTAGTCTCTTAACCAGTCCATTGTTTTTTTCTTTATATTGAAAGTTTCAAAGCTTTTTCAAGGAGTTGAGAGGGTAATTGCAGCTTCTGTAAAAATATATTTCAACAATGTAATAGAAGATGGAAGATATAGCTATATGTAGTATGTTATTTTATTCTGTGACTTCAAATTAGATCAAATATAAGCAATGTGTTTTATTTTATATTTTTCAATGTAAGTTTTGTATTTTATAATGAGTTGATACATTCAAATGGATGCAAGTTATGATAGTTAGGGGGTGTAAATGAGCCGAGTTTGAGGAAGCGAGGAAGCCGACGGTTTCTTCATATATTTGGGGTGTAGAGGCAAAATAGGAAGGAGAGAAAGTGAAGGGGGAAGGATGGGCGGTTGTGTTGGTGACAACGAGTGCGGGCAGAGTTTGGTTGTATGACAAGTTTGTGTCGCAACATATCGCGTCATTGAAGGTTCTATTAATAAAGTACTAAATTTCATAAATAATAAAACTTTGAGCTTTTATTATGTAAATCAAATAATTTTTTAGTGTTATGTATATAAATCCTCATGTTTATATTATTTTTAAGGTGAAGAAATAAAAATTAAAGATTTATGTTTCAATTTTTTGAAAGTGAAATTTCACTCTAACTCAACTTGTAGCATTCTTGTATAAAATAACAAGAAATTTCATAAATTAAATCAGTAAAAATTATGACATATTATCAAATTTTCATTTATTTATACATTTGATGCCATTTAAAAGATTAACTATCAAATCATATCATATTACACCACAATAAAAAAATATATTAGAAATTTAAGTCAGGGATGCTCTTAGCAAGTTATCAGTACAAAATTTCATCATTGCTTGCTGTCTATACATCATCTCTTGTTAGGTGTCTTTGGTCAAAGTCTGACTATTGAATAGCTCTACACTGATTTCCTTTGGGATGACTTTCTTACTACTTAAAATAAATAAATTTTTAGTACAAAAATTAAAATTTTTGTAATAAAAAATTGTTTTAAGAAACAGTAAGAAAGTCGTCTCAAACGAACTCAATAACTTTAAATATGTGAAAATGATCATGGCATTGAAAAATATATTGCAATTATAAGTCAATTAAGGAAATCAATTGGCATGTTTGAAATATGGAGTGATCATATTACAGATTAATACAACAAATAAATTAAATAATTTATTGATGCAAAGGCCAAATTAGGATTTGAAGTTAGTGTAAAGGTTTTACAACATACATAGCTATTATATATATACATATAGTAAAATAAAATATATCAATCAAAATTATAAATATATTTTTTTTTATTATGGCATTATTAAAATTTAAATCAAAATTCATCAACATCTTCTCAATTTTCACACATTACCAACTCTCAAACTAAAATTCTACTTCATCGTAGAAAATTCTCATTCAATGGAATGAACTAACCCGACAACAACATATGATCCTTTTAGCCGGCATATGCGACCCAATATACTCTACTATAGCAAGCAAGTAGAACCTAGCATCTAATCCTAGCAACTCCTTTTTTACAAGAATTTCTAATGAGGTTTTTTCCAAAACTTTGTAGGGGAGTGGAAAGATAACCTTCTACTAAGTTCACAATCTCTCAAATCTATAAATTGATTTATAAAATGAATACATTTGAGCTAAAAAATAATAATGATTTATCTATAATAAAACAAAATTTTTTATAAGAAAATTCATTATGGGTTTAAAACATGTGGAATTTTTAATTTATGTGATTTTAGTACTGGATTTGATTTTGATTGGTATACTTTTTAGCATGAGAATAATTTAGAATGAGGCTTACATCCAATGGAAGATGGATTGAGGATTAGGAATGCCGAGTAAGGGGCCTTAAGACCTTAATATGTGAGTTGTCATCATAAGTATAATTGATTTTAGTACTGGATTTGATTTTTTTTTTGTTCTTATTAATTAGGTAGGGACTTCCATCTATTTGAGCATAGCTTACATTTATTGAAAGGCTTGTGCTTTGATTTAAATATCTTATTAGTTTTGTCTTGACTCGATTGAAGATGATGAGATTTGCATCTATTGGAATACTCACTATACATCATTTAGGTTCTTGACGAATGTATAATTTTGGAATATTTTTGATTTGAAAATTGGGAATTATTTTTAGATTTGTTAGTTAACTAGAAGTTGGAGTCCTCTTGTCTAGTTTCATCAAACAACTTTGCAAAGAGCGTGTTTGGTTGCCTACTCTACTGCCCACTTGCTTGGCATAATCAGTGCTCCCTAACCTAAAATTTCTCTTTGCTTAAGTCCTTCCCATATAGGGGGTTTGTGTGAGCCCGGTCGCTCACAAACTAGCTTGAATTTGTCTGATTAATGAACTCACGAGGCAAGCTTTTCACGTAATGAGCTTAAGCCTATACATGAGCTCCTATATCAAACAAGCTCAATACCAATCTTAACTTGGCACTGCTTTTACGTTTGTCGAGTCACTCATTTAAATCAACACATTTTTAAATTAATTTTCAAAATAATATAACAAAATACATACAAAATATTTTTAATTACTTCTAGAGCCAAACTCAAGTTTTCCAAACGATCTCGAGTAATTGAGCTGAGCTCAAGCCTAGCTTGAGCCTACTAATTTTGGAATAAATTAAGTTGGAGCTTAGTAAATGAGCTCGAGTCAAGATCAGCTCATTTACACCCTTATTCTCATGACTAGCTTCTTATCCACTTTTCCAGAGCTCCAAACTAAAAAACTTATAACTAAATGACTTGTGTGATATTCAATGAATACGAAATAAAATAAATGCAGTGCATAAATTGACATACATGATTTTCAATAAAATGATAGACAATCAAAGATATTTTTAATTCTATAAAACAAAATAAAAATGAAAACAAAAAGTGATCAAACGGCCCCTAAATATTGTCTTGCCATTCCTGTACAGCATACAATATTAGACATGTTCAACTATGACATGAAAAATCAATGACAAAAAAGGCTTTCTTTAATTAACTTCAAACTCTAAAAATTTCATCAGAAAGATCATTATTTGACTTTAAATAAAACATGTTTCAGGTTCACTCAGAACCTGGAATTCTACCTGTCATGATCTATTATGATCAATCACTGATTCTATTCCAAGAACCTTTTAAGAACTCAATGGCTGAACCTGCCTTCTACTGAGAAGGGCTTGCAGTCAACTCTGCTTGGGTTATCAAGGATCATATCAGCAACCATTTCAGCAGTTCCGAGTGCCTGGAAATCAAAAGAAGCAAGTTTATAAAGTCTTAGGCTTAGGCTTCGTTTGAGACGACTTTCTTACTGCTTCTTAAAGCAACTTTTTTTACTAGAAAACTTGCTTTAAGAAACAATAACAAAGCAATCCCAAACCAAATTTTTGGTATAGGACAGCTTTCTTTTTACTTTATAAAATAGCTTGTTTTGTAAGAAGATATTTTTGTACTAGAAAGCTGATTTATAAAGCAGTAAGAAAGCTATCCCAAACAAAACCTTGAGATAAAAAAATAACAATAAAATCACCAAAGTAATGAATCCCTGTAATGAAAATTCAATTAAAAGAGGCCTTTAATGATAGATAGTTGAGATAGCATCAAAGGTTTGAATTCTTATATCAGCACTTCAGGAATTATTTAACATTTGAACTAGGTACTGATTATACTAAAGGCTTGTATGAGTGGTAAATTTGCATAACACAAAACTGGCAATGATACTTTTCAGTTACAAATCCACAGATTCAAAAAATAAAAGATGACAATGGCTGTGCTAAAAGAAAGCTAGAACAACAATGGCCTCATTATTGAATATGAAAATATGTGTGAAAAAAAAGTTAAAAAAGAAATATGCAATAAAAAAGGATCCTAAAAAATGTAATAATAAATATTATAAAGTTTTATAATAAATATTAAATACATGCAATAATATTGATATGATAATATCTTTAAATGTAGCAACTCTAATCATTCTAACAGGATAATGGTAAAACTCATTCAACATGGAAGCATTTGCAAGTTAAAAGTAAATATACCAATGAGAGCCCACTTCCTTCATGTCCAGTAGCTAGAAAAACTTTTGGAAATCTGAGAATGGGCCCTATCACCGGTTTACCATCAGGCACTGAAATAAAAAGATTCCCAAATTAGCCTACATGCTTTCCCATTATAATTTTTATGAAAGCAATTCAATTTTAGCGACAAAAGTAAAGTATCCACATGAAGGCTTACTATATGGACGAAATCCTACTCTTATCTTTCCATTTTCACTTAGCTTGTGAAAAAGATCGTTTAAAGTAGGAAAAAATTCAGCTGCACGCTCTAAAATACTCTTGACTATTGGTTCCTCTACTTGTTTGCAAAATCCAGAGAATTGGCGGCTGCTTCCTGAGATGGTAGAATGATTGAAGTACAGTTGAGCATGCACTAACTTGTACAAAATTAATCATCATCGCAATGAAGCTCGCAGCAGTAAGAAAAAAAGAACGGAAAGAACGATATAAAGGATAAGGTTTCGTTTGGGACGGCTTTTTTACTGGTTCTTAAATTAACTTTTTAGTGCAAAACTTAAAATTTTTGGACTAAAAAACTGTTTTAAGAAGCAGTAAGAAAGCTGTCCCAAACGAAACCTAAAACTACAGATAATTATAAATTATAGTCTACAAAGCAACCAGCAGAATCAGGCCATGGAAGTTGTGGAAGATAATGCAACATGATCTGATAAAAAACAAGCATGGAAGAAATTACCCAAAACAAGATTTCCATTCATATCAGTTGTGGCTGTCATTGAAACAGAGGAAAAGTGCTGCTTATTGTCAACTGGCTGATAACTGGCAAACTGATGATCCATATACCCAACCTCCATTAGGCCGTGGTTCAGTTGAATGCCATTGAAATTCTCTAAAACAATTAGGTGCCCCTGAAGATAAGAAAAGAGGGAACAAGTTCTCGATTGATTAGTATTGGTATATATGAGGAAATGAGAAGGAATAAAAAGGAAAGTGTGGAATACAGTGCAGATTTGACCTGATGGTCTGAGTTGATTTATAAAAGAATGCATCAGGAGTAAGGAGATAAGTATTGAAAACTAGATATATTGAGTTTCATAGAATTGAAAACAAACAAACAGAAGTCTTGGCCAAGCAGCAGCGCCAACTGCCAAGGAATAAAATTGTGAAGTAATGATCCATAGTGCTAAAAACAGGAAATAAAAGAGCCAATAGCTTCCTACATACCAAGTGAAACAGAAGAGCTAATATATCTTGCGTCAAAGCAAAACGGGAAACTCTAGTACGGAACTCATAGAGTTGGCCGTTGAGAAATTCTTCAATATAATTTGTAGGTTCACATGGAGAAGGGTTGGAGAAAGAAAACAAGCACGTACATTAAATAATGGTTTTACTAACTTGTTCAAAATATAGAATGTTTCTGTGAAGTCTAATATGGGAGAAAACTAACCGCAAAAGAAAGGTATAAATATTCTGAATGTTAAGTATAAAATTTAAAAAGAGGTACATTATTTGCTAACAAGTATGGTGTTCGATTCTCAAAAACAAACGGTATGCTCATCATGTGCATGAGTGTTGCAGAACTTGTAGGAATATTAAATACATGAAAAGGATCAAAATGGTTCATTGACTCTTTACAATGGATTAAAATGATCCTCAACTATATTAAATGATCATTTTAGTCCCTAAACTCATTAAAGAGGAACTAAAATAGTCCTATTGTGATACTATTTTGAATCCTCTTTAAGGAGTTAATGGACCAAAATAGTACTTTAATATAATTGGGGATAATTTTGGTCTTTCATAAAGAGTTGAGAGACCATTTTGATAATTTTCTCTTAAATACATCTCCAACCAATAACAAGGTACTGCATCAAAACTAGATGAGAATGGTCTATACACAAATACAGTAGGCTATGCATGTCAATAACTAGTCTTGTTTGGCCTTTTTTTTTAACATATTTATTTATTATGTTTCATTGCTATTTTTATTTTATATTTTTGAAAACAAATCAAATTATTTTTAAAAATAGTCAACAACTTTTAATATTTTGGAGCTTTAAAAAATAACTAGCATTGCTAACAATGAATGTCGTAGACCACCAACATCATCACCATTGTTAGCCAATGCCTACTGACAACCACCATCAATGTATAAACCAACTTATTTGATACATGGTTTAAAATTGCGCAATATGAGGCTCGCCTTCAGGCCCGCCTTAGCGCAATTCCAGTAAAAAATGCCTCGATGCTTATGCCTCGAGTTTTTTTTATGAGGCTCGCCTTGAGGCCCGCCTTGCCTCACTGGCATGAGGCTTATGCCTCACACTATATATATTAAAACTTACATAAATCTTGAAGTAAATGCCCGACATTGAACTCTATAGGAGAGGAGGAAAGAGAGAGAGCAGTTCATCATAATGATGATTCAAATGAAAAACCCCTTAGTAATGACAATATTAATGACTTATAAGTTCTTATGTGATATGTCATTGCTATTTATTTTTGGAAATTGAAATTATATGTTAATGAAAAGAATACTGGGATTTGAGAAAGATATAATTTTGAGTTGAACTATATTTCATATTGTCTTATTATTGGGATATTTTGATTTCACTTCATATCTTATATTTTTTTATGTTTTATATTATTCACTCATTAGTATGTAAAAAATTATCATTTTATGTTTACGCAATCTTTTGATTTTGAGGCTTACGCCTCAAAACGCCTTGAGGCTTACGCCTCGCCTCACGAATGAAAAACGCCTCAATACCCGAATACGCAATTTTAAACATTGATTTGATATTCAATGAAAATAAAAACAATCTGAATTTAAGAAGTCAAACATGTTTTATTTCATGTTAAAATATAAACAAAATAAAAATTAAAAAAAGAAGAAGAAAAAGCGATCCCAATGACCCCTTAGACAATGCACTAAAATGAAAAAGGCGCATAAGATGATTTTTAAAGAAACCTTTCTGGGCTTCACAGGTACTGGGACAATGTCGGTCTCAACAAAAAGGCTTCTCATCAAACACTCACTCCAAGCACCTGCCGCAAGAACAAGAGCCTTCTTAAAATACAGGATGTTGTTAGAAGTCTGAATAGCTTCAGCTTCTCCATTTCTTTCTGATCTGTGCAGCATTAAATATTTAAAAAGTTGACTTGTCATGAGAATTACAAGGCAATAATACATTTAAAAAAACAATTCTGCTTCATAATGAAAGGGCACAAAGATTGAAACCTGACTAAGGATTTTGCAGGGTCATTGTAGAATTCAGCGTATCTTCCTTTAGAGGCAAAGCATTTATTACCCTAACACAATAGTCTGTTTTCATCAAAAAGCCCAAATTAACTACAATAATAATTAGCAAACTGATTTTTTAAAAATAACAAAAAAAATATCCACGGTACCTTTTCAATGAAACTGGCAGTATTAAAGGCATCTATCTGACAATCATCTGGAAAAAATGCAGCACCACCTTCTTTTCCAACTTCAAGTGCTGGCTCCCTAGAAAGCAAAGAATTCGAAGACAAGAATTCTACTCTCAGCCCAGTGTGAGAAAGAAGCCGGACTCTTTCCTCCAAGATGGCTAGTTCTTCCGAAGTTCTACCAATTAACAAGCTTCCTATTGATAAAAAATACAGATTACAGAACAATGTTCTCATATTTTACCTAAACAATATAATGGTGAGTCAATTCAGTTAAAAATGTATTAAATACTCAACATGCCTTGAATTGAACAATAGTACAATCCAACCACAAAAATAGTAAATAACTTGCTTTTTTAGGAATGCTGATGATGATGATCATCAAAGAGATGGGAGACGGCAATGATTTCATTAATTCATCAATACAATGATCAGCAAAGAAAGCTATACAAACAATAATACTTGGAAGGTATTATAGTGCCGATGTGTTAAATAGTAAGGAAATAACATAATGAGAAGTGTAGCAAATGACTTTATGAGATACCATCCATGTTACAACAGTCATGCTTAGTTTGTATTGAGATCTACGTTAACTATTAGTTTACCAATTTAATTATTTCAACAACTTCCGAATTCTAATAATGTCCGTTGTCTTCCTGGTTTCTACTACTCGCACAAGGCCGAGAGGCTCATGAAAAAAGTACAAAATTCAAGGAACCAAAAGATAAAGAACCTATACAGATTCAACGCCTAACTAGGAACAGGAAAGGGAGAGCAAAACGGTATACCTAGAAAGTTCTAGAACAATAAAAATTCAGCGGCTCTAAGGTGATTGAGTGATGGATTTCCTGTTAAACCGGTCCAGCCAGTCCATGTGGGACCGACATATGCGGAACTCTTCCACCTCTCCTATTTGCCGCTAGAAACCGCCAGGTCCAAGTGACCCTTTTTGGGAAGGATTTTTTGGGGAGTTAGGAGAGAAATTTGAATGTAGGAACTGTTTAGATATTTCCTTTTGAATTGTATACATTAAATAGTTGGTTTTCTTAGGGTTAGGGCATCTGAATTTGGCTAAAATTTGAGAACTCATAGGATTTCTTTGGGCTCTAGCGGTGTCTAGAGATTTGGGAGAGATTGATCCTCCTCTCGAATAGAGGATCAATTGTATCTTCTTATTTTTTTTGCATAGTTTGTTTTCTTGCAATAAAATTACTATTTCTCACTGATTTTCCATTGGAATCGTGGAGATTTTTCGCTATTTTTGCTCTCTTGATAGAATTTACTTGAAATCTTCAAGTGTTTCCTATCAAATTGGTATCAGAGTTACTCCAGGACCCTTGTGGGCTGATTTTTTTTTTTTTGGAATTTCAGCGGGGGATCCTTGTTCAGTGGAGGAAATTCTGCTAATTTTTGGATCAAAATTCAGAAATTTTGATGGTGGTCAAGAAGGTAGACGTGTTGGAAAACGTTTTCAAGGAGAGATGAGCCAAACAAAAGCCACGGTGGAGGATCGAATTTCATCCGTAGAAGACAAGGTTTCATTCGTAGAAGACAAGGTTTCGTCCGTGGAAGACAAAGTTTTCGATCTTCATTTGATGGTGAAGAACTTATTGGAAAACCAAATCCAAATGAAGGCATCAGATGCAAAGGGACCAGTGGGAAAAACTATAAATTCTAATTTTCGTAGGAGAGAGAATGATGTAGAAATCATTGAGGAGAAAGGGAGAAGGTACGTAGAGAGACTTGGAAATAGGGAACAAGAAGGGGTGCTGGTTGTGTCACGACCCGGCCCGAATGCTCGATCTAACGAGGCGGGTACGAAAAGTCAAACGATAAATTTCATTAAATATTTTATTACTTCTTCATTTATACTGAATAACCACTAAAACACAAAATGTAAATTTATCTATTGTCATTTGTACGTCTTCTATAGACAAATTCTTTTCTTTCAGCCATTTCTTTTCTTTGGAATTTACCTGAAATATTTAAACTCGTGGGTTGAGTTTACTAAATAAACTCAGTGGGTAACTATTTAATAATCATTATAATTATTCTTTAATAGGCATCATAATATTTCTTAACAATGATTCATTCTATTCAATAATTTATATATTTCCGGACATTTTCTTTTAAAATAATTTAAGATATTTTAAAACTTTAATATTTCATTTATATTTCATTTTCCCATTTGATTTGCATAGGAGCACCGTCTCAAAGTACCCAAAGGTACAACCTTTTTCATTTATTTTCCTTTTCCATTTTCATGATCTTTTCCTTTTTACGTGCACGAGTACGGCGTCCCCAGCCAGTACCATAAGGGAGTGAATCAATTTCATTCATGTTAATTTATTCTTTCATTTTTAGTTGTAATAATAATTATAATTATTTAGGCATTTAATCTTTCAGCATTATACATAAATAGCCTTTTTAAAATTAAAACTTTGAAAGCAATTTTGAATTCAATAATTATAATTACCCACTTGAACTTTTCAGGCCTTCGATGCTTGATCTACCCTTGAATCAATTTCTCTCCTTATTGAATGCTCGCAGAATCAACACTTACGACTTGATCTTTCCTTTTCTAAAACCCTGAATTTATACAATAACTTTCATATCAAAATAATATTTTGATTCAACAACCAAATATCAATAAAAATTTTATAAGAAGACATTCACTTACAATTATGAATGGGAACTTCTCAAACTCTCAAAATCCTTCCTCTCGCAATTTCCTTTTTCTTCGTTTCAATCTCTTCCTTATCCTTCAAGAAACATATCGCTCACCTTAAACGAAGTAAAAGAAGAAAATTTATACAAAAATCCGTAAGAAAACCAACAAACCTTTTTCCTTTTTTTTCCTCGGTCATTCCTCTCGTTCATTGCAAATTTTCCCAAACCTTTGCTTCTATAACAATAAAAACGAAAAGGAGTTGTTAAATCTTGCTAAAAATGGCGAAGAAAATCCTCCAAAGCCACTGTGCGTGAGTTTCAGTCGTCCGCCCCCTTCGTTCTCTGCTCTCTGTTTCGTGAAACTGAAAGTCGACCCTCTGTTGGGGTCGCGGCTTTTAATAGAAGGCTGGCCGATTCAACCGAACCGGCCCAGCCTAAACCATATATTACAATCTCCCATCCTTAAAAAGATTTCGTCCTCGAAATTAAATCAGGTAGAAGGAAAAATACCTTAGTTAAAGAGATGAGGATATTAACTTTTCATTTCTGCTTCTTTCTCCCAGGTGGCATCTCTTTCTGATACATGTTTCCACAAAACTTTTACAAAAGGTATTGCCCTATGCCTCAACTGTTTTACATCATAATCCAGTATTCGTTCAGGTTCTTCAACATATTTCAAATCAGGTTGCAAGTCAATGGATTTGGATTGAATTTTTTTTGACTCATCTGATACATACTTCTGAAGCACTGATATATGAAACACATTATGGATTTCTTGTATATTCACTGACAAATCCAATCTATATGCCATATTTCCAATCCTTTCAATGATTTCATAGGGACCTATGAATCTTGGACTCAATTTCCCTATCTTTCCAAAACTTTGAACACCTTTCATTGGGCTGACTTTTAAGAAAACAAATTCTCCTACTTCAAATTTTACTGGTCGGTGCTTTGCATCATAATACTTCCATTGCCTATCTTGAACTGCCTTTAGTCTGTCTCTAATCAATCTAATTTTTCTAGTAGTCTCATCTACCAGTTTAGTTCCAATTACCTTTCTTTCACCAGTTTCTACCCAACATAAGGTGTTATGCACTTTCTTCCATAAAGAGCCTCATATGGCGCCATTCCAATGCTAGCTTAAACTGTTGTTGTAAGCAAATTCAATCAATGGTATGTGAGTCTCCCAATTTCCTCCAAAATCTAAAACACATAATCGCATTAAATCCTTTAAAGTCTGAATTGTTCTTTCTAATTGTCCATCTGTCTGTGGATGAAATGTTGTACTGAAAGTCAGTCATGTGCCCAAAGCTTCCTGAATTTTTCTCCACAATTTAGAAGTGAAACGGGCATCTCTGTCTGAAACTATAGATTTTGGAATTCCATGTAATCTCACAATTTCATCAACATATAATTTTGCAAACTTCTCTACTAAATATGTCTGCCTGATTGGTAAGAAATGAGCTGACTTAGTTAATCTGTCAATAATAACCCATATTGCATCTCTACTCTGCCTTGACCTGGGTAATCCAATCACAAAATCCATCGCAATATCCTCCCATTTCCACTCAGGTATAAGGGTTGTAGTTGACCACTTGGCTTTTGATGTTCTGCTTTGATCATCTGACAGGGAATACATTTTGCTGCAAATTCTGCAACATTTCTCTTTAGTCATGGCCACCAAAATAATCCTCTCAATTCCTGATACATCTTTAAACTGCTTGGATGAATTTCATATGTTGAGAGGTGAGCTTCCTGCAATATATCTTCTCTTAAGCTTCCAACATTTGGAATACAGATCCTGCCCTTATACTTTAATAATCCTTTTGCATCCATAACAAAATTTTCTAATTGTCCTTCTTGCACTTTCTTTATAATGGCATGAAATTTCTCATCTTGATACAATGAATTGAGCACTCTATCTTTCAAAGTAAATTGGATCACTAGCTGATTTAACATCATATCTTTTGTCTCTTTCTAATTGACCATTGAAATTTCTAACTTTTTCATATATCTGATTATTTGCTCCTGCTAGGTGATTAGCCAATTTGTATTTCCAAGAGCTTTTTTACTAAGTGCATCTGCAACCACATTTGCCTTTCCAGGATGATATTGTATGTCCAAGTCATAATCCTTAATGAGCTCTAACCATTTCTCTATATCAAATTAAGTTCTTTTTGATTGAAAATGTACTTAAGACTTTTATAATCTGTAAACACTTTGCATCTAACCCCATATAGGTAATGTCTCCATATTTTGAGTGCAAAAACTACAGCTGTCAATTCTAAATCATGAGTGGGATAGTTCCTTTCATGAATTTTCAGTTGCCTTGAAGCATAGGCCACCACTCTACCAGTCTGCATCAATACACATCCAAGTCCCCTTAAGAAAGCATTACAGAAAATTTGGAATCCTTCTGAACCTGATGGAATTGTTAAAATTGGGGCAGTCACTAGGCAATTCTTTAACTTCTGGAAAGCTCCTTCACACTGATCACACCATTCAAATTTCACTGCTTTCTGAGTTAATCTAGACAACGACATTGCAATATTAGAGAATCCCTCTACGAACCTCCTATAATAACCCACAAGACCCAGAAAACTCCTCACCTCTGAAACTGTCGTTGGCCTTGGCCAATCGGAAATGGCTTGAATTTTATTCTGATCCACTGAAATACCTTCACCACTAATCACATGTCCAATAAATGTTACACTGCTCAACCAAATTCACACTTTGAAAATTTTGAATGCAACTTATTCTCCTTTATTATTTACAACATTGCCTGCAGATGACTGGAATGGCTTTCTTCATCTCTTGAATAAATCAGAATATCATCAATAAACATAATTACAAATATGTCTAAAAATGGCTTAAAAACTCTGTTCATCAAATTCATAAATACAACTGGTGCATTTGTCACTCTAAAGGCATCACTACAAACTCAAAGTGACCATATTTGATTTTGAAAGCTGTCTTTGCTATATCTTCCTCCTTAATCTGTAACTGATGGTATCCAGATCTCAAATCAATTTTAGAGAAAACTGTAGCTCATTCTAGTTGGTCAAAAAGATCATCAATCCTGGACAATGGATATTTATTCTTAACAGTAAGCTTACTCAGTTCTCTATAATCTATACGCATCCTGAAGCTCCCATCTTTCTTCTTTACAAATAATACTGGGGCTCCCTATGGTGAGGAACTTGGCATGATAAATCCCTTATCTAGCAATTCCTGTAACTGACTTTTCAGCTTCTATAACTCTTTGACTGCCATCCTGTAAGGTGCTCTTGCCACTGGTTCTGAACCCGGTATAAATTCGATAGTGAAGTCGATATCCCTTTCTGGTGGTAATCCTAACAAATCATCTAAAAACGCCTCTGGATACTCTCTGATTACAAGTATATCTTTTAATTTTTTAACTTCCTTATTTGTATCCTTGAGAAATAAAACACTGACATCTCTTGGATACAAATTTGTACGCTTTCAAATAAGTAATTATCATTGAAGAAATTCTCCTCTCACCATAAAACTTCAACTCTCTTTCTCCAGGAAATTTAAACTTTACAATTTTCTTGTTGCAGTCAATAATAACAAAGTGCCTTGATAACCAATCCATTCTCAATATCATATCAAATTCTTGTAATGGTAAAACATTTATTGTGGCTTCAAACTCTCTTTCATTTATTTGGAAAGTCACTTTACATACACCATGTACATTCATAAACGATCCATTTAGCATTAGAACTTGCAAAATTACACTTGTCTCATAAACATTCAGTCCAACTGTTTTAACAAATTCTTCTGAAATGAAGTGTGAAGCTCTTGTATCAAAAAGAATCTATACAGACTTTACTTGCATCATGATCATACCTATAAAATTACATAAAAAGAATAATATAAACATTCATCATTCTTTTAATAATGGTTTCATAATACACATTCATTCACTTCTCATTTTTATCATCTATAATCACTTCAGGTGAATCCTTAGCATCCTTCTGAGTTAGTGCATATACTCTAGGCAGAGTATTCTGTTGGCTTTGACTTGATCCTAGAGTAGAAGCAGATGATTCCACTGTTCTTGGTCTTCCAACATTCCTCTGAGATCTAGTATTTATCTTTGACTCTCCTGCTGGTCTTTGCCTTAAAGTAGGACAGTTCTTAGCAATATTACCCGGTTGACGACACCAAAAACAATTATTTATACCAGATAAGCATTCTCCTTTATGCTGTTTTCCACACTTGCTACAACTGTTCACACTTGAACTGTCACTGTTGCTGGACTTTGTCTTTTTCCAATTAAAATTTTCACGTGAAATAGACTTGTTATGTGAATCCCAAGGGACTCCCATAACTTCACTATTTTTCCTCTTCTGAAAATCACGTCTTCTTTGAGTATTTTGCAGGTCTACTTCTATCCTTCTAGCTCTTTCCACTAGCACTGTATAATCTTCAATTCCAAGAGGAACCAGGGGTTGCCTAATTGCATCCTTCAACCCAGCTAAGAATCGGTGGCATTTATCCTCTATAGTGTGTACTAATTGAGGAGCATATCTAGCTAACGTTGTAAATTAAGCTTCATACTGCATAACTGATCTATCTCCTTGTACCAATCTCATAAATTTGTCTTGTATTTGCCTCCTCGTAGAAGGAGGTACGAACCAATTCCTAAATACCTGAGTAAAATCATTCCACTTAGTTTGCATGCCAGGGATTCCTTCAAATTTGTCTTGATACAGCCCTCTCTACCACCTTTCAGCTTCTCCTTCTAGTGCAAAGGTTACCAAGGAAACTTTCCTCTCTTCTGGACAATACATTCCTTTTAATATCTTTTCAATCCTCAGCAACCATTTTTCAGCTTCTATTGGTCCCTCTACTCCCTTGAATAATGGCGGTCTCATATCCTAAAATAATTTCAGATACTTATCCATAACCATTTCACCACCATTACTACTCCCCGATGATTGATTTCTTGAATCAGCTGAGTCACAGCTGTCATCATTTGAGCTAATGCATCAGGATTAACATGAACATTAGGTGTTGTTCTTTCCACTTCTTCCTCTTTTTCATACTCATTTTGATTCCTATTTACCATAATATAATCATTAACATTAAAATTATTAAAATCATCCTAATGGCTCTTTCAGTATGATTCATATTTTAACCTTGCTCTGACACCACTTTTGCAACGACCCGGCCCGGATGCTCGATCTAACAAGGCGGGTACGAAAAGTCGGACGATAAATTTTATTAAACATTTTATTACTTCTTCATTTATACTAAATAGCGACTAAAACACAATGTAAATTTAGCTGTTGTCATTTGTACGTCGTCTTCTATAGACAAATTCTTCTTTTTCAGCCATTTCTTTTCTTTGGAATTTACTTGAAATATTTAAACTCGTGGGTTGAGTTTACTAAGTAAACTCAGTGGGTAATTATTTAATAATCATTATAATTATTCTTTAATAGGCATCATAACCTTTCTTAACATTAATTCATTCTTTTCAATAATTTATACATTTCCGAACATTTTCTTTTAAAACAATTTAAGATATTTTAAAACTTTAATATTTCATTTATATTTCATTTTCCCATTTGATTTGCACAGGAGCATCGTCTCAAAGTACCCAAAGGTACAACATTTTCCATATATTTTCCTTTTCCATTTTCATGACATTTTCCTTTTACTTTTCCTTTTACGTGCACGAGTACGATGTCCCTTGCCAGTACCATAAGGGGATGAACTCCTGTAGTTCCAGTACCATAAGGGGATGAACTCCTGTAGTTTGCATACATATCATTTTCCTTTCTTTTCCCATTTATTTTGAACATTTGTTATTCAATGCATATGTCATTTTTTTGTATACATATTTTCTTACTATATACCTTTACTTGTACTATATAATATTCTCCTTTATTCATATTCATAATTTCATTCATGTTAATTTATTCTTTCATTTTCAGTTGTAATAATAATTACAATTATTTAGGCAGTTAATCTTTCAGCATTATACATAAATAGCCTTTTTAAAATTAAAACTTTGAAAGCAAGGAATAATACTAAATTTTGAATTACATAATTATAATTACTCACTTAAAATTTCAGGCTTTCAATGCTTGATCTACCCTTGAATCAATTTCTCTCTTTATTGAATCCTCGCGGAATCAACACTTACGACTTGATCTTTCCTTTCCTAAAACCCTGAATTTATATAATAACTTTCATATAAAAATAATATTTTGATTCAACAACCAAATCTCAATAAAATTTTTATAAGAAGACATTCACTTACAATTACGAATGGGAACTTCTCAAACTCTCAAAATCCTTCCTCTCGCAATTTTCTTTTTCTTCGTTTCAATCTCTTCCTCATCCTTCAAGAAACATATCGCTCACTTTAAACGAAGTAAAAGAAAAACATTCAAACAAAAATTCGTAGGAAAATCCAACAAACCTTTTTTCCTTCTTTTTCCTCGGTCGTTCCTCTCGTTCGCTGCAAATTTTCCCAAACCTTTGCTTCTATAACAATAAGAATGAAAAGGAGTTGTTAAATCTTACCCTCCAACGCGATTGTTTCCTAAAAATGGCGAAGAAAATCCTCCAAAGTCACCGTGCGTGAGTTTCTGATGTAATATGATGTAAATCCAGGATTTGTATTTAGAAGTTTAACAAAAGATTATCCAAGTATGATAATTGCAAATTAAATCTCGTTCTCAATTCAAGCTTTTCGGAAATCTCAATTGTTAACTACGACTAGGCAAGCACTTACACATAAATTAGCAAGGCCGAGAAAAATAACGACTTTCATAAACGTAAAGCAAATGAAATGAACAACAAGAATCCCAAGGTTAACAAAGCGATTGTCTCACCTTGAGGCCACTCTCATTTACCTACTACTAGGCTTGTTGGGAGAAGAAGAACCACACGATGGACGAGATCACTCCTAGGGCGACGGCGCCGTAGATCCGTAGGGAGGGAGAGGTCGGCGCGGTTCGTGGAGGTGTTGCAAAGCGACGTCCTTTGACGATCCAAGTGTACACTAAAAAATGATCGTCAACGGTCTCTATCAAGGTGGGTATGATACGGGCCAAATACTCCTCAACGGTGTCGTCGAAGTCGAATCCGACGTCAAAGAAAGGGGACCGGAGGATGTCTACTCGTCCTTGCTCGTCGTATTCAAACCCGAAATTCCATTCGGGAACCTCCATACAACATTGAAGTGGGATAGAGCGGCGTTGCGACGGAATCTCCAAAGGAGGAGCTAGGGGCCGGCGGGTTGGAAGCAAGGGGGGAGGCCGGCGGTGGGATTAGGGTGAGGAGAGGAGAGAACTTTTGGAAAACTGAATTTGATTTCAGTTTTATGAATTTGGGAGGGAAATAGCAATGAGATTTGAAATTCCTAATTAATGCAATTAAGGCATTAATTAAAATTTCGGTGAAGCCAATGGGGAGCTGGCGGTGGGGAGAGAAGGGAGGAGCTTGAAAACTGAAGTTATTTTCAGTTTTAATAAACTTGGAGGGAAAAATATTTGCATTCAATTTAGGATTTCAAATCACATGAGGGGATTGAATGCAAAATTAATTGGATGGCTTGATAGGGGGGCCGGCGGTATGGCTAGAGAGAGGAGGGTTTGGAGAGAGGGAGAAAGGTTTCCAACCTTGGCATGATGACTAGGATGAGTCTTAATGAAATCCAATTTGATTTTAATTTCAATTTGGATTCACTTACAAACTTTCCAAATATAGAATTTATGAATTTGGGAAGAATTTTGGAGCCCAAATTTCAAAATTCAAAACATCATGAGATGATAGGAGGCAAGTGGTGATGGGGCGGCAAGGGGTGGTCGGAGGTGGGCGGTGTGGCCGGCGGCGGGAAACCCCCAAAGGAGGAAGTCGGCGGCAACCCTAGAGGGAGATGTATGTGGAGCTCTTCTTGCGAAAGAAAAAAAAAAGGAAATGAATAAAATAAAAGAAAACGTAGAGAACTCACTAAGAGATCCCAATCGAAGAACTCACATAGAGATCTCCATGCACTCACAAAGAGAACAAGCAAGAAATGTCATTCATTCCATAATCTTTTTTCTTAATACAATGATACAAGCCTTTATATATAGGCTTACAGGAAAATAAAAGCATAAAGTCACAAATGCCCTTAGGCTACAATAAGTGAAACATCCCTCATAGGGGTACAAACGGAAACATGAAATAACTAAAAAGAAAAGAACTAAGCATCATAGATAAAGGCTCTGAATCAGGGCCGTCGATCGTCGTCCTCGGCGATGGTACACATGGCGAAATCTGATGCCCTCATCAGTTTCGGTAGTCCGCCCCCTCCATTCTCTGCTCTATGTTTCGCTAAACTGAAAGTCGACCCTCTGTTGGGGTCGCGGCTTTTAATAGAAGGCTGGCCGGTTCAACCGAACCGGCCCAGCCTAAACCGGATATTACAGGTTGGGAGAGAAAGGAGGGAAATTATGGAAGGAGGGGTGCTGATTTTGGAGAAGTGAGGGAAGAAAGTGAATAGGGGTTTGAAGATGAACATGTAAGGGAAGGTCGGGAGACGTGGGGAGAGCAAAGCACTTGGGAGAGGGAAAAGTATGGAGGAATACAAGGAAAAATGGGGGAGAGCCAAAGGTGAGGAAGCTGAAGATGCCAATTTTTTAAGAGAATGACGCTTATGGATGGATCTACAAGGTGGAGAGGTACTTCGTTGTCAATAGGTTGGCGGATGAGGAGAAACTGACAGCAACAAGCTTATATTTAAAGGGGAAGGTGTTGTCACGGTTTCAGTGGAGGGACCAAAGGAGACCTATACAGAGCAGGAGAGCATTCATGAAATGTTTATTAGAACGTTTCCAAACCGATCGGGGAGGGGACTTCTATGAGCAATTTTTTTGCATTGGTGCAGGACAGATCAGTGGTAGACTATTGGGAGTAGTTCGAGCACCTAGCCAGTCGGGTGGAGCGATTATCAGAGATTGCATTGGAGGGAAACATCATGAAGGGGGTAGTGTTAACCATACAGGGTGTTAAAGTGAGGGAGGATTTTCTCCCATTGGAGTTAGGGAGCACTAATATCATCCTCGGAATGAAGTAGTTGCAGACCTTGGGGGATACCAAGGTTAACTAGGGAGTATTGACAATTGAGCTGATGGTGGATGGGAGAAGGGTAGTGATCAGGGGAGATACAGGGCTCACCAAAGCCATGATATCACTTAAAACCAAGCTAATGAGCATACAGGAGGTGGGTGAAGGTTATCTGATGAAATCATGAAACTACATAGATTGGAGGGGATTAGATTGGAGGGGGGCGGGGATAATCCTCTTTCAGTACAACCATTGATTCAGCAGTTCAACGAGATTTCTCAGCCGCCTCAAGGGTTGCCTTCTCCACGAAGACATGAGCATGTTATCATCTTGAAGGAAGTAGTTTCACCTATTAGTGTTCATCCGCATCGTCAACCCCAAATCCAGAAAGATGAGAATGAGAGAGAGATTAAGGAGACGCTGAAAGCAGGGATCATTCAACCCAGTACCAGTCCATTTTTCAGTCCAATGTTATTGGTCAAGTGCTTTAACAGTAGTTTCATTCGTTCCACCTTGAGGACAATGTGGCATTTTGGGATGGGAGTATTGTTAGACCGGTCTATTGGACCGCTCCAGCCGGTCCACACGTGTTACAACCTGGCCCGGTGTGCTCGCGTAGATGAGGCGGGAACTAATGTCGGATGAAAATTTAAACATAAACATCAAGTAACATTAAATATTAATATAAGCACATCCAACGATTTATAAAGATCCACTAAAACTTACAAATTTCCATATTTTTTTTAATCAAAAGAGATTACAAAGGTGGATTATAAGCTAGACATGTAAAATCCACCACAAAAATGAACATCAAAAGAAAACACAAAAGAACCAGTCATCCGACAATTCCCTACGATTGTAAGTAAGCCACTATCTTAAAGCCATCCTTTTTTTTTGTAACGATGAACCCCTCCGCTTAGCAGCAAGTAAACCCCGGTCAACCTAGCAGGCAATCCACACTAATTTACCTGGGCCAACACTTAAGGTTGTCATGGCCGCCCATGGGATTCGAGCCCGGGACCTGGCCTTTGCCCAGCTGAGCTCCTCCCACATGAGCTAAGCCACAGTGGGCCTTTTTGGCTAAGATTAAGTGTAGTATATGTTTTTATTAGTTCAAAGCCATCACTTAGCAGCAGGTTCTCTTGAAAATTTTTTTCAAAACAAGGAAGTGAGCTAACGCTCAGTAGGTAACAATTTACTCTACCAAATTTAAATACAATGTAAGGGAGACCCATATACATGCTTGAAGTGCACTAACGACTTGTGATTCAAAGAATTAAATAATATAATATCATACAAAGGTAGTCATGTTCTTATCTATATGATTTCCTATGTGTCATATTTTCTTTGGTGTCATATGCTAAGTGTTATATGCATATTATTTTATCTCAAATCATACCTCTCCATATATATTTTATATCATAACTCATATACATTTTCTTTTTCTTATTTTATACATCCACACCGGAGTACCGAAAGTGTACTGATCAGGTATATATACATATTTGCCATATCATTTTCCTTCAATATATTACCTTGAAGAGTCATATTTGCTCCAAAGAGCCATATTGAGCTAAGGCATCATATCGGTACTCCGCCTCAACATGTACAATCCATATTCATTGGATAGATAAATGACCTACAATCATTTATATGTGTATAATCCTTATATGCATTGAATTGTCACATTTTTTGGGTATGACTATACGAAGATTTCTTTTGAAGAAAATTGTAAAACTTTCTAAATATTCTAACATGTCAAAAATTACTCTAAGCAGGCCAGTGTTAATTTCATGTAAAATAAAAGAATTTACATGTTATGTTAATGCTAAACCATACATTTCATTGCATGAAATTTTGAAAATAGCATTAGAGAATATTGAACATGGAAAGCTAATTTTACCTACCTTAAGCAAACAAATCTTGAAATACGTCCATAACATAATTCAATGTCATTTATGTTATCAACATAAATTCTAATTTAACATTAACCAAAATTTTTAATTATTACTATAATGTGTCATTAATAATAATAATTCTTTAATCATTTTAACATTAACCTAAATTAGAATTGTCATTATAATATAATTATTTTCGGATTTAATTTAAATCCTAAATTTTGAAATTCAAAATTTGTATTTTCTCACATTTTTCATTTTTTAATTCAATTTACTTAACTTAAAATGATTATGAAATACGGTTTTTCCAAAACCCTAAAATTTTAAACTTAATTTTTATCTTTTTTCATCATGATTGCATGTAAAACTCTCCCCCTTCTCTAAACTAATAATTAAATATAATAATTTTCGAATTTCTTTAAATTAAAAATTAAGTCAAACCCTAATTTTATCCTAAAAGAAACATTCCTAAGGCTATTATGAATATTATTTGTGAAAGCATTTTCAAAAACTTAAATTTTTTTGGAAAAACCCTAATTTTTGAAACCCTAAATTTTTTTTAGGAAAAATAGAAATTTCATGATTAGAAACATTCTTTAATCTTTTCCTATCATTTTTCTTCTAAAATTTTTATGTTTTGAGCAAACCCTAAAAATTTAACCCAAAGAAATCTAAGAAAAATAAAAACTTTCTTGCTTTAGAAGCTTACTTCCTTCTTCCTTAAGCTTTTTCCTTCAATTTCCCCTAAGATATCTTGTCAAAAACTCGCCGGCCGCCACCCTCTCCCTCTCTATTCCGCCTTCTCTTCCACTCAGCTGAACAAAACAAGAGGGACAGAAATTTTCAGCTCCTATGAGGAGTTTTGGCTATTTGAGAGAAAGGAATTACCAAAAGATGCATGTACCCTCACTCCTATAAATTTTCTTAAGAGCTTGGAGGGCTATTTAGTCTTTTGGATTTAATTTTTATTGAAATAATCTTCATCGATTTTTAATTTTGAAACAGTACAAAATTTAGTATAAGTTCTTTATATCAATTTGACCGAAATTTTGTGTAGAATTTTATAAAATTAATTGCATCAAATTTCAAAAACTATAAAAATTTGCCTAATTTCATCGTGGCGCATCAAAATGCGTGTGACGCTCACGATCGAAATTTTTCGGGTTTTACAACACGGGACAGACTCAGGCGGACAGAGGTGGAACTCTTCCGCCTCTCCTATATGCCGCTAGAAACTGCCAGGTCCAAGAGAGCTTTTTGGGAAGGATTTTTCGAGGAGTTAGGAGGAAAATTTGAATGTATGGACTATTTAGAGATTTTCTTTTGAATTGTATGCATTAAATAATTAGTTTTCCTAGGATTAGGGCATCTTGAATTTGGCTGAAATTTGAGATCTCATAGGATTTCTTAGGGCTCTAGCAGCGTCTAGAGATTTGGGAGAGATCGACCCTCCTCTCGAATAGAGGATTAATTGTATCTTCTTGCTTTCTTCCGTAGTTTATTTTCTTATAATAAAATTATTATTTTTTTATCACACCCCAATTTAACCCCTCTACAGTCAAACTAGAGTATAACAGAGAAGGAGAATCTGAACAAACATTCTTATTACTGACTCCCATTCCGAAACGTTGATATCAGAATTTGATAAGTAAAATGTAGTCTATTCAAACTATCCTAACACAACTAATCCTAACAAATCAAGATTTTCATAATAGGAAGCATATATAATATACCTCAAATAAAATACACATCTTAAATGAAACAGAGCTTTACTAGAACCTTTAAAATTTACTTACATACTCAAAAGTTTTTGTACAGCTTAAACTTGAATCTCTATGCACACCCAAAAAGTATGTATACCAAAAGAAATATAGTCATCCCCCTTAAGGCCCTACGGGCTCATTTCCTTTTCCTGTAGTACAACTGCTGCAAATGAGCTAGGGCTCAATGAAATACACATGTATAAAAAAAATAACTAATAACATTGTTAACAATTAATATGAATAATAACATGATTAGAATACATTGAAATGTTATACCGATCATAAGAAATACCTAGCATTACTTTCCATCTTACCGACTCTTCAATATCTTTAAATAAGTCATATAATGATTATAAGCTTTTGCATCCTTTTAGTTTTTCAATTCAAAGTTGGATTAAGATTCCCAATTTTTAGAATAAAAGATGCTCTCTCATTTAAGATTGAGACTAAATTCTCAAATTTTAGAATTGAGAGTGCAGGCTTATATCGTTAAGTATTTTGCCTTTACTTGTGCAGGCTTATCCCCCATATATGACATTATGACTTACATCACTTTATAATCTCTTTCATTTTCAAGTCCATTTTCATAATCACATATATAAATAATGTGGAATAAATTGAAATAATGCTATCATAAAATAATAAACATGAACTTACAAACTTATAAAATTTCTACTTTTTATGTATTATTTGGGTATCCCACCTTATTTTTCAGAACAATTAGGTAACCTGGTTCACTTAAAGTATTATGATTCTTTCTCCTTTTGTATACCACTTCAATTACATTCTTCTTCATTCAATCCAACCTCCTTCCTAGCAAACAGAGATATTTATGGGTGAGAGGAATGAAGGAAAACTGCACCATTCAACTGTTACCAGTAATTACAGCAAAATACATTTATTTTCCTAAATGATTTCATCATTTACAACACACTAAAACTAGATTATCTATATCTGCTTAATATCTTACGTTAATGTTGCTGAATTCTCCCCCCTACTGCAGTCTTCTTACCTCATTTTCTCACTATTTTCAACAAAAAATGGCAACAACTACAGCTGCCCCTTTTAATATACACAATAACAACTCTTTATTCCTCAGCCCTTCCAAGCTCTTCAGCTTGCCATCTGCTTACTAATTCCTAAATACAGAGGGCTACGGGAGGAAGTAATCAAATGGTCAAGCTAACTAGTGTAACCTAAATTAAATATATTATATTAATGTACATGCTCCACTATTGCTTTAGATTTAAAAGTAAATAAATTAACATTTATAGAAATCTCAGTCACAGATTACAGCACTCAGTTATCCGGCCCTTGCATGCTTATGTAAGTGGAATGCTACAGTAGAAAGTTTTATTAAACTTTTCAATTGTTTAATGTTTATTTAATACAAAACAATGTATGTTTATTTAATGTATATATATATATGCTGATTTGTAATATAGGTATACTTTTATATATATCAACATTCTTTAGATTAACATTCTTTAGATTTAAAAGTAATTAAATTAACATTTATCAAAAATTTATACTTGACTTGACTTGGAATATTTTGGATATCATATTTTCACTGGTTTTTCATTAGAATCGTGGAGATTTCTTGTTGTTTTTGCTCTCTTGATAGGATTTATTTGAAATATTCGAGTGTTTCCTATCATTTCCCGAAAATGCCCCTCAAAAGCAAGAGTCCGTTGTTGAATCCTTACTATAAAAATATTAGAATACAAAAAAAGTATAATAAAGGTAGAAAAAATATGTTGGGAACATGCAAGGATTCTCCAAAGGATTACCTTGCAAAGCATTTCCCCGCATTAATAATTATTAGCTTGTTAAATCAAGGTCTAGTTAGACAAATCTTTGTCTGAATTCTTAACGATAAGTATGCAGAACAAAATGGGAAAGTAGATAAGAATGGGTATATGATGTAACATACAGATTCTCGCAAGTAGCATTTTAGGCTTTCTTTCAGCGCTAAATAGCTTACTAATTTGACCAAACATCCCACAAAAGCCTAATCATCATAGGCCAATAATAAAGAGTTAAATCAGACCACAAAAGAGTTGAACTAGGCATGTTTTCATGCATTTGTAGACCCATTTATATTTTTGGCCAAATTTTTGAATTTTTTAGCTAATTTATATTTGTTCAACAAGTATGGAAATTTATCTACCCAAGTTACCTTATATCATTATGGATATGATTTAGGTTTCAAATTTAAGTAGACTAAGGACATATTTAGCTATCAATAATAAGTTTGCAAAGGTTCTTACAAATTGATGGACAGAGGAGCATAGAGTGGCAAGGTCGGCAGGGCAAACCATGGTCGGGACATAGAACCTAGGGCGATGAAGATGCGAAGATCACTAGCCTGGCAAGCTGCTACCACCTGGGCAAGGGATAAAGGGGTTTTTAATTACATTATATACAAGACTAAATTGTTCATTTCAAGGTTTGTTAGGATATTTTGATGAGATGTGGGGCAGGTTTCTTCCTTTATGTCAACAATTAAAAAATACTGTTAGAAAAAGGTGTTAAAAGTATGATAGCTATAGGCCAAAAGAGACATGAAGAAAATTTTCTCTGAAATTCTCTTGCTTCTTTCTTCTTCTTTCTCTTCTCGAGTTTTCATCCTCCCCCTTAACTCTTCTCTTAGAACTATCTGGTAAGGCTCAAAGTTGTCGTTTAGTGTTCTAACAATTTGGTGCTCTCTCATGAGCATTCCCTTATTCTAGCACTAATCAACCATGGCTAATAACACCCATTCGAAAGTAAAAGCTTTCGACCTCAACCCAACTATGGAAGACCAAATCCAACAACTCATGAAGATGATTAGTGACATTCAGCTCCGATTAATTTGTTGAAGTAAAACAAAAACAGAAGTAGCCCATTTGTCCAAAGTCGGGCAATCAATCGAAGTCCTTGGTTACAATATAACCTTCTAAGGATCTTATGAGTGATAACCCTTTTAAAATAATGCACATCTTCATGCCACAATTTTTTTATGGAAACCCCGAATCATGGATACAAAAAATGCAATAAAACTAGTCTTTCCATAATGTATCAAAGCAAGACAAACTTAACTCATTCCACCATGATGGTGTGAAGGAAGAATGGTTACTTTGGCTGTAAAAAAATAAGCCGATTATAATCCTGGATTGATTTCATCATTGCCCTATGCAACCCTTTGGGTTGTCCAAATATCGAGACCTACGTGGCGAATTGGCTAAATAAACAAAAAATACAATTGTTGAAGGATATCAAGTCCAATTCAAGTAGATTTCAAACCAAATTATAGAAAAGACACTCATTTTGCAAGGTTGCTTTGAATTTGACCTTCACCCATCATTCGAAAAGATGTTCATATCCACCATTCTACTTCAATAGACTAAACAATTGCTCTTGCCAAATTAATTGAAGACAAGTTGCAAGATGGTAAATCAACTTAGGATCAGTAACTTCTCTCCCAAAACCACCAACCAAAAGAACTAACTGATCCTCTAGCCCTCCAACAAAAAGACCTATACTTCCAACACCAACCATTCCAATTTGTTGACTATTCACTGCCAAAATATGGTCAAACGAGAGAAACAACTTTATTATAATTGTGATGAAAAATCACACAAGCCCACTTATGCAAGGGAAAATTGTTTGCATTAATGATCTTTGATGATGATAACTACTGTTTCGACAATTCTGATGATATTCGATCCCAATCTCCAATAGCCACTACCAATATCCATGCTGAAACTAGCCCAATCATCACTCTACATGCTCTGGCCAGCCAGCCTTTGCCAAATACATTTGGGCTATATTAGAAACACATTTATCCAAGTTCTAGTCCATGAATGTTATACACATAATTTCATTCAATAACGACAGGTCAACCACCTCCAGTAATCAATAATACCAACCTCCCCATTCCATGTACTAGTAGACAACGGTGCCATCGTACTCTGTCAAACCAAATGCGTTAAGTTTCTACTGACGTTCTAGCAATACTCTCATGTGCATTGATCTTTATGCACAGCCAGTTCAAGGAGCCAATGTGGTGTTAAGAATTTAGTAGCTGCAATTGCTCTAAGACGGTACAACTAATTACAATACACTTTTCATGAAATTCACCTGGCATAACACACCCATTGAATTACAAGGTATTCAATTTCATCAATTTAGAAAATTGCACCCATTTGGCACTATTGCTTCTTTATTCCAACTGACCACCGTCCCTTTACAAACCACTACAAATATCCAATCAAAACCTCCAATAACAAAACCCATCACCACACTTCTACAAACCTTCTCTACCCTATTTCAAACTCCAACTACCTTACCACCTTCAAAACTAGCCAACCACCTATTTTGTATGCAGCCAAACAAATCTCCCATCAATATAAAGCCATACTGATATCCCTATTTCCAAAAAAAATAGTAATTGAAAAAAAAAAAAGGTTTGAGAAATGCTAGACCAACAATATACCTACCCAAGTATAAGCCTACTCTCATCAATGGGTGTCAATTTTGGGTCACGGGTCGGGTTCAGGTCGAACCCGGAACTGACCCAGTTGGACCTGAACCCGGAACTGACCCGGTTGGACCTGAACCCGGTACTATTCAAGTTCGGGTCAACCCGACCCGTTTTTACAAACGGGTCAATTTTCCGGACCCGAAACCGACCCACTTCGGGTCAACCCGACCCAACCCGCTTCGGTTTGATTTTTCTGAGTTCTCGCACGGCGCATGCGACGCGACAGCAGTAGCAGTGCAGCGGCGGTGGTGCAGCGGCAGCGGTGGTGCAGCGGCAGCGGTGGTAGCGGGCCCGATGCAAGTGGCAACTCGAGGCTTGATGCGACGCACTGACGGGAGCTGTCACGCGACGCGACTCGATGCGGGCTGTGGGGCAGACGGGCAGCCTGGGTAGGCTGGGTCGCGGGGCAGGCGAGTAGACTTTGGCAGAGCGGACAGGGCTGATTTCAGGGTCATTCCCGGGTTGTCGGGTCAACCCGAACCAGACCCGCTTCGGGTTCGAGTCAACCCAAACTCGAAATTTTCAGGTCGGGTTCGGGTCGAGTTTTCGGGTTGGATCCAATATTGACAGGTCTACTCATCACCCATACTCCTTACTAAAAAAAAAGGTGGCACTTGACAATTTTGCATGGACCACCACATGTCCACACCTTAAAAACAAGGAACAATCTGAAACTGTCATTCCATTTTGATGGTAGATAAAATCTTAGATGAACTCCATGGAGCTCAAATTTTTTTTCCAAATTTGACATCCACTCGAGAGACCACCAAATCCAGATGGCGAAATTGAATATCACCAAAATGGCTTTCCATACACATGAAAGACATTATGACTTTGTCATCATGTCATTTGGCCTTACCAATGCTCCCATCACTTTTCAAAATGTGATGAATAATCAAATCATTCCTCCAATAATTTGTGGTGCTTCTCTTCTGTGATGACATGCTCATGTACAACACCCATAATTGTTAACAATGAATAGCGCAAAGTTCCTTGTGGAACTATAGTGCAAAACACAAACACACAATATTAAATAATTATAAATAAAATGTGAGCTCCGAAAATTTGCACCTCGGCCTCTCCGCGGCCCCTTTCTTTCTTTTCAGGTTGTTGATGAGAGTTTTAACATTTGAATTCCGAGGCAAATTTTTAGAAGCCAGATTGAGTTTTAAATAAGACATTATCCAGATATTTTGTGCTCGTTTTGCGAGAACTTCATGATCTGAGTACATGTTTCCTATAGGAGCAAGCCCCTCTAGTTAATTACCAATCCCAATAGCAAGAGAGAATTTTCGATTAAGGCTAGTCGTTAAACAAATATGTGGTATCTGACATTGATGTAGGCAAAGGGGGGGTCAACTCAAACCCAAAATAAGTTGGATTTGACTTCCCTTGAGCTTACAAGCTCAATCAATTTGAGCTGAAATTTTAGCTCATTTATGAGCTAATCTTTAGTTCACTTATTGAACTAAAGGTTAGCTCATTATTAGCTAATATTTTATTTCATATTTATCTTTTATTAAATATTATAGTTTTTATATGTTTTTAATTATGTTAGTCTCTTGGAATTCCAAAGCGGCTTTTGGAATTCCAAGATGTTGTTTCATTTTCCCATTCGGTGGCTCTTTGGATTCCACCATGGGTTTTGTTTTTTGTGCCTTTGCCCATTGGGATTCCGGCCGGCTGCTGGTTTTCCGCGCCTGTGGCGCCTTGGTTCTGTGCGGCCTCCTTGTCTGCCGCGGTTGCTGCTTCGGTTCCTGGGTTTGGGCTGTTTTCCGTGATGCATGGGGGGGTTTCCGTGCTCATGGTGCTTAGGTTCTTGTGCAAATTAATGTTATGTGTCTTTTGATATTCCCTTTCATACCTATATATATGGGGGATTTGTAATGTTTTGAGTAGTTGAATATGATGTGATTTTTGGAATCTAACATGCGGGTTATTGGAAAAGCTTGCGAGCTTTGTCCGTCTTCTTTCTCATCCCCTCCGAAAATCTTGCGAGCTCTTTCCAACCTTTCGTCTCGGCTTCTAATCTCTTCGTCTCTCAGCAAGTGCCACTCCATCTGTATCTTTCTTCCAAGTGCAGCAACTTTAGGGTGTCGTCTTTAATTTTAAGTTTGCAAGTCATCGTCGTTTGTAATTTTTTAATTTCTTTTCTGTCTTTAAATTGAAATGTAAGAGTTTGCTCGTCGTCATAGAATTATCGTATATTTTAGTGTGTTAGTAGGTGTCCGGGTGCTCATCTCTCTTGTGTGGGCGAGGAGTATAGGCTCCCTATATTTCTTGCCCCCACCAATTTCGTATCAAAGCAAGTTAGGAAGTCATAGGGTTTGGTTGTCAAATTGAGTTGTTAAGTCTGAGTCTGTCAAGTTTTGTTTTAATTTGTCAAGTTTTGTTTTGTCGAGTCAAATCTTGTTGTGAGTCTTGCAAGAATTGTGAGTCTAAGTTTAGATTGAGTTTTTTTAAGTCTTTTTTGAGTCAGTCAAAAAAAATGGAAAACAACAAAAAATAGCTTCATTCATGGAAGAAAACGATCATGACAATCCTGACGTCCCACTCCCGTTGGACAGATGGATTCCTACAGAAGGCGATTATACTGATCCGCTTCAAGACTGTCTATACAAGCTTTAGTATCACATGTTCCTATGTGATCAAAAATTCGAGAAGTGGAAGAGATTTCTGCAAAGGCAATTCGAGAAGGAATAGGAAGAAATTTTGGAGAAATTTGGAGAGAAAATCAAAGAGCTGGATGATCAGTATGCATCTCCTCAAGAGAACTCAAAGCTAACTCATCGGGAGATGAGTTTTCAAGAAGGGGAGTCTGATGTAGGCAAAGGGGGGGTCAACTCAAACCTAAAATAAGTTGGATTTGACTTCCCTTGAGCTTATAAGCTCAATCAATTTGAGCTGAAATTTTAGCTCATTTATGAGCTGGTCTTTAGTTCACTTATTGAACTAAGGGTTAGCTCATTATTAGCTAATATTTTAGTTCATATTTATCTTTTATTAAATGTTATAATTTTTATATGTTTTTAATTATGTTAGTCTCTTGGAATTCCAAAGCGTCTTTAGGAATTCCAAGATGTTGTTTCATTTTCCCATTCGGTGGCTCTTTGGATTCCACCATGAGTTTTGTTTTTTGTGCCTTTGCCCATTGAGATTCCGGCCGGCTGCTGGTTTTCCGCGCCTGGGATGATTCCCGCAGCTGTGGCTCCTTGGTTCCGTGCGGCCTCCTTGTCTCCCGCGGTTGCTGCTTCGGTTCCTGGGTTTGGGCTGTTTTTCGTGATGCATGGGGGGATTTCCGTGCTCATGGTGCTTAAGTTCTTGTGCAAATTAATGTTATGTGTCTTTTGATATTCCTTTTCATACCTATATATATGGGGGATTTGTAATGTTTTGAGTAGTTGAATATGATGTGATTTTTGGAATCTAACCTGCGGGTTATTGGAAAAGCTTGCGAGCTTTGTCCGTCTTCTTTCTCATCCCCTCTGAAAATCTTGCGAGCTCTTTCCAACCTTTCGTCTCGGCTTCTAATCTTGCGAGCTCTTTCCAACCTTTCGTCTCGGCTTCTAATCTCTTCGTCTCTTCGCAACTGCCACTCCATCTGTATCTTTCTTCCAAGTGCAGCAACTTTAGGGTGTCTTCTTTAATTTTAAGTTTGCAAGTCGTCGTCGTTTGTAATTTTTTAATTTCTTTTCTGTCTTTAAATTGAAATGTAAGAGTTTGCTCGTCGTCATAGAATTATTGTCTATTTTAGTATGTTAGCGGGTGTCCGGGTGCTCATCCCTCTTGTGTGGGCGAGGGATATAGGCTCCCTATATTTCTTGCCCCCACCAGACATATAGTAGAAGCATGATTTGACATTTGAAAATTTAATATTTAAAATTAAAATTCACCATCTCACACTTAAAGAGGATGATGGGGGGAGTGATGATAGACCCGATCAAGATCCAATGGTTTCGTCGTCTTAGGTCATCATGGTCCCTGATATACTTAGAGAAGATAGTCAACTCAACCTAACAGAAGGATCTTTATCGGTAGCCATGTGTTGATTTGTCCAAGGGTACCTTGTAGACCTGGGGTGAATATTTATCTACGGGGATAAATTTAAATCCACATTAGCTAACATAAGGCTTTGGGTCATATCGATCATATCCTATTAATTCATTACTTAAGGATTTAACTCCATTGGGAAGCATAAGGGTTTTGATCATGACCGTAATATAATAATATCATTTGGTGGCAAAACCACCCAGTTAGAGGGTCTCGATCATAACTGTTTACCTATAGTGTCATTTGACAATGAAACCACCTATTAGAGGACATGTGCCACGTTCTTACTGGCAAGAGATAGATTGATAAATAATCCTAGTGATATTCTCAACCATACATTAACTATTTATGAGCTGAAGTTATTTTTAATTTGTCCGTCTCGACAAACTATTGCGGAGGATAAATAAATTTTTCTTTAAGTATTTGATTTTATTTTTAAATATTGACATTATTGAATGTATTTTATGGGAATTTGGGATGCATTTTTAGACATATGTGGTCCAATCCGATTGAGATTTTCTGTCAACACAACCATCATCGAGGTATTTATGGGCAATTTTACTTTATTGGTTGAACCTATCAAGTTATTGGCAGAGGTTCGGGTTTGTTGTTGGCTTTATACCTTTATTAGTGAATTCTTCTTGTTGATAACCTTGAAGGCCTAATATGAATATATATAACAAATATCCCAATCAATACTACGATCGTATATTTGTTTAATGGTTTGAGTCATGTCAACTCCTATCCATTCATATAGAAAGACCGAGCTCAGACTTAGGTTCATTTATTGACCCACACAACATCCTTAGACGTCTCGTATGTGCATTACGCTTGTCGGGGCCCATGCGGGTGTATATATTTACATGCATTTTGAATAATGCATTTGCATGATCTGTTTACATAGTGGTGGTATGTGTGCAATATAATGGATATATGCATCATACTTGTATGTGTTGACGTGCTTTACGCATCGACCCAGCCCTAATTGAGCCGATTTGAGCCCAAATGGGCTCGATTGTGCTCGATCAATTCAAACCGTCAAAGTTTCCTGATACAACTAATATGATGCATGTTGCATTGGATTCAATTTTGTCCATAAAGAGAAATAAGACCAAACTACAACTGCATGTTGAACCCAGGGGCCAAGTTTAGAAGTTCTCTTTAATAGATTAAAGTTTATAAGAAACTTGGTTGACCCGTGAGGCAGGGTAAGGATGAGTCAAGCCAAGTTAAAAGAGAGATTAAATATAGAATTAGGGAGACTTAAATGAGATAATATTTTGGCCAAAGTACACAATTGTGTATCAATTTTGCATGACCATGCATTATAGGAAAGTGCATGCAAAGCACTATGTGCATCCCATGACATTAAATTGAATAATTTCCTACTTACACACATAATTATGTTGGCTACAAACAAAATTTGATTAGAATAAAAACTGCATATATAAATGAAGACATGTTATGCTCATTGAATAGAAGTAGAACACAAATGAAATGATGACAGCATGGCTGGATAAAAGACCTCAACATTAGATCCCAGAAGACCCAACTCCAAAAAAATTTCATTCCCTACAAGCATTAGGCCAACCCATACAATTAAACTCATCAATTCCTTCCCATGATAGGCTCTCCTTGATTAGATATCAACCAATATTATACCATTATAATTAGTCTCACTCTTGACACAACCTAAAGCTCCAATATCAATTTGATCAATTTGATGTAGAATGGCTCAAGGTTAAATTTTTTATGTATCTAATATGATGTATTTTGTATTTTATGTTGTCCATAAAATTACTAGGACCTTACTACAATTGAATATTGAACCCATGGTTCAGTTTATAAGAGACTCGATTGAGTTGTTAGGTAGAGAAAGAGCGAGTCAAACTAAGTTAAGAGACAAGGTATAAATAGAATCAGAGATACTTAAGATAGACGACATTTTGGCCAAAAGTACAGAACAACATCATCAAGTTGGCACTAATGTACATTATAGGAAGGTGCGTGTAAAGCAATACCATGCACCCCATGACATTAAGTTCAACAACTTCCTACTTACACATGCAATTATGTTGGCCACAGACAAATTTTGGTTGGACTAAATACTGCTCACATAAATGAAAACCAGTTCTACTTATCAAATTAAAATAGAACACATAAGAAATGATAGCAACATGGCCTTGCAAAGGACATCAACATTAGTGCCTTTAAGACCCAACTCCAACAAGACATCCTTTTCCACAAACATTAAGCCAACCGCTCCAAGTAAACTCATCAATTCCATACCATGATAGGCTCTCCTCAAGTAGATAACAAGCAACATTATACCCTTGTAGTTAGCTCAATTCCTAAAACAACTTAAAGCTCTAATACCAATTTGATGCAGAATGGCTTAGGGTTAGGTTTTTTATTGCAACTAGTATGATGCGTGTTGGATTCAATGCTTTCCATAAAGATTACTAAGATTACTAAGAACTTACTAAAATTGCATTTTGAACCCAAGGGTCAGGTTCATAAATTCTCTTTAGTGGACCACTTAGATTTAGAAAGGGCAGGCACATCAAATTAAGAGAAGAGAAACGATAAAATCAATGAGACTTGCGTGAGACAAAATTTTGGCCAAAAATATCTATTTATGTCATTCAAATTAGCACTATTGCTCATAATAGGAAAGTACATGCAAAATATTACGCTGCACACATGATATTAAGTTGAACAATTTCCTACTTACACACTTATTTATGTTGCCAACCCCTTTGAGTAATGCCATCAATTCCTTACTGTGATAGTCTTCGAATGGATACTGATCAACAATACACAAAGATTTAATTTGAATAAATTGAATCCCTCTCCCCACATAAAAATGAACGATATACATGTATAACATAAAAATTTTATGTATCTATGTATCTAATATCTTAAATGTCTACATTCATGCAACACACAACTTCTAAATTATATAAAAAATGCTATTAATATTGACTAATTTAAAGTAAAGCACACATTCTCATGCATATGTCTTGACGTGATTTAGATACCAAAATGATATATAAATAAATATAAAGATTTAGATGTTAAACATATAAGTGCATACAAATTTTGGGGTATGTATGCAAAAATTTAAAAGACATTCATATTTAAGACAATTTAAAAGAATCTTAAAACAAAATTTCGCAAACAAATAAAAGTCGAATGGAAGAACTTACCAGTTTTTTTCCACCCAAGCACTTGCAAGGGATCCAATCCCCTCCGTTGCAAACTCTCCGCAAGCTCCTCCCATAAGTACTTGCTTCTCATTGCGAGCTCCCACATGTCGCTTCCAGGAGTCTTGTGCGCCATCCAAATATACCCCTGACCTGAAATCACCAACGTAATCAATCAAAGACCGGCACGTCACAATGCTCTATAGCAAACCACAAGATAACCAAAACAATAGCTGAAGAATCGCGCCTCACCGGCGCCAGTTGCGCCAGAGCAGGGCAGGCCGGCGTCCACGATGGCGACGGAAAGGTCTGATTCGAGCAGCAGCTGGCGGGCTATGGAGAGTCCGATTATCCCTGCGCCCACGACGACAACGTCGTGCTCGGAACGCTGGAGGAGAGCGGTGGCCGCATGGATTCGAGTGCGCTTGCGTCTTAGGAAGGGAAAGCCCTTCGAGGATTGGGAGCGCAGGCGCCATTGCTGGAATGGAATTAGGGTTTTGGAATTTGAAATTAGGGTTTGGCGCGAGAGATGGGGCTTCGGACAATTTACTAATCTAGTCACATCCAATCAGCATTCAAAAAAATTTTAAAAAATATAATTACTGCAGCAAGCAACGGGCGGCCCCGTTTCTTGCTGCAGTACAATATTATTTTTATATTGAATTATTTTAGAAATTTTTTAATTTTTAATTTTTACTAATACGAACAAATAAAAATATGTTATATTAACATAATTTTGCGCATTTTATCCACCGCTCATCTCAACACTTCCAAAAAAAAAGGGAAGACATTTAATATACTCTTCCGTGCTTCAGCATGTTATCTAAAAAACAAAAAGAAGCGGAACTCATAAAATTCTTTAAGATGAACTCCATACATGACCAATAGTCTTTTCTCCTTACTTTTCTTTTCAAACAAATATTTGTTTTTTTTTTTTTTTTGAGAATTATCCGCATTAGAAATATATAAATTTGAAGCAAATAAATTTTATTTTAAAATATTAAAAGTATTTTAAATATCTTCATCAATTAAAGTAGTTAACTTCATGAATACTAGTAAATTTATTTGATTTAAATATTTAAAAGTATCGTTAAAATTTGAAATTAAAATAAATTTATATTAAATTTTTTTAGGACGTGCTAAGATGAGCGGTGGATAAAATGCACAAACTTATGTTAATATAATAAATTTTTATTTGTTCGTATCAGTGAGAAATTAAAAATTTTTGAAATAATTTAATATAAAAATAATATTGTGGCGACTTGCTACTGTAATTTTATTTTATTTTTTATTTATTTTTTAATGCTGACTGAACTAGTAAGTTGACTGTTTAACAGGCGACTTTGCCTATTTTTATTTTTTTAAAAACATACTTAATCTCTTAATATAATTTATAATCATGCTCAGTATTAAAATTTTCCCACTGAGAAATTATTTTGTGCGGACTGCGGAGTCCACAAGTAGCTCTGCGTTTGGAACAATTATTACGTCCGGTGAACGTACGCTCCTCTACGTTCGGCCACCAATATTTTAGCGCCACGTAGTATGAAGAAACGGCGCCGACCCGACCCGCTGTTTTTTGGGTTCTCACACGCGAGTTTTTTTAAATCCTTGCGTTTTTTTAAATCCTCGAGTTGTACCTAGTTTTTTCTAGCAATACCGAGCAAATACCTAGCAATACCGAGCAAATCCCTAGCAAAACCAAGCAAATCCTGAGCAAATACTGAGTTGTACCGAGTTTTTTTAGCAATACCGAGCAAATCCCTAGCAATACCGAGCAAATCCCTAGCAATACCGAGCAAATCCTGAGCAAATACTGAGTTGTACCGAGTTTTTTCTAGCAATACCGAGCAAATCCTGAGCAAATACCGAGTTGTACCGAGTTGTACCGAGTTGTAGAAAAACTCGGTACAACTCGGTATTTGCATGTTTTTGGCCTTCACAGAGCGGTATTTCTCGTTTTTGCAAAACAATACCTTGCAATACCGAGCAAATACCGAGCAATACCGAGAAATTCGCGAACATAGCATTCCCGGGTTCCGCTACGGGTCAACTCGTCGGGCCGCGCGGTAAGGAGTAAGAGCACGTGGCGACATGTTATTGGCGGCCGAACTTAGCTCTACGTCTTGTCGGAGGACGTAATAATTGTTCCCCGCTCAAACCCCTTGCTTCTTCATGGAATGGCTGCTCGGATGGCCCAAGTTCCCTTCTCCACTGGAATAATGGCGGCCATGTTTCATGGTTTCAATGGTTATGCTCCCTCTCAACGCTATCATTAAGAACAGTTTTAAACATTATGTCATACTAAATTGTTTGAGAATAACAAAGCTTTTTTTTTTTCCCTGCAGTGACAGAGGTGGTGAGAGCAATGATGTCGCCAGTAGTTCGGACATTGAGGGCGGAGGCGACGATGTCGGCTAGGTGGCCACATTTGGCCCTAAGAGCCTCGACAGCCTCAATGCACTACATGCCATGGGAGTGCAGCGGAGGAAATGGCGTGATTGGTGTGAGATGCACAGTCATCTTCCATGGAAGCGGCGCTTGCCGTGGCGGCGACAATGGCAGACACTGCGGCAATGAGGATGGCGACGGATATGAAAGCGTTGAGCTGTGCATTTTGAGCATACACCTTGTCCTTTTGTTCCTTGGTGTCTTTAAGCCACTTACTAAATGTTCTATTTTCTCATTTGTAGCTTGGCTTGGTGGTTTAGTTGTTTTGTAGTTCTGCAACAACAACAAAAATCTACATTTTTTTGCAAGCTCTTGAATTTAGATATTCTATGCTGATACTTTTGATTCATTTGTGTTGAAATCAATATATTGTTTGTGTTTGATATGTTAATTTTTGTTCATTTTGATGTTATGTACTACTATATAGTACTTTGTATTGTGTTGTGCACTTTTGTATATCGTTATTGTGTACCGTTGTAATGGAGTTTCACCATTAGAATGTGAGATGAGGAGCCAAGCCATAATACCATTGTAGACAGTAAAATTTTTAAAACACAATTGAAAAGTTATTTACTATATGTCAATATGGTTGAGGATTGAAAAATGAAGTTACTAGGAAGCTATGACTTGAAAATTAAAGAATTCTAACATGAAAAATGAAAAAAAAAAAAAAAAAAAAAAAAAAAACCAATGCGCTTTCTTTTTTGACTTGTATCTTCAGGAAATGCTTAAGAGTTAAGACTATCAATAAAGCCTCCCTTTCCCAGAATTCTTGAAATAGGAAAGTGCTGCTGTTTCAATAATTATGATGAAATTAATCCATTTAAGATTAATCAGGACATAATAATCATGGAACAACTTCTAGGAAATTTGAGAGTCACCTATTTATGAAGCTTACTATTTGTTATATATAAATTCAGTTGGATTCAAAGTTTATGTTTGGTTCATATAAGCTTGAATAATATAAATACACAGCAGTATACAATGGTACATAGCAGTACACAACAGTACACAATAATACACAATAATAATACACAGCAATATACAACAGTATGTCTTAGTACGTACATTACACAATAACAATACATATCAATACACAACAATAATACACATCAGTATATAATAATAGACAACAATATACAACTGTACACAATAACAATACATAGAAATTCACAACAATAATAGAAAATAATACACAGTAAAAAACACATTTCCAACTTAGTTTCTATGATACACATATGTGAAAAAGCTCATAAAGCTTTCAAATGAACAAAAATATCACTGAAAATTTTACATAATTGATTTACAGAAGCATGTGTTCTCCCACCAGGGCATATAAATACAAACAATTTGTAAATTATGGAGTATAAACAACTTACAAACTCTAAAAATAAGCGGGACTCACAAATTACTCTTACAAGCAGGGGCGCTATCCCTGGAAACCCCTATAGGGGTGCTACCCCTTGACCCAGCAACTTGACTGGGTTGGTCAAACTACGCTGTGGGGCAACCCCCCCCCCCCCCCCCCCCCCCCCCCCCCCCCCCCCCCGCGATGTATTGCCTAAGTGTACAAAAAAACTATTATTCCTTCAGTATGTAGTTCTTTCAACTTCAACTCTTTCTCTTACTGGGCATTTGAATACCGCCTTTCAGACTCCGTGTCTTGTGGGCATATCATTTGCTTGAAGATTGAACATCCTCCTCCAAGCCAGTTTTCATCTTCATCGGCTTTTCCATGTTTCTTCTTTCTAAGCAAGTATCAAAAGTTTATTGAGATAAAATCCTAAATATTACGAAACTTTCACGTGTAATTTCATTTCAAAAAGGAGCCACAACCTAAACCCTAAATTGGAAAAGGTGATTTCTGGGCTATGTCGGTTGGGCTGGCAAGACAAAAACTAAATGCAAAATATAATTTAATATCCACGTGTATAATCTAGATGCCATGATTTTATTGGAGTCCAGACACAGAGTTACGTTCGAACTCCACACAGAATAATTTCTCCTACTTGCGGGGGAAACAAGGATACAATTTTGTTTTTTGGAATTTGTAAGAAACTTTTTCCCCTTTATATACCCTAATATATATATATATATATATATTACTATATAAGTTTGGCTTGAAATTCTTCCCAAATGAAATCCTAGTCATATATTGCTATTCTTTTCAAACTAAATCTAATTGTTCATTTGTCGCTATTATAATTCCCAATTATTCTTATTCCCAGTTGTTATCATACATTAAATTGAGGAACTCCATCATATTCCCCGTTGCGGAACTCCTCGCTGAAGCTGAATGTCATACTCTTCCAAATACCTTTAATTGCATTTAATGCATTATGTTTTAATTCATATTGCATCTAATGCATACAAATTACACTATGTTTACATTAAAAAACCCTTCATCAAATGTTATATTCTTCCTAATGCCCTTAATTACATTTAATGCACTACAATTTTTAGTATCACTCTTAAGTTATAGTTGTCAATTATCTATAGTAAGGAGCCTACAACTTGATGTTGTGTATTGATGCTAGTGTAATTTTTATTTCAGCTTTTGATTTATATATATTTTCGTAGTTGGTGTGGCTATTATATATATTATTTTGAATTCCGATTCTTATAGATTATAATTATTAACAATAGTAATGTAAATTGTGTTTTTTGTATTTTATTGAGTTTTTTTAATGTAATTAATCAGTTATGGATGTTTATATTGATTTGGTTGATAAATGAATAAATATTTATTGTATAAAAAGATAGAGATAATAGAAAATAAATTCTTCCACTTAGATCTTGGGATGTGACATGTGGACTCCTTAAAGAAGAAGAAGGGGAAGAAAAGAGACTAGAGAGGGAGAAACCATAAATTATTTATTCCATGATATATAAGTATTTACAACTAGTGATGTATTTATAATACTTAGGAAAATCAAAATGTCATTAAAAAACCAACCTAGCTAAAATAAGTAAAACAAAGGCTAGATTAGTGCTTTATATATTTGTAGACCAATTACTTAAACTTTATGTTGCCCAAAGATATTATTGAAAGGGCAATACTTAAAGAATTACTAGTTTATATGTTTTTATTTATTTCTCACTTTGATTTTATTTCAGTTAATTTTTTCTTCGTATTCTCATGATTATTTGTATACCTCTTGCACGCATTTATATCCTTATAATACATTCTACAAAATAATTCTATGATCTTAAATCGAATTATATGAAATTATACAAAATTTAGTTGAAATTAGGGGTGTAAATGAGCTGAGCTTAGTTGAGCTCGAGTCATCCTTAGTTTGTGCTTGATTAATTAATAAATTTTGACTTGTTAACGAGACGGCTCATTCATATAGAAAGAGGGAAATTACCTATGATTCAAACATTTATTATAAGAAAAATTAAAAAGAAATGACAAATTAAAAGGTAAATAACAAAGAATCATTGATATGAAAATTAGATATATCTGCTCAAATTTGACTCGTTAGTTCATTGAGCCCGGCTTCACTTATACCCCTAGTGGAAGCCAATAAACATTTTTTTTTCAAAGAAATTAGAATTATAGGATCATATATAGCATTATATATATATTATTTATTATGTATATGCAAACGTTAAAAAACAATAAATTCATAAGGAATTTGTCGCCCACTGATCATTTATTAGTCCGCAATTTTTTTTGACTTAGGCTTCGTTTGGGACGGCTTTTTTACTGCTTTCTAAAACGGAGTTTTAGTACAAAAATAAAAAAATTTGTACTAAAACTCCGTTTTAGAAAGCAGTAAAAAAGCCGTCCCAAACGAAGCCTTATTGACGAATGCACCGCTTGCAGCTCGCTGTCCAACTACTCAGGAAAAAAAAAATCTTTGATATTTAATAATGTAAAAAAAAAAAGAAATATTCTGATCAGAATAAAAAAAATCCTTAAAAATTAGCCAACTATTAAAAAAATCTATATTTTAATATATAATTTCAATTTTTAAACATGTGGCTGATTTTTATGCCATGTTTTTTTTCAGATTTATTTGGGATATTTTTTTAATACATTATTTTTCTGACAATAATCATAATTTTATTTGACTAATATTTTCTTAATTCATTTTTCACATTTTTCAAAAAATTTTATGATGAAAAAAATATTTTTTATGACAAATATAGCTAAATCATTTTCTTCATAATAAATTTTCAATTAACTTTATAAAAAATTTTAGCGATCTTAGAAATCCTTTGTCCTCTCATAGGTTTCATTTGAGATAAATTTCTTATTATTTTTTACAATAGATTTTTAGTATAAAAGATTTGTCAAAAGCAGCAGAAAACATAGTAATAAAAAATTGTCCCAAATAAAACCTTAATTTATTTACTTTATAGGTATAATTAATTTGAAGTACTTTTATTTGTGAAAACAATATAACTATTTGGTTTAAAAAATATTTATAAGAAGAATATTGCTATAATTAGAATAATCCTTGATTATAATAATATAATTATTTCTTAGACGAACAATTTTGACCTGATTAAATTAAAAATTGATGTCATCAAAAATTTGCCTTGATCGAATCGAGCATGAATATCGATGTAAATATGAGTTGAAGGCTTCAAAAATTATTTTCAGGACATCTTAACTCAAACTTCAGCAAGCTTATAGTAAAATTGAATATATCAGGAAGATGAATCCAATGACACAAAATTCAATCCAATCCAAACTCAAATGAGCCCAAATCAAATGACCAAAGTCTGCTTGAGAGCTTCAAAACATTGATTGAATGACTAAATGACGCCCGAATATGACATGCTTATAGTTGAATCGAGCGGCTCGACGAGACAAATCCAATGAGCTCAAGATCGTTGAATTCTAACATCATTAAATGACTAAAATGCTCAATAAACGATCTATATCAAGGAAATAACTACGAGCGGTCTGATTGAACAATCCATTGATCTTCTTCCTATTTAATTGTTATGCTACCCCTAAAAAATTATAAATAACCCAAAGAAAAAAAATAAGGAGCTCTTGCATTCTTTAAATAGCACCACCAGGCGCTGGAGTTCTTCTCGATCGTTGATTGTGGCTGAACTTCTGCCCGTTATCTGATCATAACCAAATTTCCACTTGGTTGTTGAGTGTCACTGGATTCCTTTACAACAAAAAACCATATATAGATTTTTGCACCAAGAGTATCTTTCTAAAGATTGGCAAAACTCTTTAATACATTATACTCTCTTTCTCATCGTGATAAATGACGAATTAACTTTTGTAATCTATTCAAAAACTAGTGGAGTCATTTCAACTGGGTAAGACCCCATGATTTTTCTCTTTCTCATATTTTTCACGAAAAAATCTTGATGTTTTCTTTATCATCTGTTTGTATGTTGAGATTTCGTACATGGTTAAAGACAAAATATTTTCTCTCTATCGCTACAATTTTTTTAGCCCATAGTAAAATTAATTTACCCATGATTAAAAATAGGTCACTCAAAATTAGATTGATTAGATTTTAACTATGTATATTATAATTTTATTAGTAATAATTAAATATATAATATATTTATCAATAATCAAATATATTAAATTAATAGAAGAGGGATTTACATATATAATTCTTATGTATTTACATAACTAATATCTAAAATTTTATATTAAATTTTAATCAATTATACTCATTAAAATACACATTTTGTCTAAGATAAGTTAATATTAATAATATTTTTATTTGATTTAATAACAAAAATATTATTCAAATAATTATATAAATTTAATATTAAATATACAAATAAATAAAAATTCTATGGTATGTAATATAAATCCCAAATTATTTTGATATAAATTCAGTGTTCTATCAAATTTAATTAACATAAAATTTTAAATTATTTTATTTATTTTTTTTATTTTAAAATGACTGTGAAAAAATAAATAAATAATTATTTTATTTATTGTCTTAAACTTATTAAAATAAATAAATTGGCCGGCAGATTTATTATAAGTTAGAAAAAGTCGTGCCAGTTAATTTAATTATTATTATTTTTTAAATTATTTTAGAATTTTTTATTTTAATTTCGCCGCACTGATCAGTCTTTAAAAAAGAAAAAAAAAAAAATCTTACAATTATTGAGGTAATGCGACAACCCACATGGTCCAGGGGAGATGACCCGCCCGATGTACGCCATCCATGCCTACCATCGCATCCATGCTTATGCCATGTCATGCCATGCCGTTTGTATGATGCATGGGCCATGATCTGCGGCAGTTGTGCTCATATATTTCCTATTAATTTGTTGCCATCACAAATTTATATATATAAAAAAAAACATTTATAATTATATAAAAATTTAAATTTTTATATCAAAATTTGAAAATATAATTTCTAATTTTGATATAAAATATAGTGATTTTTATATAATAAAATGCAAAATATGCAAAGAAAAATATGATTAATAAGTATAATGAAAAAAAAATCACTATTTAAAAAAAAAACTTTTTTTTTATTTCAAATTTTGATATAATATAGAACAAATAAAATATAGTGATTTTTATATAAAATGCAAAAATCTATTAAAAATCTTCTTAGAAAAGCATGATTAATAGCATAATGAATAAAAATTATTATGTAAAAATATAAATATATTTTTTCTAAATAATTGAAAATTTTAGTGAGAAAACTGATCAAAAATTAATAAAACATTATTTAAAATTCTCAAATTTATTTGAGATATAAAATTAAAATATTTTAGAATTAAATATTAATAAAATATTTTAATATAAATAAATAAGTGTAACTAATACAGTTAAGCATAGCCAGGCAAGAAGACAGGCTGAGAACTTGCCAACAAGTTTTTGCCAGTTTATTAATGAACCATCACAATAATTATTTTAATAATTATATAAAATTTTATATGCCAACTTTATAATTATTATAAAAAAGATGGCATTATTATTATGCCAATAGTTGTCCTTATCATCAATTATTTCATGAACTCTTAATATTTCCTTGCATTTGAATTGCCTAAAGAAATAAGGAGAAGTTGAATAGTTCAAGAATGGAAGCTATGAAATAATTGATTTGGAGGCATCAAATAATTTGCTTGTTTATTTTTTAAAAATTTTTATTACCGGATTTACGTACATAGCACTTAAAACTATAAATTTTATATGCTTAACACTTAAATTTTAATATTTAGGCTTCGTTTGTGATTACTTTCTTATTGCTTCTTAAAGCAACTTTTAAAATTTTTGTACTAAAAAACTGCTTTAAGAAGCAATAAAAAAATCGTCCCAAACGAAGCCTTAGTAATCTTTATTTAACTTCTTTTACAAAACCCTCGAGAATGAAGAAGAAGTTACGATGAGGGGCATAGCATGCGACGGTGATGAGTTATGTTGGAGATGGAAACAGGTTTAGCGGATTATTTAGAAGCATACAAAATTGAGGCAGGGATTGCGAAACGTGTGTAGATTGGTGTCTATCTGCACACAATGTGGCTTGGCCATTAAGAGATTTGATCTGATCAAAATTGGTCTTTAGGTTGCATGCAAGAAGAATGAAGGATTGAAATTGGTCTTGCCACCTATAATCTTTGAAATCCAACAGGGTATTATAAGACATCTTCATAATAAAAATGACAAATAATGTTCGAATTTATTAATGTTGAGACATTCAACTAAATCATTAAAGCTCTTTGGAAATATATTTCTTGATGTCTCACTTTTTTTTTCCACTATTTCACATGAATTTCTCGTCTCAAGCAACTACAAATTTTCACTATTTCACGTTATTCCTGCCCCCGTGCTCCTTCGTTTTGGATTTCCCGCCCGCGAGCTCCGTCATTTTGGATTTCCCAATCACCTCTGCGAGCTGCTCGACGAGCCGACGAGTCAAGCGGAGGCCTGTGTCGAGCTCGAAATCGTGTTCGAGCTCATCTCGTGAACTCGATAAGCTCGACTTGTCGAGCCTGTTACCAAGTCGAATCCGAACCGGCTTGACTTGGTAACACCCCTAGTAATAACAAATAACAATAATGATTTCCAATATGAATCTCACATTTAGAATGATATGACACTTTGAGCATCATATTGGTGAGCTATCTTAGAACATTGCTTTAATAATTAAATAGTGGTTGGTTGCATGATTTGGGGACCTTTATAAGTAGCTAACTTCCATTTAAATAATAGTCCAACTAATGCATCCACCTCATTAAAATAAAGTCATCATAATAAATGGTACTCTTATTTCAGCTCATATGCTAAGAGTATCACATATAAAACTCCTTTCACTTCAGAAGTCCTAAAGGAGTTCATCAAATGACAATAACAATATTTCTTCTTAGAAAGATAAGAAAAAATAGAAGGCCCAAACTTTTGGTGTAAAAGAAGTTAAACTCTTAAACATCGAGGTATCTTTTGGTGTAATAGCTGAAATTTCATCAAGAAACTATGTAGTTAAGCATGCTCATTCGGAAAAAAAATCTGAGATGGCTGACCTCCTGAAAAGTTACACAAATATGACAAAACTATGAGACGCTTAGGAACAGTAAGAAAGTTATCCCAAACGAAGCCTTACTCATTTTTTTTTGTGTAGTGAAATTACGGGTGTCAATTTTTGACACGACCCGAAACTCGACTCGGAACCGACCCGAAAAAATTCGGGTTCGAGTTGAACTGTTTATGAAATGGGTCGGGTTCGGGTTCAATAAACCGACCCGTTTCAAAAATCGGGTCGGGTTCGGGTTGACCTGGGAACCCGAAAATGACCCGGAAATAAGCCCCGCTCGCGTTAAGTGACTGGCTGACCGAGCTGCCCGTTGCTTCGACAATCGCGACTCGCGACGCGTGCTCGCAGCCTGCAGGTCGCTTCGAAGTTTGGGCTTCTCCGCTTCGGCATTCGCGGGTCACGACGCGTGCGGCGTGCCCACTGCCTGGTCCCGCGGTCCGCCGCTCCGCCTGGCGCAGTGCGTCACTTCAAGCTTCGCCAATCGCCGATTCAGCATTTGCAACAACCAACGCGGGCCCGCTGCCGTCGTCGCTGCGCCACTGCCTTGGGTCGACGGGTCGGGTGGTGTCAACCCTGCAACCCCGTGGGTCGAGTCCGGGTTGAGATAGCCGACCCGTTTGCAAAAATGGGTCGGGTTCGGGTTGACCCGTTTAGAGCAGGGTCAACTCGGTTCGACCCGAACCCGACCCGTCGACCCGAATTGACACCCCTAAGTGTAATATTATGTTGTGGTGTGTCAATATTAATATTTACATTTCTGAATTTTTTTTATTGCTATATCTAAATTTCTAAAAATCAAAATAAAGTAGTCCACTAATTATGAGAAAGTGAAGGAGGAGTTGGCATGATTTTATATGCTTGATCTTAAGCAATCCGAATCCAATACTTCCCACATAAAAAAAAAATTACATAAGAACAAAAAATTTAAGAGGATATCTTCTATTATTATTTGAAAAGAGTTTTTATTAAATCTTCTCATAAAATATTTATGTCATAATTTTAATAATTTTTTTTTGTAAAATTATATTATTTGTAAACCGGAAAATATCGTAAGATGCTGATAATAATTACCTCATAAATAGGTATCTTTTTTCTAAATTAGTTCTGATTTGTATTAGTAATGGCTTTACTAATAATCCTCCAACTATTTAATACGATGAATTTTGTTTCATAATATCATATTTCTTCAATTTAGGCTACTATTTTTTAAAGAAGTTTTCTAGCACAAAAAATTTTAATTTAAGAAATTTTTATACCAAAAAATTACCTTTGAAAGTAGGAAGAAACCCACTACAAACAAAACCTAAAGGCTTCGTTTGAGGAAAAATTATTCCGTCAGGTTACCTGACGTAGAGCTACATCAGGTAGCTTATAATATATCGTCACATGCACTTACTCTTTACCGCGCGGCCTGACGACCCGACTCGGACCGAATCCGGGATTACTATGTTCGCGTATTGCTCGGTATTTGCTTGGTATTGCTAGGTATTACTCGGTATTGCTTGGCAATAATGAGAAATACCGCTCTGTGAAGACCATTACCGAGCAATATCGAGTAATATATAAAAGAACTCGGTATTGAACTCAGTATTGCTCGGTATACGTCTTCACATAATAGTATTTTTCATTTTTGTCGAGCAAAATCGACCAATACATAGCAATACCGAGCTACGCAAACTCCCGGGTCCGTTCCGGGTCGGGTCGTCGGGCCGCGTGGTAAAGAGTAAGTGCACGTGACGACATATTATAGGTTACCTGATGTAGCTCTACGTCAGGCAACCTGACGGAATAATTTTTCTCGTTTGAGACGGCTTTCTTACTGTTTCATAAAGCAGCTTTTTAGTAAAAAAAAATTATTTTTTGAATTGAAAAGCTGATTTAAGAATCAACAAGAAAATTGCCCTTAAGATTTCGTTTAGAACAGTTTTTTGATTGCTTTTATGTTAAGAAAAACAATTGGCAAAAAAATAATTTGTGTTTGGAAGAAGGCTTTTTCACTATTTTTTCAAATGTTTGCCTTTAAAAAGCTGTTTTTTAAAAAACAATTTTAAAGCATAACTTATATTAGATAAATATGATATTTTAAAATTAAATTAATTACATATAAAAAATGGGATACTATTTTAAATCTTTTGTCTATAATTAATAATTGTAGAGCGAAGACGTCGAAGAACTTCGTGGCTTTAGCAAACTCACAAAACACGTACAAGTTGCAATTGATGGATGCCATTACTTGCAAGGCAAGATACACTCAATATGTACTCTTGTAGTCTTGTCGTAAGGAAAAATTATTAGTTGTGGAGTGTGCAAACTCCGCACAAAAATGAGTACCTAGCGATACGTAGGGGTACTCAGCGGTGTCGAGTGCCGGTACCAGCGCGGAATAAGGCTTCTGCGGATGGTTCTCCTCGTCCGCACTCCGCACCTAATAATCTCTTTGTGGAAAGATGGATTGATATATGCACTTATTATCGCCGATGTGCTTTTGTGTGAATAAAAATTGCACCTTTTATTTAATATTTAGGCTTCATTTGAGATAATTTTTTATATAAAATTTTCTAATTTTTTTAAAAAATATTTGTGATGCTTTTCTTATTATTTTTAAAGTAATTTTTTATAAAAAAATAAAGCAATTTTTTAGTAAAAAAATAAAATTTTGTACTTTAAAATTGTTTTAAGAAGCATTAAGAAAACCATTCTAAATAAAGACGAAAATTTTTAACTAAAAAAATATTTTAAAAAACATTAAGAAAGCTGTAGACTTTATTTGAGATATCTTTAATATTTTTGGAGATATCTTTAATATTTTGTACTTTAAAACTGCTTTAAGAATATATAAACAGAGAAGGGTGTTGCTTTTTATGCTATTTAAAGTTACGATTGTTAGATGAGTAAATAATCAGTTTAGAATTTTAAATATTTAAATATGATAGTTTTAAGTGCTATACTGCAATGAATTAATATATATAAACACAATCAAGCTATTATTGAGCTGAATTTGATTGAACAATGTTTTATTTGTATTGGCTCATTAATTATATTAGCTTTAAAAATTAGTATATTGATAAATCATCAAAAAATTATCTTGATCGGACATAAATCTTGACGGCAAAATCAAGTTGAAAGTTTTCGAAATTAAAATTGGGATCATCCGATCTCCGATTTTAGCAAACTTATAGTTGAACTGAACGTCTCGAAAATACGAACCCAACAACACCCAATTCGACTCAATTTGAGTCCAAATGGGTCCGAATCGAGGACCTGAAGTGTTGTTGGAAGGTTCAAACCACAATTTGGATTACCAAATGGTTTCCAAACGTGACATGATTATAGTCGAATCGAGCGACTCGACGAGATGACTCCAACGAGCCCAAGATCACAGAATTCCGACATCATTAAGACCTTCAAATGTCTAACGAACGATCCACGATCAAGGAATTCAACATCGACGGTCCATTAAAAGTACTCCTTATTTGCCCATGATCCTCCTCATATTTATGATCCATGCCACTCTAGGAAATTTATAAATAGACCCCTTCTCCCTATTGAAAAGGAACCCTAAACCTAAAGAGAAAAGAGAGAGATCAGAGATCGCCCAACCACCGCTTGAAGTTCCGCTGGACCACCACTTGAGGCCCTGAGCTCTGCCGGACCACCACCTGAGGCCCTGAGTTCTACCTGACCACCACTTGAGGCCCCGAGCTCCGCGGGGTCACCACCTGAGGCCCAGACTTCTGCCGGACCACCATTTGAGGACCGAAGTTCCACTGACCATCACTTGGCACCCCAGAGTTCTATTGGACCACCACTTGACCCTCAGAGTTTTGCCAGATGATCACTTGACGCCAGAAGTTCTACTGGGACCAATATCTAGTGCTGGACTTCCGCCGGACCACGCACCGCCCGACGTTGAAGTTTTGTCAAACCAACGCCATTCTACCAACTACAACCAACTAATGCCCAAATTTTCAAGTAGCATCGGACTTCTGCCAGTCCATAAAGTGACGTTGGACTTTATTCCTTGTTTGTCACTAGATTTCAACCAAACAGTTAACATTTGTAATCTGATCGCCTTCAGAGATGAGTCAGCCCATTGTAACCAACTCAAATTTTAGTGAAATCATTTCAGACTGGGTCAGGCCCCGTGGTTTTTCCCATTTCCAGGGTTTTCCACGTAAAAACATCTTGTGTTCTCTGTGTGAGAGCTGTATATCCATACAACGCTAAGCTGCAATATTTTAACTATATCGCCGCGTATATTCTAGCCCGTAACATATATAAACAAAGAGTTTTTTGGACAACCTTAAAATGGAATGAAATCTATAAAATAGCTTAATTTATTACATAAAAAAGATTTAAAATTTTATGCATGCACCGTCAAAATCTTTCTTATTTATAAAAACAATCTCTAAAAATTCAAATATACCATCAAAATCATATATTCTTTTATGGAATAAAACTGAATTATTTAACAATTAACAGATCAGTAAAAATGAAATTTAATACTTTTATTGCGTTCTTTGAATTTTAGATAATACCATTATAAATTTAAAAAAAAAAAAGATGAAAATATATCTAAAATATGAAAAAAGTGGATCATGCTCGTAACTTAGTTATAATATATTTTAAAATTATTAAATTTCATTTAAGAAATCCATAAAAATAAATAAATAATAATAATTTTTAAATTATATATTTTTGAAATAAATGTAAATATATAAAATGATTTTAAAATTCAGAATATTCTAACAAAAAAAAATTTAGTGTAACGTTAGTGCAGACCGCCGATTCCCGTTTCCCATACGCCAAGTTAGGTTATCAACTATGACCGAATAATGTATGAATCCCACGTTTCCCATAAGCTGAATTAGCTTATCAACCATGACGTTTCCCATACGCCACGTCATCAGCCAGCAAGGCCCGCCAACTGGCGATGCTCTTCGCATGTTCCACGCCTCTCTACCTTAGGTCAATTGTGAAATAATAAAAAAAAGAGACAGCTTTGTCTATCTTAAATTTTTTATTTTTTTGGGTAAGGTACTTCTTAATTTAAAAAAATATGTATAAATTGAGACATTTTTTTATTAAATTATATAAAAAATAATCATTTAAATTGAAGCTAAACTATTTTATCCTCTCTCACTTAAGAGGTGTAGAGCAACTTGTTTAAAATCTTAATTCAATCATTATATACGATGAGATTTAGGATTCGTCTGACATACTCTGTAAAATAGCTTTTTAACATAAAAAAAATTTATTTTATAAAGTTTTTATACTAAAAATTTGCTTTAAAAATAGTATGAATGCTGTTCCAAACGAAGGCTTCGTTTTGGATAACTTTCTTACTGCTTTGTTTCTCGGATCGCAATCACAGTTTTTGTTTGACCATTGCTTTTTACTACTTCCAATAAATTTTTTTGTGCTAGAAATTTATTACGGCTGCTTTTAAAAAAGCTATTTTTTGTACTACAACTTTATAAAAAACTATAGCTGTCCCTAACGAATCCTTTGGTTTCATCTGAGATACATTTCTTGCTGCTTTGCTTTTCAGGCTGCTTTTTCACTGTTTTTAAATTTTGTCATAAAAAATGATTTCTATAATAATTATAAAAAATTAATTTCTCTGCAACAATTTTACAAAACAATTATAAAATTGTCCCAAACAAAATCTTAACATATTGCTTCAAGCCTTTGCTCGATCAAATTCGACTAAATAGCTTGAATTTAAGATACTTTGATGTAAAATATATTAATACGGGCTTCAAAGCTTTTGAATTTATGTTAGAATTAATGTTGTTCAATGTAAATTTAAGAATTTTAAAGCTCATTATAATGTGTTTTGTATTAGAATATTCTAACATAATTTATTTTCTAAAAAGATGAATTCAAGATGCTAATAAATAAATCTTTAGCTAAGTCTGATGAACTGATAAGTCATATTTGACCTAATTCAAACTCTTCGGCTCATTGGTTAACTAATTTTTTTTCTTTAAAAAAAAACTTATGAATATTAATGTCAGAGAGATTAATTATTTTAAAAAATATTATTTTTTTATATAATTTTATTTTTTGAATTTATCTTAACATTCTTTCTTAATTTATTGACTTTAGATTGAATTAAAATTTGATTAATTAATCAAATTTAAGATTAAGTTGAACTTAATTTGAGCTTGAGTAAGTTTATTTTAAAATAAAAATAAATTTAATTATTTTTTTATATAATATGCTTATTTTAAAATTTATTTTAATGAAAATTTGATTAAATATCATGATTTTTTTTTACAATTTTTAAAATTTTATCAGAGAAATGAATTTCTTAAAGATCCAAATCCCTAGGAGCTGTATGGGGTCCACACCCAAGTGGCGCCTTGTCTTATACAAAAAAAAAATAATTAATTGACAAAAATTATGGCCATGATGGATCCATGGTCTATGCATGCTCAAGTATCCGATCATCCCATCACATGGCACATACCATGCCATCCCCTCCTTAACCAAATATAAACCGATGGCTCTCCACCGAAGGCACTGCAGAGAGAGGGAGAGAGAGAGAGAGAGAGAGAGAGAGAGGAGGGGACGATGAGGAAAGAGAAAGCAATGGTCGAGCCAAAGGTTCTTCTCGAGGGAGCCGAGAAGGCGGAATGGCCGCAAAGAAGGCGGAAGAAGGGAGCCGCTGCCGTAAAGCTGGAGGGCTATGTCGACGAAGGAGAGTCTCCGGCAGCCGGAGAAGATGGGGGGCCAACGGTGGGGAGAACGAAGAGCTTGACCGACGAGGACCTTGAGGAACTCAAGGGATGCCTCGACCTAGGCTTTGGCTTCAGCTACGAGGAGATTCCCGAGCTCTGCGGCACGCTGCCTGCGCTCGAGCTCTGCTATTCCATGAGCCAGAGATTCCTCGACGAGCAGCAGCAACAACGATCCGCTGCGGGGTATAACGCCGTCAGTGCCATCTCGCCGGTTCGAGTTGCTAATTGGAAGATCTCCAATCCTGGTAAGATGGGTTCTCGTTTAAAGTTGAGTTCGTGTTTTTGATTTGGCAGTTTAAATTAATACATATACATGAAATTGATGGTTGAAGCATGTATAAAATTTCCTAAATTTTGCTCTGGTTTTATGAATATGTATGGATTGTCATGTTGAACGCTGTATTGGTTTTATGCCTTCTCTGTGTTTGCTGATATGCGCATGAGAAACTTGTTTTTTTTCTTTAATAATTCTTATTTTTTAAATTAATGTAGTTGGATTTGAAGTTTGATCGATATTTATGTTGATAACTGAATCTTTTGCTTATTCTTTAATCTTCTTTCTTTTGTTAGCATAGATGAGAGCTTGTTTGATTAATGGCTTAAGTAAAGGATTGATTTTGTTGTGGTTGTCAGCGGTGTTCACAGGACCACTTTAGGGTTTTACTAATATAGTTAGAAAATGAATCTTCTGAGTTATGTTAAGGGACTGTTCGGCTAAGATTTGAATGAAATTCAAGTAGGATTTATTTAAGGAAAAAACTTGTCCCAAGATATGATTTTTTTTTTCTTTTATCAAATCCTGTAAATTTAGTTTGAGATTTTTAAGTTTCTTTCATGATTGCTGTTAAATCTTGCTAAATCTTATAGTCTTTGGCTATTTATTCCAGTATTTAAAGTTCATAGAGGAAGAAACTCTTAAATCCCTTAACTTTTGTCAAGGGGTGAGATTTTCAAGTTATTGATTTAAACAGTAACGGGTTAAACTGAATTTATCAAAACCAGAAGTAAAAAAGAAATAGTTGGCGTGATTTGAACTAAATCATGCTTAAATCCTGTCTAAAATGGTATACCAAGAGCCCCTAAACGCTAAATATCACAGTTACCTAGAAGTTATCAACACCAAAAGAATAACCAAAAAAAGAAGGGCATAAGGCTTCGTTTGGGACAACTTTCTTACTGCTTCTTAAAGCCGTTTTTTTATAATCAAAATTAAAAAATTTATACTAAAAAGATGCTTTAAAAAGCAATAAAAAAGCCGTCCCAAGCAAAGCCTAAGACACTATTGAGCTTCTTAGGCACTATCAATAGACACTTCTCCTTTTCTAGTACTATTCTTAATTCCTGAATTTTGAGGTTTAAGCACGCTTAGTTCAAAGCATTTTCTTTCTGTTAAAATCTTCTATCTCCTTGCTTCAGGGGACCATCCTGACGAAGTTAAAGCACGTCTCAAGTATTGGGCACAAGCAGTGGCATGCACAGTCAAATTATGCAGCTAAAAAGGTTTCCTTCTCAAACCAGCCATGAAGCTGCAGAGGCTTTCATCCTTCGGAGTTTGGAACAAGAACTTGTGCCTTTGAAATCTTACAGCCATTGAAAGCTAAGATCCTTCAAATATGAAATTGTCTTCTTGCAATTTGCTGATGGGAACTAAGGGAGGCATTTAGGAGGAATTGGTATGATGTCTTAGCTGAACAAATAGGCAGAGATGTTCACACTGCATGTTATTAGCATATTTCTTATGTACATATTCATCATGGCTAATTGTATCATTGTTTTATTTTCAAAGGGATTCTAATGAAAATAAATTTTGTTTTGATAATTTCGTTTGATTTTTGATTTGATGCTCTTTGATGTTCTTAAGATGGCGGTGAGACTTGCAATAGTTTATGGTGCAGAATGTTGGCCATTAAAAGAGAAGCATAATACTAAGTTAAGTGTTGCAGAGATAAGGATGTTCAAGTTGATGAGTGGATATACCCTTACAGACAGGATATGAAATAAGCATATACATGAAAAGGTTGGAGTAGCTTAAGTGGAAGATAAGATTAGAGAGAGTTGCCTTAGAGGGTTTGGTCACATAAATCGACGGCCTTTCGATGATCCGGTTAGGAAAATAGAGGTATTAGATTTGACTTATATTAATAAAGGTAGAGGTAGACCTAAATTGACTTGATTAGAAAATATTAGAAATGATCTTTCTTTATTAGATTTAAACGAGAATTTGACTTTTAACATGACATAATAGAGAAAAAGGATTCATGTAGCCGACCTTGTAGTGAGACAAAGGCTTGATGTTGTTGTTGTTGCTACACTTTGATGTTCTTTCTCCTGATCAAATTTTTTTTTTTATTTTTTTAATCAAATTAATCACAACAGGTGTTCAGTCTGTAGGCTACTTTTTCTATAATCCCTTGACCTAGCTTTGGTTGTAAATGTTAGATTTTTAGTCCCTTTGTCTATCTAATATTCTCATGAATTAGAAGAGTCAATATATGTGTACCTATCAGTTGAGCTGTAATTAAGGTTTATTGAGTTTAGTTATATGTGGTGGGTTAACTATTTAATAAAATTGGTTTTTTTAATTAATTATGAATATTTTCATATTATTTCTCAAAATTAATATAAATTACTTAATATTATTCTAATATTTTATGAAAATTATGATTATATTTTTTATTTAATATTTATATTTTTGTAACACTTATCGTGAAATAAATACTTTTAAGTGCATAGTATTTAAAAATATTAATATGATAGCATATAATAATTCATCTAATAAATAATTTATTCAACTTTAAATGACTAATTTTATCAATTTATTAAGGAGTTATTAGTTAAACAATAAATAAATATATTCATAAATATAAATAATAAAATAATTCAATATATAAATTTGTCAATTTACATGTTGAGCTTTAAATTTTTTTACTTATACTTATTCACTTATATAAATAAACGAACATTAAATTTTTTTTTAAAATATGCATCAAATTATTCATTGAGTTAACTTGTTAGCATACTGCTCTATTAATAAGCATTAAGCTTAAAAAAATATCTTACGTTTTGTTTGGGACAACTTTCTTATTGTTTTATAAAATAGTTTTCTCCTACAAAAACTTTTGGTTAAAAAAATATTTGTATCAAAAAGCTGCCTTAGAAAGCAGTAAACTATCCAAAACGAAGCCTTAGGCTTCGTTTGGGACGGCTTTTTTACTGCTTTCTAAAACAGAGTTTTAGTACAAAATTTTTTATTTTGTACTAAAACTCCGTTTTAGAAAGCAGTAAAAAAGCCGTCCCAAACGAAGCCTGATTAGTTCAGAGTTTTTCTTTAAAACTTAAAAGTAATTAAATTGGCATATTGAATGTTAATTGATCAGCTTAATTATAATTTATTTGTTGATATGAAAATTAGAGCTCTATTCAGTCAAATGTGGCAGCCTTGAATGAGTCTTATAAGCGATAATTAAGATTTTAATAATTAATGTTGATTATAGCTTGTTGCTTTGATATTTATGATTAATGTTGATTTTTGTTGTCTCTTTGACATTTTCTCTTCTCTTGCATTGAAGATGATTTTAACAACTCTAGATATTTGACATTTGCATTTATTTTTGAACACAGAGGGTTTTTTTTTTGGGACATTTAGGCCATTTAAGGCAAACTCACACACACAACGCATACACATAGACTCGAACCTTGGACTTCTTAGTTGGAAGCCTAAGCTCTCAACCAATAGACCAAGGAGAGCAACACAGAGGTTCAAAATATCTCTTTTTTTTATTTTATTTTCCTAGAAATTTTCTTTTTTAGTCATTTTCTTATTTATTAGTTACCCTTTCATGCAGTTGAAATAGTCCATATCCCAAATAAGAGGTGTGAAGGCTTTGTTTGGAGAAATTATTGTGTACGCAATCCGAACGTGTTCGGATGTGCGTACACACTGCTTATTTGTTGCGTATTTTTTATACATAATTTTTTCTACATATTTTTTGCGTATTTTTTGTGTATTTAGTGAGTTTTAATTATTTGCTACTTATTTTGCTACTTATTTTACCACTAAAGCAGCTTGTTAGTACAAAAATTTAACTTTTGTCTACTTTAAGAAGCGAAAAGAAAGCCGTCCCAAACGAAGCCTAAATGACTAGGAGCCGGTAGGTGACTAAAGGTGGGCCAGGAAATACTCTTGAATTGAGAAGTGTGAATTAGACAAACTAGAGGGTGAGAAATATGAAGAAATTGGGATAATCTTCCACTAAATGGATGGGGTAGATTGAAAGAGACTTGGAGTTGTAGGTGAAGGGTGGATCTGTCAACATAACAACCACCAATTAGAAATTCAACCAGAGTTCTCTAGAATGCTCTTTGATTTTAATATATATATATATATATATTATGAAGGGTATTTTATTCATAAGTTTTATTTAAATGTTATCTATTTTTATTAACAATGATGTACCATTTTGTGCCTCTTCGCTACAATTCCGCCATAAGATTGATCTGATCAATTATCCTCGACTATGATCGACGGTGGTGGTGTATTGTTAGTCATAATCAATGAAGTACTCGACCAATGAAAATGTACACTATATTATAGATCATGATTCATTAGATTTGAAAAATAAAAAATTGAAGATTAAATTGATGGGAGAAATTTCAAGGTAAAGGGATGTTCGCTTCGAAAAAATCTCTTTTAAATTAAAATTAAGAAGTGAACCTCGCTCTCACAAATTTATGGGAGGTAGATTGAGTTTGATTTTTAACCAAATTTCCCCTGAGAATAATATCAAGGTTTATTTAGATTTGAGTTCTACTTCCTATGAGCACAAGCCCTCATAGTTAATTACCCCTCCAAACGCATTATAAGAGAACTCTCGATTAAGGATGAAATATACTTAGCTTCATGCAAGGAGTATGTGAATGTGCGACATAGATTTAAATTTAGTTATGGGGGGATGAAGGTACACCCGATCAAGATCCCATGATTTCGTCATCTCGGGCATACCGTGGGTTCAGTCTACCAACACTAACAATTATTGATTGTAGTGTCCAGGGAATCTGATTAGCAACCATGGGTTGCCTCTTCTCAGGGATCCCGAGTAGACTGAAGTGGAAATGTGTGAATTTTTGATTTAGTTCAGTTTGGGTTGGGGCTAATGACTTTCTTAGAAGCTACCCATTAATTTGTTTAGTTTGGGGCTTACGGCTCCAATTAAGAGTTGCCCGTTGATTTATTTAGTTTGAGGCTTACGGCTCCAATTAGGAGTTGCCAGTGTGATTTAATTTAGGTAGGGGTTTATGACTTCCTTAGAAGTTGCCCTGATAGTGGGACTTATGGCCTCTTTTAGAGAGGTCCCAAAGAATTTTTGGTTGGGTAAGTCTTATGACTTCCTTAGAAGTTGCCTAATGATGGGTCTTACAACCTAGCCCTATAAGCTAAGTGGCCCGAGTGGTTTAATTATTTTGGTTATAGGGTCGTTCATTTAGAAGTTCCCTAATACGTGGGTCTTACTGTTTCGTTTAGAAGTAGCCCAAATGACGGGTCTTACAACTTAGTCCTATAGACTAAGATGCCCAAATGATTTTTTTAGTTTTTGTTATAGGGTCATTCGTTTAGAAGTTCCCTAACATGTGGGTCTTACTGCTTCGCTTAGAAGTAACCCAAATGGCGGGTCTTACAACTTAGCCTTATAGGCTAATATGCCCAATTAAGGGGTCTAGAGTTAGGTTGCATCCTAGCTATTACCCCTAAAGATTGGACTTACGACTTTCATTGAAAGTAGCCAAGTGAATTTTAAGAATATTGTTCCCTTTAATAGATATACTTAGTGAAATAATTATTCATAAGAATTACTACTTCTATTAAAAGTAACCTATAGGACTTAGATTAGCGGGGATGTATCTTTACACACTTCCCCACTTCAACACATATTTTAGTGTTTCATAGCAGTTCTACTTTCAGCATTAGCTTTCATTATTTGTTTTAGCATTAGCCGTGCTTACGGTATCAGTTTTCTTTAGTCATAGTGTTAGCTCTTTTTTTTTACCAATACTAGTTTTGTTTCAGTACTAGCTTTATTTACATATATTGAGCTGATATATATATATATTTTTTTGATTGTTTGCTTGCAGGTACAGGGTACCTGTAGCAGATTGGAGAATTTATAATATTGAGAGAGCACAAAAAACAAATGTTTTGAGGCTACTACTGAGTGTAGTTTCGAGAATTTGTTGAGTGCTTCGAGAGTTTGTTTTGGAGAGCTATCAGAGAGTTATTGTTTGTGAAAACTGCTCAATAGTTTGAGTTGTTTCACCACTGTTTGAGAACTACCCATTATTTGGAGAGCACCTAATAGTTTATACATAGGCTGGATTGAATAGTGAAAATATTTCATTTATGCATTTATTTTATTGTTATTGCATTAATTATATGAATTTGATTAGGGGTGTCAATTTGGTTCAACGGGTCAGGTTCGGGTCGAACCCGGAACTGACCCGACACTATTCGGGTCAACTCGAACTCGACCAGTTTTTAAAAACGGGTCAGGTTTCTAGACCCGAACCCGACTCGATTCGGGTCTGGGTCAACCTGACTCGACACGAACGACCCGGGGTTGACCCAAAATTGCTAGTTTTCGGGTAAAAAATCAAGTCAATCTCGGGTTTTCGGGTCAATCTCGGGTTTTTAGGTCAAAAATGAGTTTCCGTGTCAATTTCGGGTCAATTTCGGGTTGCTGGGTCAACCCGAACCCGACCTGATTTTTAAAACGGGTTGATTTGTTGAACCTGAACCCGACCCATTTCGGGTTTAGATTTTTCTGAGTTGGGTTCGGGTCGTGTTTCGGGTCATGTCAAAAATTGACACACCTGAATTTGATTAAGTGAATTCTGAATTAAAATTAAGTTTCAATCTAAAAATCAATTGTTCAGTTGGTTTGTTTAGATTTTAAGTGTATTTTAAAATTACTTATATTAAATTTAATTTGCTTAATTAAATTAATTAATTAATAGATTTTAATTTTCTCACTAGACATTTGCAAGAGGATGTACCTTGGTGCATGCTTTTTGCTGATGATATTCTTCTTGTTGATAAGGCTAGAGAGGGAGTTGAAGGAAAACTTAAATTATGGAGGTCAACCTTAGAGTTTAAAGGTTTTCGCTTGAGTAGAACTAAAATGAAATATATGAAGTGTAATTTTAGTAGTAATAGACCTAGTGAGGGGATTGTGACTTTGGGCGATCAAGTCATTAATAAGAGTACACATTTTAGATATATTTGATCTATTGTTCAGAGTGATGGTGAAATAGATGGGGGTATTATCAGCAGAATTCAAGTTGGATGGTTGAAGTGAAGGAATGCATCAGGCTTGTTATGTGATAGCCCCTCAAACTTAAGGAAAAATTCTATAAGATGGTAGTGAGGCCTGCAATGCTTTATGGTGCCAAATGTTGGCCATTAAAAGAGAAGCATAATACTAAGTTAAGTATGGTAGAGATGAGGATGCTCATATGGATGAGTGGCTTTACCCTTAGAGATAGGATACAAAATAAGCATATACGTGAAAAGGTTGGAGTAGCTCCAGTAGAAGATAAGATTAGAGAGAGTCGCCTTAGATGGTTTGGTCACATAAAAAGGCGGCCTTCTGATGACCCGATTAGGAGAGTAGAGGTATTAGATTTGACTTGTGTTAAGAAAGGTAGGGATAGACCTAAAAAGACTTGGTTAGAAAATATTAGGAATGACCTTTCTTTATTAGATTTAAACGAGAATTTGACTTTTAATAGGACATAATAGAGAAAAAGAATTCATGTAGCCGACCCCACGTAGTGGGATAAGGCTTGATGTTGTTGTTGTTGTTGTAATAGATTTTAATTTAAGTTAAAGTTTAATTTAATCAAGGTTCTGATTTTAATTATTTGAATTCTAATTTTATTAAATTAATTTTTTTAATTCGAAATTTAATTGATTAATTTGAGTTGATTAATGCTTAGTTTCATTATTAATTAAATAGCTTACTGTAATATTTAAAATTTTAAATTGAGCGCTTAATTACTTGAGAGGAAATGACAGATTTAAGTTTAGCTTTAATATCAAATGGCCTTAGTTGATTAAGTTTGGCTATGGTGAATTAATAGACTTTAAATTAAATATTTAAATGTGTTGAATTAATTGTTTAACTATTTTAATTTGGTCAATTAAATTGGTATCATGATTAATTGATTAATGAAATCTGTGTTTGTTTACAAAATCCACCTAAGTTCAATATTTTCCAGAAAATTTCGGCAACCTCCCGACGTTCCCTCCCCGATGCCGGGAGGTAAGGAGTAGCTCGACTCGGCCGAATCAAATCGACGGCGAGGAGATTGAGAGAGCGAATCGATCCCATAAAGATCTTTTAGTTTTCAATCCCTCGATCGGATAAGCTCGACAACCAAGGGCCTCGGGGGACCGTATCAACCCCGGGGCTTCCTTCAATATCGATGATTCTGATGACCATATCCCCTGTTCTTTTATTTAATTAATAATAACAGTAATTATTGTCATTACTAATTAAATAATTATATTAATATTTTATTAATAATAATATCACATCTTTCATATTCCCTGTTCAAGAAAGAAGTAAGAACACGAAGGATTTCACGCCTGGAAGAACGGACAGAGGCAGCTTTTCAACTCGAGATTCGTACGAGCTTTGTTGCCAGGCTCTATGCAGCTTGTTCACACGAAACGAAAGGGCTGAGGTGCACGGCCTGGTGCCACCGGAGTTGGATGCCGGATTCGGTTCGGCGTGGTTGACGGAGGCGAACAGTGGGGCAGAGGCCGCTTGTTCATCCGAAACCCAGAGGAGGAACTGTCCACTGAGAGAACCAGAGCCGAGAGGCCAAAAGCTCGAATTGGATTTCTCTGTGTGCCCCCCTTTCCTTTGTTGAAAATTTTCTTTTTTATGTTTCTGGTCTGCCGTTATCTATTTTTCATGAGTCATGGCCATGGAAAGTTCACTAGCGAAGCCATTACATTATCCCTTGTTTCATTCATGGCATCTTTGCTATAGTCATAGAAATTGATGGAAATTTAAATCATTGTTATTGATTATTCTGACTATCATGTCAGAAGTTGTAGAAGACGCAATTATGAAATATTCAATCTCATGTCATCCTTCTTTCTATGCCAAAAAAAAAAAAAAATTGTTCTATATAGGCTTATGATGGCATAACACTTAAAGAATAAGATAGAGACAAAAGTTATGGCTCACCCTAATATTTTTTAGCAGAAGTTCATCAATAATTTTCAGACCATCCATCTTTTAGAGCCAAGTAAAAGATGAGTATGAGAGATAGAAATCTTTGTGCCAAATAAGGTTGTGCCAATTTGCCATGAGGATATACTCATAGAAAGAGGGCATAAAATCTTTAAATTTAGGCTTAGATTTGTTATCCAAAAAACAAAAAAAGGCATGAAAGTTTTATTTGTATTTTGTATAAGGGAAGAGCTTTGATAAGGTTTGTAGTGCAAACCCATTAGTGTACCATGAGAAGTAGTTGATGAGAATGCTGAGAGGGGGGTTTGTGGATAGTGTGCTAAATATTAAGTAAAATTCCACCAATATGTTCTTCCAAAGTTTTTTTGTTTTTAATTTCCAAATTAAGGGATATCAACGACTCTAATCCAATAAGCATGGAGATTCCAAATTGATAATTTAACATGTTCATATCTACTAATAAAAGGGAAAATGCAATTTATAATACTTTCTTTGCATAAAAAATGGACTTGATTAGATCCCAATACCTATAATCGCCTTTCTATGAAAGATTGCACAACATGGTGCTCCAAAGCTACTACCTTTGAAGCAGAAATATGAGATTGGAGTAAAGCCTTATCTTAGAGTCATCATACATCTTTTGTCTTGGAGAATGTAATGCTCATGCTAGATTTGTTTTAAATGTTAGGATAGTTGAATCAAATATGTTTGCCACTCTAAGACATGACAAATAATACTCTAAAATAACAAGGGGGTGTCAATTCGTGTCGACGGGTCGGGTTCGGGTCGAACTCGAGCTGACCCGGATCTAAATAGGTCAACCCGAACCCGACCCGTTTTTGCAAACGGGTTGAACATTTCAACCCGGACCCGACCTGCTCGGGTTGCCGAGTTGACCCGACCCGACCCGAGTGCGGGGCTGGTGCGGGGCGGCGGGCTGAACGCGTGCGAGTTCGCGGGGTCGCGAAAAGCCTGGACGCGGAGCGCGGGACGCCGGTCAGGCTGGACGCGGGTCAGGCTGGACGCAGACGCGGGTCGCGGGACCTGACGCCGACTGCCGAGTGCGGGCTTGTTGACCTAATTTTTGTATGAGGTCATTAAGGACCCATCCAGATCAATCTTAACCCTACATTAATCCAGACCCTAGATCCTAGGATCTATCTGATCCTTGATTATTTCAAATCTAACCCTTAAGATCTAATCTAGAGCTCAAGACCCTCCTAGAATCTATACTTTAAGACCTACCTAGATTCTAGGATCCTTCTAGACTACAAGTCTTAGGATTTATTCCAGATCTTAGGACTCTGTTAGATTTCAAACTTTAAGATTTATCCTAGACTCTAGGATTCTTCCAAGTCAATTTAAATTCTAGGATTCTCCTAGATCCATACCTTAAGATCTATTTAGGTCTTAGGATTCTTCGGGAGCCTAGATCATAGGACTTATCTAGAACCTATGACTCCTCTAAGTCCTAGACCTTAGAGTACCTTTAGATTTTAGGATCTATCCTAGATAACTCGAACTTAATTAATCAAACTCAAAATTCAGATCAAATCCAAAATTCAAACCTAAATCCAAAGTCTAGAAGCCTTGTCCTAAAGGCCTTTTCTAGTGAATTTTCAAACACTTCAAAATCCTATCAAATGACCTCTGATTCAGGGTCTGTCAGTTGAATAATGATGGGACATGTCTCTAGAGGCTACCCTCCAAATTTGAGCTCATTTTGAGGTCTCTAACCCCAGAATCTAAATCAAAATCCAAAGGTTGTAAAACTTTCAAATATTTACGGCCTATGCCACTGGACCTATCACTTTGAAGATTCTGCCCTTAGAGCCTTCACCAAAGCCTCTAGTCACTTCCAAATCATTAATTCTGACATGTTGATCAATAAACTGAATCTTTCTGGACTCATTTCAGCCCCCAGTGAGCATGAGCTCAAAAATGACCAAAATACCCCCTATGGGGCTCAAATATTGATTTCCAACCAAATGAACCCCGAATTGAATGCAACCACCTCCAGCAAGTTTCAAATGTCATTTCAAACCTGTTGGACCCATTCCCAACCCCTGGGTCAACCTGGTTGACCAAGTCAACAGGTTTGACCAAAGGGGCCCTTTAAGGGTCCAAACAGGTGTTTTGAACCAAATGACCTCCCCAGACCCTGGGACTATACCCAATAGACTCTAAATATCATTTTAAATTTGTTGAACCGATTTCCAGACCCTGGACCTAGCTGGCTGACCAAGTCAACCAAATTGGCTTAAGGGCCCATTAAGGGCCCATTAAGTCCTCTTGACCCAAATGACTTACATAAACTTTGGAATGGCCCTCACCAACACCCATAACTTTCTCCTAGTCCACATCATTCACCCCATTGACTGGTTGACTAGTCAACATAGTCAACAAGTTCACTTGAAATAGGCTTAAATGCCCATTTGGCTTGACACAAGCTAGCTCAAACCTTACCAATCCACTAATTTATATTCCAACAGATCTAAGCTCTTCTATAGACTTTTTAGGCTGTTTATTAACCTTTGGATCAATGTCCAATGGTTTGGATAACTTCCACATAGGCAAATGAGGACAATAACACATTTCTATGTAAGTGTCCTTGCATTTGTCCTTGGTTCCTGCTCTCACCAATTTCTAGGCCAGATGGCATGCATCAAAGAGGCTTCTAAGTCAATCATAGCCATCCATTTGGCCAAGATATTTTGAAAAATAAAAGAAGGGATTAAAAAGAGGAGATTCATTCTAATCAAAAGATTAACAAAACTTATCCATCCATCTCCAAAGCTCTCCCAGCCTTTAAGACTCCTCTTAGAGCTGCTCCAGACTAATTCCTAGCTTTTCCAAACTGTTTTCCATCAAATCCAAGTCTCCAAAACACTCATTGGTGAAGAGAGAGAGAGGATCAGGAAATTTCTGAATAACTCCAAATCTAGAAAGATCCAGCTCTTGGAGTCTTCACCAAAGTTGAAGAGGACATCTTCACCTTTCCAACGAGCCCAAAAAATCAAAAATCCATCGGCTAGATTGTAAGTTATTCTAGTTTTTCTTTTAAACTTCTTTTTTAAAATGTAGCCAAAATACAATGCATGGAGCCTCCAAACTCCAGGTATTGTAAGTTTAGGCTACCATCAATCTATGTTTCAAATTTCGTTAAGTTTGGTTCAGTATTTTAGAAGATATGAGCATTTGAAAAAATCCAGTTTCGGCAAATCAGGACCGTCCGATCGATCATCGGACGGCCCAGATCAGATCTGGAACCCGTGTGTTCCTCCTGGGATTCGAACCCAGGTCCTCTGGCCAGACCGCGCGGGCGACGTGGCGCCATCTGAGCGCTCGGATCAGATCCGATCCGATCGGATCGGACGGCTCTCGTGTATGCCGACGTGGTTAAGTGATCCTTCGGGATTGCGCCACGTGTCCAGCCGCGGCGCAGCGCCGCCGCCAGCCAATCATTGCCAATGATTGGTTTGGCGGCTCCGGCGGCCCGATTTGACTAAAAAATGATTTTTTAAAATCATTTGAAAGCCCAGAACTTCTAAAATTCACAGTAAATCCATTTTTTTTACCAAAATTAGTGTTCTAGGGCTTGTTGGAAAGCTCTTGAGCTCTAATATTTATTAAAATTAAATTTAAGTTATTTTGATCATTGTATAAGGAGATATTTGGGTTTGTTTAAAATCCATTTTTTTCAATTTTCTCCCAATCCAGTGGTCAAATCAAGCTCAAATTTTGGTGAAACAATTTTGGACATCTTAGGCATTATCTGTAATTTTTCTAGGTCCAGATGTCCAGTGGATTGCTGTGGGGTGAATTTACAAAGTATTGGGTCCATTTTGGACCCAAAACTTTGGAAATTCATAACTCTCCAAACTAGAAGAATTAGGCTTCCTAATTTCTGTGGTGTGTTTTTGTATGGCTAAGGGTTAGATGAACAGAGATTTAGACCCAATTGAATACTAATGCCACCTAGGAACAATAATTAAAGACAAGGTCTAGTTAACTTAGAAAAATCTTAGGAAATTCCACACACACCCAATAGGGGTGAAACTTGAACACAGTAAACCTAGTGACATTTCACACCTTAGGTTCAAATTTCATCCAATTTGGAGTTCATTAGGTCAGATAATTAGACAAGTCAAAGTTAACCCTTTAATTGAGCTTTAAAATTTCCAAAAATTGTAATAAATCACATTTAAATCCAAAAAATACAAATAAGACCTCTAACTGACTATAATTAGGTCCTTCATCAATGAAAATTAAAACCCCTTTGATCAGACATCAAATCAAACCTTAATTTAAATTTATTTGAAAACCAATATTTAATTAAAATAAATAATTAATAATAATTAAAAATTTCAAAAAAATTCCCAAATACTTGATAATCTCTTCTTGGGTCATTCTTGACCTTTGTAGTTGATTTCAAGGAGTTTGGAATTCATTTAGAGCAAAAATCAAGAAAACCCTTCTAATTAAACAATTAAATAAATTCAATAAATACATTAAACTTCAAAAAATCATAACTAACTCTAGAAAACTCCAAATTGACCAAACTCACTTGCATTCAACTAAAAATCAAGTCTAGTATTTATTAAAAATTTCAAACGTTCAAAAATCAGTCAAAGCCAACAAGTCAACTTTTTGGTCAAACATAGGTCAAAACCAGTTCAAAACTTCGAACCTTCGTAACTAATTGTAGAAAAAATTGATTTCAACGTACTTACCTTCTAACTGATCGTATTAAGGTCTAGTATTTTAATAAAATATTAACTTTCTAGAAAACACTCATAATTGAAAAGTCAATTTTTGACCCCTTGATTAAGTGATTAGAATAATACAGAAGATTCTCAAAATTCGAAAATCACTCTATAACTCCAGAAATGTTTATTTAACCTTAAAATTAGCAATCAACCAACAGTTAAAATCAATCTTAAATCATTAATACTTGAACTCAAATTTAAATATTTTCCTAAGTCTTTCAACCAACCAGAACTTCAAATAACTTTAATAAATTGCCCGCCATAGGACATATCCAAACCACACGGCCTACCTCACACACTTTAGATGGTTTGCTAGGACAACCAACTCTAGTTTTAGGATAGGCCGGTATTTACTTTTCTGTTGTGTGCCGGGTCTTCGAGCTTTCACTGCATGCTGGTTGGTTGCTTAGAATTGATTGAATGTCTGTTTATTTACTGCACTCTATTGAGCATTTAAATTTCAAATATATCGTCTGCTTGAGATTGAATATCAACTGCTTGAGATTGAATATTAACTGCTTGGGATTATTTATATAATTTCTGATTATTAGGATAACCCTGCAGGATCGAGTCTAGACTTTTCAATTTTGCTTAATGTAATTTGATATAATTTGAGTTGTATTTAAAGTGATTTGAGTTGGGATGTTTAGATCCAACTTGAATTCCAAAGAGGAGAAGACATCCCTAAAGGGGAGAGTTTTCGTCCATTTGGAAGATTAAGTTTGGATGCTCTTCAACTATCCAAAGAGAAAAGATAACACCCCTTTCAAGGGGGAGTTTCTTTTCATTTGGATATCCAGAACCGACGAATCAAGATGTTCATGAGAAGATGAAGAAATGGACGACGAGAAGAATCCCAAATCTCAAAGTCACTTGAGTCCTAGGATTAGAAATCCGGGTTGTTGGCAGTGGTGCCCGGCCACTTTATTTTCTACAGACCTTGGTTTGTAATAAGCAAGGCAACTTTGCCTATGGACTTTCAATTTGAATATTAATTTAATTATTTTGATTGATGTTTGATGTGATTGCGTATAGAATTACCTGCTTTTCGTAGTTTTTTTGGCGTTTGTGTGCCGCTTTTATTTTTGCCTGGACTCGTGAGACTCGTGAGGGTGTGAAAATTTTTATACTCATAACTTTAAAGTTCAAGATTCTAGTGAGTCTAAACAACATAGAAATATAACGAATTTAAGGAATTAGCCGGGGATCGACCCCGGGGTCACATGCATATTTCTGCACTTCTTCTCTCCTTGCTTTAGACCCTTCCCCGCCTGCGGGTAGAGTCCGGATAGTCTGACCTATGAGGACGAGGTGCCGGACCTGGGGAAGTCCAGTCTTCTAAAAAATTATTTTCTAAGTCTGTTTTTTAACTTTCAAGCATATTTGATTTGGAGTTGTTGACTAGCATGCATTGCATTCGAAACAAATTTAAAAGAGTCAAAATTTTAATTGCATTAGTCCTTAGCATTTTGCACCCAGCATAAGTCAAAGGGGCCAATTAGAAAAATCTCTAGATGTCGGCCCCAACTCTCCAAAACTTTAAATAAAACGTCCCTACCACTCTTTCATAAAAGACTGGATTCATTTTTCTTAAATCAATTAGGTGGTTAGCTGGCTCCCCAATCCAGGCCGGGGTAAGTCCAGATTTGCACTACATTAGCTAGGTTCGGGTCACTTTTTAGTACCCAACTTAGACTTAGGTTCTGAGGCTAGCTCGGGCTATAAGACCTCAACCTCCGGGAATCTAATCCCAACTTTCTAATAAAATTGACCATTAAATTAAATATATCTTTCAATCAAATTTAAGCCCAATGCTTAGGATAGGCTGGAGTGTTTCTGAAGTGATTCAGAATCCCAAAACACTCCCTACTCCTCTTTCTTTGATTCTGAAAATAAGTCTTCAATTTTGATCCAATCCCACTTGAACTTCCAACCTTTATCTCCTTTGACATACAGCTTTGAAAATCTTAAATAAAATTTACACCGCTATTTTAATCGAGAGTTTTCGTAGGGAATTTCGATTTCCTATGATGTAATTAACTACGAGGGCTTGCGCTCGTAGGAGATTTAGAAACCTAGAATTGATTTTCAAAATTAATTTTTCAAAACCTTTAATTAATTCTCTTTGGGAAAAATAAATACAGCGGTCATTATCGTTATATCCAAATGATTGATAATAAGTGATATCCTCTTTCCTTGGAGAGATCTATCATTTTATTATCCTGATTTTGATTATAAAATTAATGATCTTTTTATCCAAATTAGCGTAGTCAAACAATTGATTAAATTTCATTTTGATCCTCCGGGGTCAAATGTGATTCTCCCTTTGAGTTTGACTACGATAATCCGGATAAATTTGAGATTCTGAACTTTGAACCCATTAGAGAACGATATGATCGTCTTTCGAGGCGATATATTGTTCATAATGACGTGTTCAATTTGAAAAGTCAAAATTTAATATTCCCAAATAAAATTAATACTTTTTCAAAACAACTTATATTTTTCAATCAAAATAAAAATGGCGACTCCGCTGGGGACTAAGTCTCTCTTTTCATCTTTAATAGCGGTATAAATTTTATTGTATCGATAGTTTTGACTACCTTTCTCTCTGTTGGTCCCTCTACCCATTTCTCCCTTGGGTGAGTGTGGCCAACTCAATTAAGACATGTGAAAAGAGAGGTGAGCGTAGGCATCCTCTATTGAAGTCGGGTTTTGACATTTTGCCTCCAACTTGATTGGTAGAGCGAGAGAGTCAAGCCAAACTTCTTCTGTATATGTTGTAAACTCGCATGCGAATAAATCTAGCATGCTAAGTTTCACGATTTACAGAAAATCCTTCAACCTTCAAAATTCAAATCCTCTTTCTTAAATTCATTATCATTACTATATGTTTTTCTACAACATTCTCTTGTAGTTGAACATATACAATGAAAATTCAAGTTTTTTTTTTCAATTAAAATCAATCTCGATATCTTATCAATATATACCGGGTTGTAGCTCTTATAATCCGATATATGTGATAAAATATAAATTTATTTTCAAATTCAAAATTCAAGTTTTTAATTAAAATCTTCTCCTTTTAAATCTCAGATAATCAAATTACTTGCAATGGCTGGAAAACTGTTGTTCTCAATGGACCGCGACTTAATGATTGAAGAACTGATTTATGAGAATTCGATTCAGTTTGGGATAGGGTTTAAGTCCCTTAGACTGGTCATGAATGGAGACACTTTGGTGGACCTAGCTGTTGAGGGTGAGAAAGATACCCCTCTAGTTCAGTTAGCCATAGGAGCTGGAAACGATGCCCCTCCCAGTCTATGGTCTGCACTAGACATCGTTAACGCACCCAAACAATTCCTCGAGGATGTGAAAAAATTGGAAGCTGCCGCTGCCGACAAGTCAGTATTTGAGAAAGGATCTTCTAGTTCTGAAACCCTTTATGGCAGTAAGAATGCCAAAAAGAACTACCTCAGGAGGTTGAGGAAGAAAATCACAAAGACTAAGAAGGTGGCCGAGCTGAAGGCCTTGGGTAAAGTCGATCTTGAGGCTGCTGAGGAGCTGCCAATCCCTGCCTCTTCTCCACTCCTGAAAGGGAGTCGTTTTCACCCCCTCGCAACTGCTGTAGGGGAGGAGAGAGTTACTCGGATAGCTAGCACTCCGCCTAGCCCAGTGGACTATTCTGTTAAGAGAACCCCGAAGGAGAAGCAAACTCTAAAAGCTAGGATGCTCAGAAATATTATCCATACTTGTGCTGCTCAAGTAGGACAGACTAAAGAACAATATGTCAAACACTTGAAAGGGGTGATTTCACATAAGCTTGAGAAAGAGGTGTTGAAAGAAGAAAAATCTGAAGCTAAGGATCTGACTCCTCAGCCAGTGAGGAAGAACAAGAAGTTTGTTAAACAACCTGTGACGTCAGTTTTAGTAGATGGATACCATTGGGTGCCCCGCCTTCCGTCTGCAAAGACGGAGGAGATAGTGTTAACTGGGTCCAGCCAGAGTCACCCTCTTAGTGGTAGACCACCGACCCTGCCTTCAAAATTGTCTAAGCTAGCCCCAGTGGTAGCAAAATCTAAAGAAATTCTGAAAAAGCAGAAATAAATTGATGTCAAGGGCAAGAGGCCCATGTCTCCAAATGAATCATGCACGCGAAGGAAGTTCAGTAGATCTATTGGAATTCAAATCAGAGAACCTCAGACTCAGACGACAATTGAACTCCCCCGACTCCCAGTTCAGGGATGTGAGGACTCTGTTCGTGTTGATGTTGGAGCCCCCGCTGTTCAAGCCCCTCCATCACCAATTAAGATAGATGTCCCTCACCCTACTGAGAAGGTCACCCTTGTGACTACCGACCCCGGGACAGTCGGAAGGGAGGAGATGACCCAAGATCCTGATCAAGAAATGTTAGATCAATTGGTTAGTGGAGAAATTACTGAAGAAGATGTTAAGATTAGCAATATCTTTGATAAGCTAGATGTGAAAGAGTATAATCAAGTGATGGATTATGATGGCTACTTACCAATTTACGCTGAAGCAATAGATGGGAGGCCAGTCGAGAAAGTGGTACAAGAAATCAGAGATATCCTTAAGAAGAAGGCTATTGATGAATTCAATCCAGATGAAGATGATCTGTTAGTTGAGGAAGATCCAGTAGTAGATGTTCATATGGTTGAAACTCGATCATCAACTAAAGATGTTGATGCTTCTAAACATCGCTCTGATAAAGATGAAGAGTCAGCAGCGGTAGATTCAGATTCAGATACTTCTGTCAAGTTGAGGGAAAAAGATGAATATATTTTGAGCCTTGAAAGAAAACTCGAGGAGATGATGATGAAAGTTGAACAAATGCAGAGTCAGCTTTTGCAGTCACAGCAGTCGAGACCCGAGCCGTTGCAGCCCACAGTACATACAATGGACGAGCACAGCAGGAAAGCTGATTCAAATCCCAAACTTCCAGAAGTTACTTCTCCAGTGTCTCCCCCAGAAAAGGATATCCGTCAGATGATTGAAACCCAGGTAAGTGAGGCCTTAGCCCATTCACAAGGAACTGTATCTATTCCAAAGGGTAGACCCTACCCCGAGGAATATGATTTGGTTCATTATCCAAAGGGCTTTGTGCCACCTTCTTTCAAAGTTTTTAGTGGTTTAGAAAACCCGAGACAGCATTTGGCCCATTTTCGAGCGAGCTGTTGCAACGCAGGTGGGTCAGATGCTCTACTCTTTCGTCAGTTTGTGAGTAGTTTGTCCGGTATTGCTTTTGAGTGGTACGCAGATTTACCAAATGGTTCTATGAAAACTTTCACTGAGCTCGAGGGTCTCTTTTTAAAGAGATTCTCAGGAGCTCAACAACGTGTAACCGTTGGTGATCTCGTCATCGAAAAACAAAAATCAGACGAGCCTTTGGTTGATTACATCTTGAGATGGCGAAACCTTTCGATGAAATGTGAACCCTAACTGCAAGAGCAACATGCAGTGGAAATTCTTCTAAAGAATATCCACGGGCCTATTGCTTTTCTGCTAAAGGGGTTTACAATCAAAACCTTTGAAAAGCTTCTTAATAAAGCTAGTAATCTACAGGAAGATGCCTCCAAAATGTCATTCCTGAAGGATTCTACTGAAGATAAGAAGGCTAATAAACCGTTGAAGTCCTTTGAAAAGAGAACAACAACGATTTTAGCAGTTGACAAAGGGAAGAAACCGATCAATACCCAATCGAGTAATCCTACAACTCAACAAACTCAAAATCTCAACCTTTTTAGGTAACTTCTCAGCCTACTAGAGAATCTCACCAGATTACTTTTAAAGAGAGATTGGCTCGTCCGTATCCGTTTAAAAGAGAGTCGGTGAGGAAGATTTTTAAGAGCCTTTTAAAGAAATCAGATTTTCGATTGCCGGAGGCCAAGAAGCCGGAAGAGGCAAATAAAAAAGATGATGCAACATTTTGCCCCTACCATCGTATGTTAGGCCACACAATCGAAGATTGTATTGTCTTTAAGGATTGGCTTGAGAAGAACTTCCGTCAAGGTAATATTGTAATTCCAAAGGAGTACCTGGTCGATCCGGATCAAGGGTCTGTTAAATCCATTTCAGGTAAAAACTCCAATCTTTCTTTGTCCCTTGAAGATGGTTGGGATATAGCATTATCCCGAGCATTTAAAAAGTCGATTAATCGTTCTTTTCGTCTTTCTCAACAGTTACCGACGAGAGCCCGGGGCCCGATCTGGGAAGTTGACCTAGAGGCATCGCAGGAGGACGTTGGGACAGTTTCCTCTCGAGTAGTTGTAGAAACTACTGTAATAAATAAAAATGAAAAGAGTGAACCTTTTGTAGAGAGGAAATTTGTTGATGAGAGATCTGTACAAGTGGTGGATGATGGCTCAAAACCATTGACCCCACTAATGTTATCTGACTTTTATTTTGCCCCATCAAAGGCAAAGGGTAGAAAATTAAATAAAAAGAAAGATCCTTCTGCTCGAATTTTGATGATTAATATTGAGAATGTAATTCCAGATGACACTTCTGTTGAAAATAATCCAGAACTAGCTGAGATCGATCAAGTAGTTCAAAAACCCAGTCCTCCAGATTTGACCCCTCAAGAGGAAAATGAATCTGATGTCTTATCAGATGGTGATACCCCAGAAATTAATTTTCAAGGGAGTCCCGTTATGATTGATTTCTCGGATTCAGATTCTCACTCAGAAAATGACAATCAATCGCCTAAGGAGAGCGTAGACCTCCTCGTAGCTTGTTCTTCCGATAAAATTGTGCAAGTACAATTACGTGGTGGTAAGGTCTTACCCCCTAGGCTTCCCCCACAGGAAAAGGGAAAGCAAGTTGTTTCCACTGATCCGATTCCAATCCTCACTCAACAATCAAACCCTCCTTCAAATTCACCGGGTCCTGATGTTTAAGTTCCAAGTGTTGATTATAGTGTCTTAGCTCACCTTAGGAAGTTGCCTGCTAAGTTGAGTATTTACGACGCCCTTGTCCTTTCAAAAAAGATGAGGGAGACTCTAATTAAAGCACTTCTCGACCCAGAGATTTGCTTAGCTCAACTTGCTTCGACTTCCGAGGAAGAAGCTTTGTACTTCAAAGAAGTTCCAGGAGTTACTTTCTCTGACGAAGATTTACTCCTTGGTACGGCCGATCACAATCGTCCACTTTACATTACTGTAAATGTGGGCAATTTCAAGCTATCAAGAGTTCTTATTGATCCGGGTGCATCGGTCAACGTGATGAACATAAAGACTCTCGCATACCTTAAAGTTGATATTAACAAGCTCTCAACCGATAGGATGGTGCTTCGTGGGTTCAACGAAAAAGGCGAGAAGGCTTTAGGTTCAATCACACTTCTTCTAGAGATAGGAGAGTTAAAAACTGAAGTGAAATTTCATATAATCGATTCGGTGACGTCCTTCAACGCTCTCCTAGGTAGGCCCTGGATCCATGAATATAGGATGGTTCCTTCCACCCTACACCAATGCATCAAATACCAACGAGATGGCATTGAGTTTGCAATTAAGGGTGATCTGCAACCATTCTCTATTCATGAGATCAGGATCTACGAGGACGCTGCATATTATGTTCCCAAAGGGTCCACTACCAAATCTCAGGTAGAGATCAACGTTAAGGAGGAAAAGGCAGAAATTCTAAGTTCAAAAGCAATTCAAAAGTTAAGAAAAGAAAAGGTCAAGAATAAAAAAGGACAGAATTCAAGTAGTGAAGACGATGTCGAGCGCGTGATTTTTAGGCCTCCAATCAACCTACCTCAAAGAGGTGGAAGGATGGCCCAAAGAGCATGCGGCCGAGGCCGCCCTTCAGTTGAAAAGATAAATTCTCCAATATACATCGAACTTGAAACAAGTTCTGATGAAGAATCAAGAAAAAGGGGAGCTAGAATTGCTTTTGACTACAGAAAAATCAATCCTCCTCCAAAGTTTGATCTCACCTTGGATTCAGATAGTGACCAGGAGGGTAATGATTCTAAGCCTCAAAGTGACGAGCCTGAATTGAGTATTTATGAAAAGCTTAATAGGGCATTTGAATCCTTAACCTTAACCCCACTGTCTGCTGACAGAGTCTCAGGGTTAGTAATTAAGGATGCCCCTAACTTAGATGGAGAGGTAAGGAAAGTCCAGAAGTTCTTCCCTGGCTCCTCCTCTTCAAGGAACGAAGATGATGTAATCCTTGAAGAGGCAGATTTCAATGAATTAATGGAGTTACCTTTTGGCTACTTTCCTTTTGGTGTTAAGGCTCTTATCTCTAAAGGTTTCGCTCTGAGTCGATGGACTAAGGGTCAAGCTAGATACCACCAAAATATTTGGAATTCAAAATTCAATAAAAATTGGACAAATGGTATCGGCTTTGGTACCGTTAGTTCATTTGACGATGATGAATATTGCTTGATGATAACTAGTCATTCTGAATCTGAAAGTGTCCCTACAGAAGTCGTTGATTCACTCGACAAACTTTATTTGGAGACCTTAAATGATTCTGATGAAGTTCAAATTCAAGATGCACCCCCTGAATTTGAAGAAGAAATCAAATCGACAATTGATGAACTTAAAGAAATCAACCTTGGAACAGAGAACGACCCTCGCCCCACTTTTATAAGTTCTTTGTTGAGTGAGGATGAGTCTAAGGATCTAATTCAACTTCTATCCGAGTTTAAGGACTACTTCGCTTGGGCATACGATGAAATGCCGGGCTTGTCCGCCAATGTAGTAGTTCATAAACTTGGAATTCGGCATGACGCCATTCCTGTCAAACAAGCTCCACGACGCATGCGTTTGGAGATCGAACAACAAGTCATTTCTGAAGTCAAGAAATTGGCCGAGGCTGGATTTATCCGGGAAGAACAATACCCTTCTTGGGTAGCCAGCGTCGTGCCTGTTCGAAAGAAAAATGGTCAAATCCGAGTTTGTGTTGACTATAGAGACCTGAATAAGGCATGTCCTAAGGATGAATTTCCTTTGCCTATTCCAGAACTCATGGTGGACATTGCCTCTTCGCACGTTGTTTTCTCCTTTATGGATGGCTCATCTGGTTATAACCAAATCAAGATGGCCCCAGAAGATGAGAGAAACACTGCATTCAGAAGTCCTATAGGGATCTTTTGTTATAAAGTGATGCCATTTGGCCTTAAAAATGCCGGTGCAACTTACCAGCGGGCTATGACTCGAATCTTTGACGACTTAATCCATAATCAAGTCGAATGCTATATTGATGATTTAGTTGTCAAGAGTAAAGTTAAAGAGGCTCATTTTTATGACCTAAGAATCGTCTTCAAGCGATTGCGCTGCTACGACCTTAAGATGAATCCCTTGAAGTGCGCCTTTGGTGTCACGTCGGGGAAATTCCTAGGTTTCGTAGTAAGGCACTGCGGAATTGAAATTGATCCTGCCAAAATTGAAGCTATCTTAAATATGCCACCTCCTAAGAGCCTTACTCAATTAAGGTCTCTTCAAGGTAAACTGGCGTATATAAGAAGATTCATTTCCAATCTTTTTGGAAGATGTCAACCATTCTCAGTCCTTGCTAAAAAGAATGCAAAATTCATTTGGGACGAGAAATGTCAATCTGCTTTTGAAAATATCAAACAATACATGACAAATCCACCAGTCTTAGCAGCTCCTATTCCGGGGAGACCTTTAATCCTTTACACTACGGCCCTTGACGAGTCTCTTGGGGCCCTCCTTGCTCAAGTCAATGATGAGGGGAAAGAGAATGCTCTCTATTACCTAAGTCGGAGACTTCTTCCAACAGAAATTCGATACCCAACGATCGAGAAATATTGTCTTGCCTTAATTTTTGCAGTACAAAAACTTAGACATTATATGCTTTCTCACCAAGTCAATTTGATTTCCAGTGTTAATCCCCTGCAATATCTTATGACCAGGCCTACGCTATAAGGACATTTGGCTCGTTGGTCTATGATATTGCTTCAGTTTGAAATCACTTTCATTCCCCTACGTGCTGTGAAAGGGCAGGCCGTCGCCGACTTCCTTGTGGCACACCCGTTGCCAGCAGAATCCCCTTTGAATGATGATTTACCTGATGAGCAAATCATGACCTTAAAGGAACCTAACAATCAAGTGTGGGAGATGTATTTTGATGGAGCTGCGTTCTCCCAACGGGGCAAAGCACATCAACCTACTATCCCTGGAAAAGCCGGAATTGGCTTGGTATTCATAACACCGGATAAGGGAATAATGTACTTTTCCTACCATTTATCAGAACCTTGTACAAATAATGAGGCTGAGTACGAAGCTCTGATAACTGGCCTGGAACTTACAATTCTAATGGAGATTAAAGAGATTAAAATCTTTGGTGACTCTCAATTGGTGATCAACCAGATTGCGGGAACCTATAAGGTTTTGAATCCTAAACTCCTGAAGTACCACAAGTACACCAGTCACTTGCTTGAGCAAATTCCCATCGTAACTATGTATAGGATTCCCCGTGGAAGCAATTCTTCGGCGGACGCTCTTGCAAAGCTTGCAAAGGAATTTTCCTGTCCAGAAGAAGACTCTATCCCTATAGAGGTACAGGGTCGTCAAGTCCTGTCTCCTATAGATTTGGAGTACGTCAACAAACAAATGTCTCGGGTCCTTTCTACCTCTTCAGCAGTCAATGAAGAGGGAGATTGGAGACAACCAATAATCGAATATCTTTAAAAAGGCAAGCTCCCTCGCGAGAAATCACTTGCCAATCAAATCAGGAAACGTGCCCTATCTTACGCACTAGTCAATAATACGTTGTACCGACGATCGTTCGATCAGATGTGGCTCCGTTGTTTAGACAAATGTGAGGCCCTGAAGATTGCTAACGAAGTCCACGCTGGACTATGCGGTGCTCATCAATCGGGTCCCAAGATGAAAATGAAAATCAAAAGACTTGGATACTATTGGCCTACGATGATTGACGATTGCATGAAAATTGCAAAATGTTGTCAACAGTGCCAAGTACATGGTGTGATTTTACATCAGCCGCCTAATGTGTTGCATCCCACGATAGCCTCGTGGCCCTTCGAAAGTTGGGGCACAGATATCATTGGGCCAATTGACCCTCCTTCTTCGAGGGGTCATCGCTTCATCTTAGCAGCGACTGATTACTTTTCAAAGTGGGCGGAAGCAGTCCCACTAAGAAATGTAACATCACATCATGTAATGAAATTCTTCCGTGACCATATCGTATATAGATTCGGCGTACCACGCAGAATCATATCCGATAATGGGTCCGTTTTCAAGTCTACAAAGATCAATAATTTTGCAAATCGCCATGGTATTGATTGGAGATACTCAACAATCTATTACCCACGGGCTAATGGATTGGCTGAGGCCTTCAATAAAACTTTGGTTCAAATCATCAAAAAGACCCTCGATGACGATAAACGTCAGTGGGATGAGAGGTTGGTGGAAGCTTTGTGGGCATACATGACCACTTATCGAACCCCGACCCAATCCACACCTTTTTCACTAGTGTATGGATCCGAGGCCGTACTTCCTCTAGAAGTTCAAATCCCTTCACTCAGAATTGCAATCCAGAACCAAATCACAGCTCAACAAAATGCACAACTCCGTTTAGAAGAGCTTGAAGCTCTTGAAGGACGTCGTCTTCAAGCTCAGCAAAATTTAGAATTGTATAAGGCCCGAATGATTCAAGCTCACGATAAGTTAGTGCGACCTAGAACCTTCCGAGTAGGCGACTTGGTCTTGGTTCTTCGGAGGCCTATCTTAGCGTACCGAAAACTCGGTGGAAAGTTTGAACCAACTTGGGAAGGACCCTTTGTAGTAGAAACAGTCTACGAAGGAGGCTCGTATCAGCTAGTGGATTGTAAAGGAAATCACCCGATGCTTCCTGTAAACGGGCGTTTCCTTAAGAAATACTATGTTTGATGTAGCTCAAAATTTTCAGTCAATAAAACCTTTAAAGTTTCAATAAATCTTACTCAATTCTGTTCAAATCTTTTAAAATTCAATATCTCGTGTTTCTTTTCTTTTCTTAAGATTAAGAGGTTAATCTTCAAATCTTTTGGTCTTAGGATTAAGCCCTTTAGCGATGGAATATACCCCTTGTGGTACCATCTCAAAATTCAATTTTCGACCCTGATTTTATATAGAGCAAGTTTCCTCTATATATGGTCATTCAAGCCTGATCTTCTATATAAAGCAAGTTTCCTTTACATATGATCTTTCCAGACCCGATCATTTGTAGAGCAAGTTTTCTCTACCAATGATCAATCCAGATTCGATCCTCTATATAGAGCAAGTTTACTCTATATATATATATATATATATATATATATATATATATATATATATATATATATATATATATGATCATTAAAGCCGGGTCCTCTATGTAAAGTAAATTTCCTTTACATACGACCAATCCATACCCGATCATTTGTAGAGCAAGTTCCCTCTACCAGTGGTCATCCCAGATCTGATCTTATTGAGAGCAAGTTTCCTCTATATACGATCATCCAAACCTGATCCTTTGTGTAAAGCCAGTTTCCTTTACACACGATCGATCCTGACCCGATCACCCGTAGAGCAAGTTTCCTCTACCCATGATCATTTCAAATCACGATCCTTTATATAGAGCATGTTCCCTCTGTATACAATCGTTCAAACCTGATCTTTAGTGTAAAGCTAGTTCCCTTTACATACGATCAATCCAGATCTGATCTTTCGTGAGAAGCAAAGTTTCCTTCCCATAAGATCTTTAATTATCTTTTTCTTGAAGGACAGATGTGAGTCATCGTGCTTTCTCTCCTTAGGATCAGATCCACTAGTGGTAGAGTACGCCCCTCGTGGCACTATCATAGTATCGAATTTCAAATTCAAGCCTCTGTAGTTAGGAATCCTTCCTTTCTATACGATCACCCAGATCTTCTTTCCCCCAGGGATAGATTTTATCTATCCTTAGGATCAAAAAAATTCAGACTTGATCTTTTAATTCGGTCAACGCCAATATGCGCAATAGAATTTCAGTCTATTACACATATTGGGGGTCCATTTGTTGACCTAATTTTTGTATGAGGTCATTAAGGACCCATCCAGATCAATCTTAACCCTACATTAATCCAGACCCTAGATCCTAGGATCTATCTGATCCTTGATTATTTCAAATCTAACCCTTAAGATCTAATCTAGAGCTCAAGACCCTCCTAGAATCTATACTTTAAGACCTACCTAGATTCTAGGATCCTTCTAGACTACAAGTCTTAGGATTTATTCCAGATCTTAGGACTCTGTTAGATTTCAAACTTTAAGATTTATCCTAGACTCTAGGATTCTTCCAAGTCAATTTAAATTCTAGGATTCTCCTAGATCCATACCTTAAGATCTATTTAGGTCTTAGGATTCTTCGGGAGCCTAGATCATAGGACTTATCTAGAACCTATGACTCCTCTAAGTCCTAGACCTTAGAGTACCTTTAGATTTTAGGATCTATCCTAGATAACTCGAACTTAATTAATCAAACTCAAAATTCAGATCAAATCCAAAATTCAAACCTAAATCCAAAGTCTAGAAGCCTTGTCCTAAAGGCCTTTTCTAGTGAATTTTCAAACACTTCAAAATCCTATCAAATGACCTCTGATTCAGGGTCTGTCAGTTGAATAATGATGGGACATGTCTCTAGAGGCTACCCTCCAAATTTGAGCTCATTTTGAGGTCTCTAACCCCAGAATCTAAATCAAAATCCAAAGGTTGTAAAACTTTCAAATATTTACGGCCTATGCCACTGGACCTATCACTTTGAAGATTCTGCCCTTAGAGCCTTCACCAAAGCCTCTAGTCACTTCCAAATCATTAATTCTGATATGTTGATCAATAAACTGAATCTTTCTGGACTCATTTCAGCCCCCAGTGAGCATGAGCTCAAAAATGACCAAAATACCCCCTATGGGGCTCAAATATTGATTTCCAACCAAATGAACCCCGAATTGAATGCAACCACCTCCAGCAAGTTTCAAATGTCATTTCAAACCTGTTGGACCCATTCCCAACCCCTGGGTCAACCTGGTTGACCAAGTCAACAGGTTTAACCAAAGGGGCCCTTTAAGGATCCAAACAGGTGTTTTGAACCAAATGACCTCCCAGACCCTGGGACTATACCCAATAGACTCTAAATATCATTTTAAATTTGTTGAACCCATTTCCAGACCCTGGACCTAGCTGGCTCACCAAGTCAACCAAATTGGCTTAAGGGCCCATTAAGTCCTCTTGACCCAAATGACTTACATAAACTTTGGAATGGCCCTCACCAACACCCATAACTTTCTCCTAGTCCACATCATTCACCCCATTGACTGGTTGACTAGTCAACATAGTCAACAAGTTCACTTGAAATAGGCTTAAATGCCCATTTGGCTTGACACAAGCTAGCTCAAACCTTACCAATCCACTCATTTCTATTCCAACAGATCTAAGCTCTTCTATAGACTTTTTAGGCTGTTTATTAACCTTTGGATCAATGTCCAATGGTTTGGATAACTTCCACATAGGCAAATGAGGACAAGAACACATTTCTATGTAAGTGTCCTTGCATTTGTCCTTGGTTCCTGCTCTCACCAATTTCTAGGCCAGATGGCATGCATCAAAGAGGCTTCTAAGTCAATCATAGCCATCCATTTGGCCAAGATATTTTGAAAAATAAAAGAAGGGATTAAAAAGAGGAGATTCATTCTAATCAAAAGATTAACAAAACTTATCCATCCATCTCCAAAGCTCTCCCAGCCTTTAAGACTCCTCTTAGAGCTGCTCCAGACTAATTCCTAGCTTTTCCAAACTGTTTTCCATCAAATCCAAGTCTCCAAAACACTCATTGGTGAAGAGAGAGAGGATCAGGAAATTTCTGAATAACTCCAAATCCAGAAAGATCCAGCTCTTGGAGTCTTCACCAAAGTTGAAGAGGACATCTTCATATTTCCAACGAGCCAAAAAAATCAAAAATCCATCGGCTAGATTGTAAGTTATTCTAGTTTTTCTTTTAAACTTCTTTTTTAAAATGTAGCCAAAATACAATGCATGGAGCCTCCAAACTCCAGGTATTGTAAGTTTAGGCTACCATCAATCTATGTTTCAAATTTCGTTAAGTTTGGTTCAGTATTTTAGAAGATATGAGCATTTGAAAAAATCCAGTTTCGGCAAATCAGGACCATCCGATCGATCATCGGACGGCCTAGATCAGATCTCGAACCCGTGTGTTCCTCCTGGGATTCGAACCCAGGTCCTCTGGCCAGACCGCGCGGGCGACGTGGCGCCATCTGAGCGCTCGGATCAGATCTGATCCGATCGGATCGGACGGCTCTCGTGTATGCCGACGTGGTTAAGTGATCCTTTGGGATTGCGCCACGTGTCCAGCCACGGCGCAGCGCCGCCGCCAGCCAATCATTGCCAATGATTGGTTTGGCGGCTCCGGCGGCCCGATTTGACTAAAAAATGATTTTTTAAAATCATTTGAAAGCCCAGAACTTCTAAAATTCACAGTAAATCCATTTTTTTACCAAAATTAGTGTTCTAGGGCTTGTTGGAAAGCTCTTGAGCTCTAGTATTTATTAAAATTAAATTTAAGTTATTTTGATCACTTTATAAGGAGATATTTGGGTTTGTTTAAAATCCATTTTTTTCATTTTTCTCCCAATCCAGTGGTCAAATCAAGCTCAAATTTTGGTGAAACAATTTTGGACATCATAAGCATTATCTGTAATTTTTCTAGGTCCAGATGTCCAGTGGATTGCTGTGGGGTGAATTTACAAAATATTGGGTCCATTTTGGACCCAAAACTTTGGAAATTCATAACTCTCCAAACTAGTAGAATTAGGCTTCCTAATTTCTGTGGTGTGTTTTTGTATGGCTAAGGGTTAGATGAACAGAGATTTAGACCCAATTGAATACTAATGCCACCTAGGAACAATAATTAAAGACAAGGTCTAGTTAACTTAGAAAAATCTTAGGAAATTCCACACACACCCAATAGGGGTGAAACTTGAACACGGTAAACCTAGTGACATTTCAAACCTTAGGTTCAAATTTCATCTAATTTGGAGTTCATTAGGTCAGATAATTAGACAAGTCAAAGTTAACCCTTTAATTAAGCTTTAAAATTTCCAAAAATTTTAATAAATCACATTTAAATCCAAAAAATACAAATAAGACCTCTAATTGACTAGAATTAAGTCCTTCATCAATGAAAATTAAAACCCTCTTGATCAGACATCAAATCAAACCTTAATTTAAATTTATTTGAAAACCAATATTTAATTAAAATAAATAATTAATAATAATTAAAAATTTCAAAAAATTTCCAAACACTTGATAATCTTTTCTTGGGTCATTCCTGATCTTTGGAGTTGATTTCAAGGAGTATGGAATTCATTTGGAGCAAAAATCAAGAAAACCCTTCTAATTAAACAATTAAATAAATTCAATAAATACATCAAACTTCAAAAAATCATAACTAACTCTAGAAAACTCCAAATTGACCAAACTCACTTGCATTCAACTCAAAATCAACTCTAGTATTTATTAAAAATTTCAAACCTTCAAAAATAGGTCAAAGTCAACAAGTCAACTTTTTGGTCAAACATAGGTCAAAACCAGTTCAAAACTTCGAACCTTCGTAACTAATTGTAGAAAAATCCGATTTCAGCGTACTTACCTTCTAACTGATCGTATTAAGGTCTAGTATTTTAATAAAATATTAACTTTCTAGAAAACACTCATAATTGAAAAGTCAATTTTTGACCCCTTGATTAAGTGATTAGAATAATCCAGAAGATTCTCAAAATTCGAAAATCACTCTAAAACTCCAGAAATGTTTATTAAACATTAAAATTAGCAATCAACCAACAGTTAAAATCAATCTTAAATCATTAATACTTGAACTCAAATTTAAATCTTTTCCTAAGTCTTTCAACCAACCAGAACTTCAAATAACTTTAATAAATTGCCTGCCATAGGACATATTCAAACCACACGGCCTACCTCACACACTTTAGATGGTTTGTTAGGACAACCAACTCTAGTTTTAGGATAGGCCGGTGTTTACTTTTCTGTTGTGTGCCGGGTCTTCGAGCTTTCACTGCATGCTGGTTGGTAGCTTAGAATTGATTGAATGTCTGTTTATTTACTGCACTCTGTTGAGCATTTAAATTTCAAATATATCGGCTGCTTGAGATTGAATATCAACTGCTTGAGATTGAATATTAACTGCTTGGGATTATTTATATAATTGCTGATTATTAGGATAACCCTGCAGGATCGAGTCTAGACTTTTCAATTTTGCTTAATGTAATTTGATATAATTTGAGTTGTATTTAAAGTGATTTGAGTTGGGATGTTTAGATCCAACTTGAATTCCAAAGAGGAGAAGACATCCCTAAAGGGGAGAGTTTTCGTCCATTTGGAAGATTAAGTTTGGATGCTCTTCAACTATCCAAAGAGAAAAGATAACACCCCTTTCAAGGGGGAGTTTCTTTTCATTTGGATATCCAGAACCGACGAATCAAGATGTTCATGAGAAGATGAAGAAATGGACGACGAGAAGAATCCCAAATCTCAAAGTCACTTGATTCCTAGGATTAGAAATCCGGGTTGTTGGTAGTGGTGCCCGGCCACTTTATTTTCTACAGACCCTGGTTTGTAATAAGCAAGGCAACTTTGCCTATGGACTTTCAATTTGAATATTAATTTAATTATTTTGATTGATGTTTGATGTGATTGCGTATAGAATTACCTGCTTTTTGTAGTTTTTTTGGCATTTGTGTGCCGCTTTTATTTTTGCCTGGACTCGTGAGACTCGTGAGGGTGTGAAAATTTTTATACTCATAACTTTAAAGTTCAAGATTCTAGTGAGTCTAAACAACATAGAAAGATAACGAATTTAAGAAATTAGCCAGGGATCGACCCCGGGGTCACATGCATATTTCTGCACTTCTTCTCTCCTTGCTTTAGACCCTTCCCCGCCAGCGGGTAGAGTCCGGATAGTTTGACCTATGAGGACGAGGTGCCGGACCTGGGGAAGTCCAGTCTTCTAAAAAATTATTTTCTAAGCCTGTTTTTTAACTTTCAAGCATATTTGATTTGGAGTTGTTGACTAGCATGCATTGCATTAGAAACAAATTTAAAAGAGTCAAAATTTTAATTGCATTAGTCCTTAGCATTTTGCACCCAGCATAAGTCAAAGGGGCCAATTAGAAAAATCTCTAGATGTCGGCCCCAACTCTCCAAAACTTTAAATAAAACGTCCCTACCACTCTTTCATAAAAAACTGGATTCATTTTTCTTAAATCGATTAGGTGGTTAGCTAGCTCCCCAATCCAGGCCGGGGTAAGTCCAGATTTGCACTACATTAGCTAGGTTCGGGTCACTTTTTAGTACCCAACTTAGACTTAGGTTCTGAGGCTAGCTCGGGCTATAAGACCTCAACCTCCGGGAATCTAATCCCAACTTTCTAATAAAATTGATCATTAAATTAAATATATCTTTCAATCAAATTTAAGCCCAACGCTTAGGATAGGCTGGAGTGTTTCTGAAGTGATTCAGAATCCCAAAACACTCCCTACTCCTCTTTCTTTGATTCTGAAAATAAATCTTCAATTTTGATCCAATCTCACTTGAACTTCCAACCTTTATCTCCTTTGACATACAACTTTGAAAATCTTAAATAAAATTTACACCGCTATTTTAATCGAGAGTTTTCGTAGGGAATTTCGATTTCCTATGATGTAATTAACTACGAGGGCATGCGCTCGTAGGAGATTTAGAAACCTAGAATTGATTTTCAAAATTAATTTTTCAAAACCTTTAATTAATTCTCTTTGGGAAAAATAAATACAGCGATCATTATTGTTATATCCAAATGATTGATAATAAGTGATATCCTCTTTCCTTGGAGAGATCTATCATTTTATTATCCTGATTTTGATTATAAAATTAATGATCTTTTTATCCAAATTAGCGTAGTCAAACAATTGATTAAATTTCCTTTTGATCCTCCGGGGTCAAATGTGATTCTCCCTTTGAGTTTGACTACGATAATCCGGATAAATTTGAGATTCTGAACTTTGAACCCATTAGAGAACGATATGATCATCTTTCGAGGCGATATATTATTCATAATGACGTGTTCAATTTGAAAATTCAAAATTTAATATTCCCAAATAAAATTAATACTTTTTCAAAACAACTTATATTTTTCAATCAGGGCTGGTCTGGCATGATTGCTGGACGGCGGACGCGGGATCCGCTGCTTGACGCGGACGCAAAACGGGTTAATTCGGGTTGACCAGCGTGTTGTCGGGTCAACTCGAACCCGACCCGTTTTTCAAACGGGTCAAAAATCCGAACCCGGACCCGACCCGTTTCGCAAACGGGTTGACCCAAACCCGAATTTTTTCGGGTCGGTTCGAAAGTTGACACCCCTAAAAATAACAATGCAAATGATGTTAATTTTTTGCACAACCTTGTTTTCCCTCAAGAGAATTTTCTAACACTCATATGAGTTAAAAATGTATATATATTCTCGCTCTACCAAGATGAAAGTCTCTCTTAAAATTCATTTATTTTGGTTATTACCTTGTAACATAATAAAATTGAGCTAAAGTATCCTCACCAAAGAAACAAAATGCTAATTTGAAGACTTATTTATAGCCATAGTTATGTTCAAAGGGAAATAATGCTACTGGCGCATATTTCATCGTAGCTTTCTCTTTTCGCTCCGCTAGGGTTTCCCCCTTGCGGCGTCTCGCCGCTTTCTGGTGGGCGAGCTGGCTTCGTTCCTCCAGTGAAGTTCCTCTATTCATCTTACTACTTGTTTTTAGTCTTGTTTCTGAGATTTTGCTGGTGTTTCTCTTCCCGGCGTGTGCCGGATGGCTCCGAAACTTGCTGACCCTGGTTTTTTAGGGGTTTCGAGCTCCTCTCGTTCTTTTCTTCAAGCTCTTTCGGGATCTTCATCTAGTAATGTTTTTCCTAAACTCAAGGTGTCTTCTTTCCGAGGTATGCCGTCTCTGTGGATTTCGGATGAAGAAATTCTGGATTTGGCTGTGCCTTTTCAATTTGCTCTTGTTGGTTTTTTTCCCTCTAAGCGTCCTTCTCTTGATTCTATTAGGAATTTTTTTTTCAATCTCAAGCTAAATGGCGATGTTTCTGTCACCTTGCTAGATTCGTCCCATATTTTGATCAAATTGGAAAATGATCTTGATTATTGTCGCATTTTCTGTCATATATCATATCTTGTTTTTAACTGCTTTATGAAACTCACGAAATGGTCACCTACTGTTGATGTCGGGGTTGAATCTCCGGTGATCCCAATCTGGGTTTCTTTTCCCTCTTTGCGGCCACACCTGTTTTCTCCAAAAATTCTCCATGGATTGGCTTCTATTTTTGGTAAACCTCTAAAGATTGATTCGGCTACGTCTTTGGGATCTAGACCGTCTTTAGCTAGGGTGTTAGTTGAGCTTGATATCACCAAATCCTATTCTGATCGTATTTGGTTAGGATCTGAAAAGCTTGGCTATGTCCAGCAAGTCGTTATGGATGAATTTCCTTCAATTTGCGGTACTTGTCGCTGTTTTGGTCATGCGATGGGTGAATGCAGGTCTAAAAATGTGGTTTTGGAAACGTCTGTATTACCTAAAAATGTAGAACCTATTGCTACAAATGTTGACCCTGTTACTGTGGAACCGGTTGCTGTAGCTCTAAATAACTGTGATCTACCTGTTTCTGATCAAGGGGATCGGGCGCTCCCTGTGGGTGACGTGTATGGGTTTGTGGATTCTTTGGTTAATTTTAATTCGTCCGACTCTATACCCCCGTTGAATGTGATTAATCTGGTTAATGCCGTGATTGCCGTGCCTTGTGATCACGTTGGTAACTCGGTTGCCTTATCCCCTGATGCTGTTCCCTTTGTCCCTTTGGTTACTGAGTCAATGGTTTGTGTTAATGAAGTTCAGTCTGTTTTACCTGCGATGGAGGATTATGTTTCACCTGTTACTGCGGTTGGGGCTGGTTCTGTTGTACCGGCTTCTCTTTCGTCTGATGCTGGAATTTCCCTTTTACCGGTTGTGAATGCTGTTAGTGATCATGAGGGTATGATGGTGGAGAATTTGAATGGTAACTTGGTGTGTTCCAATAATTGTTGATGTCCCTGTTCATGTGGTGGATACGCTCAATTTGGTTAATTATTTGGGCGATAAATCTGGCTTTGATATTAGAAACCACGTCGATTGGTTGCATAGATCGTCCGACTTTGAATCTGAATCTGATCATTCGAATAGTGGCTTTATTTCGCCGGAGTTTTGCGGGGGCTCTGACCCTGGGAATGATTTTACTTTGGTTTGTGAGCGACCTGGTCGTTTGTTTGCCACTCGAGGGAGAGCTCGTGGGAGGGGTCGTAGAAGACGATAACTTTTTTGCTCAATTTTTGTTCCCTGTCGGGCTTTGGGTTTCTGTTGCTTTGTCGCAAAAGGGCAATGATGTGGCTGGGGCTCGTATCTTGTCGCTTTGTTTGTGGCAACCTTTGGTGTCTTTCGTTGAGTTGGCTGATTTTCGGAACGCTTTTTTCACCTTATCGGATGGTCCGTGCTTGGCGTCTGGGATGCTGGAAGCCTCGGCCGACTACTAAGCCCATTTTATATTGTATTGCAAACTTTGCTTTTCTTTTTTGCCTTTTGATGATGTAACCGTTTCTCATATCTATTAATATATTGTTTGTTTTAAAATTAAAAAAAAAAATTATAGCCAGAGTGAATATTTTGGCATATAAAAATATGACTATGAAAGGTGTATTCCAAAGCTACACTGAAAGCGTGGGCTACAGCAATGCCACAATTATTAAAGTGGCTAAAAATTGTTCATTGAAGGTTGAAGATTAGCGTGGGCTAAGCCAACTTACCACTTCTTCTATTGGAAGAAAAGTTTTAGTTAAAATGGATGTATTTCTAGTCTTCTTTAGAAGCCTAATGGGAAGAGACCTGTATCCCACAATAAAAGGTGTGAGTTTTATAGATCCTTTTCTAGCAATAGTGCCTAAGGATTCTCTAATATCATGAAGAGAGAATAAATGATTTGAATTCTATGTATTTCATTGAGAACCTTACAGTCCTATTTATAAACAAAATTCTTTTGTAGCAAATTTCTACATTCAAAAACTATTAATTACACATTGGTTTTATTACAATATTCCTAAGATAGAATATAAAAGTAATCAACCATGTTTCTACATGCATGTATCTATTAAAATAAATGGAAACATTTTACAACTTGTAAGCATTTACCTCATCTTTCATGATTCCAAATAGCTCGTTCAATACTTGATAAATCATTTCTGATCTCAATCCAGCTCCATCCAGCTTCTTTCTTTACACCCTTTTTCTCCATTAATGACCTCACTCTTTCTGCATTCTCCCACTCACCATGCATCGAATGCAAATTTGAGAGCTGTACATAGCTAGCAGAGTCCATTGGAGATAACTCAATGACCTTCTCAGCAGCAAACTTCCCTAATTCAACATTTCGGTGCAGTCTGCAAGATCCTAGAAGAGACTTCCATATAAAGGCATCTGGTTCATAAGGCATCTCTTTGATGATACATAAAGCTTCCTCAAGGTTTCCAGATCGACCCATAATGTCAACCATACATGCATAGTGCAAAGCGGCCGGTTCAAGCCCATAACATTCATCCATGACCTTGAAGAATTTATTTGCTTCACTGACAAAACCCATATGATTGCATCCTACTAACAGCACCTAACATTATGTTATTGATATATCCAACACCAAAACATATCTAGTTACTTAAAATATCACTGCGAAATGGCGAAACCCTTGATAATGAAGGATGAAGAGAGAAAATCCGTCCGAGGTGTTGTTGAGGAAAGGGCATTGATGGCACCATTGATGCATGAATACAGAGGAACTTCCGATGGGATCATAAAAGGCGTCTATAAGACCGACAATGCCTACTAGTCAAAGAAGAAGATGAGGTGAGGAAGTCACGATGGAACTCTTTGATGACAAAACTGACAATTTGATACGTAAAATAGAAGAAAACTAAAGTCAACCACCCAATAAGCATCCAACAATCAATAGCAAAAATAATTCAAGCATTTTCTTCTGCTAAATAAGAAAAACCAACACAAATGTATTGAGGGGATGCTATCATTCAATCACATTGTCGTTAAAATAGTATGAAACTTGGAGAACTTTTAAGAGTTAGTTCAAGAAAGAAAACATTATGGTTCGATGATAAATTCCTAAGATTATAACAACCAAAGAGAAAATGTGAATTGTTTAATTTCCAGTGTAATATTACACAACTTGCAAATAATCGCAATAGAAATTTCATAATCATATAGCTATCAGTGGTTTTAAGCTTCTATATATAAACCATCCAATAAAATAAGGAGTGTACGTTTGAAGTCCATGCACCAAATATAATGTGCCTAGTGAATATTAGAAGAGTTCTAAAAAAACAGTTTGTTTGCTTTAGCATTAGAATTACTTTCTGGCAAATCTTAGCCTATTTGAATCCTTGATACATATTTAGGCTTCATTTGGGACAGCTTTTTTATTGCTTCTTAAAATGGAGTTGTAGTACAACAATTTTAATTTTTTTTTATTAAAACTCCATTTTAAAAAGAAATAAAAAAAAATCATTCCAAACGAAGCCTTAGTGAACCATTCAAGCTCCAAACAAGCCATTTTGATGTAGGCATTGATGCCTTATCTAAGGATTTTCCCTTTTCACCTCAATTAAAGCTTTTAAGTAGATGTACGATGTTGGTGATTGAATTGATAATTATTTTCAAGCTCATCAAAATGAAAGAAAGAACAAAAAATTGAGAATAAAAAAATGAGTATTTTTGAAGTGTGGAAGATAATGAATCATGATATGCATGCTAATTAATCTTTAGTTTTTTTTTCCATTAAAGGATGCCATAGTTGTCTTAGAGCTTGGAAAAAGGGTTGCAAATAAATCGGGTGATCGACAAATATATAACTCGTGCATTAGCTCGATTATAGTTTGTTTGTGATCGTTGTTCACAATCTTATTCGTAATCAAACAAACTGGAACATGTTTTTTTAAATGGTCAATACTTAAATAAATAAGCTTAAACAACTATGCATTCAACTTGTTTATGCTCATGAATAAAATAATTTGAAGATCATGGATAAGCCCTATATTAATCTCGATTAAAAGCTTAATTCATGTTCTATATATGCAAAGATTGTGAACAAGTGTAATATCAAAAATCTGCTCCAGGATCGTCCAGGACGATCTGGATCGTCCTGGGACGATCAGTTCAAAATTAGCTCCAGAATGTGCCCAATTTGCTCCAGGTGATTTTCTGTGCACATCGTCCAGGCCGATTGAGGACATCGTCCAGGCCGATCGGCACTGTAGAAAATGTCGGTCTGAGAATAGTTCTGGGAACCGTCCAGGACGATCCAAAATGGTCTGATCGTCCTGGGACGATCTGGCGATCAGCCGGGCCGATCTGAAGTTTTTAAAGCTGATTTCAGCTCATTTGGAGGAGAGAGAAAATCAAATAAAATGCAAATATCTTTTGAGGAGAGAGAAAGTCGAGAGAAATTTGGGAAAAGTTGATTTTCGGACGACGCGGAGCCGTTTTCGTCCGAGGAGACTGTTCAGGATATTGCTGTACGCAAGGTAAGGCACATTCCGCCTTTCTCAATTTTCAGAACCGTCGTGTTTGGCGGTATATTCTGTCCGGATTTCGTTTCTGTTAACGATTTTCGTCCGTATCTGTTGATTGGCTCAGTTTTTACCGCGTAACTTTCCGTATATTGTTGACGTGCCGAGTGTGCACATTTTGGTTATTTTCTGAAGATTTTTGTCCGGGTATTTTTGATTCGACGGTGTTTTTCGTCGATTAGATTTTTCTGTGTATTCTGAAATTATCTGTGCAGTAGAATAAATGTTCTGAAATGTGATTATCTATATTCTGTGCGACTTTGGTGAATTTTGATTTTCAGGAAAAAATTGTGTAAATTCCGTATACTGCCGTTGTGCTGCCCGATTTTTGTCTGATTTCTGATTTGCCCGGATTTATTCTGAATTGAAATGCTATCTGTATATGCTATAAAAAGGGAGCTATAAGGGGCCTGGATCCTATGAGATTCAGTAAGTGTCAGGGAAATCTGAAATGAGCTCAATCTGAAATCTGATATCTGTTCTGTTCCGGATCCGATGAAATCTGTTCTGGTGCCGTGAGCACATTTAGCTATTAATTACTCAGAGAATTTCTGGTGCCGTGAGCACATTTAGCTATTAATTACTCAGAGAATTTCTGGTGCCGTGAGCACATTTAGCTATTAATTAAATATCTGATATCTAAGTTCCGTATCTGTTCCGTAAGCAATTATGACCTGAAATTCTGATTTCTGATTCTGTTAATGTGATATGTCTGATCTGTTCTGTTTCTGTCTGATTTGATATCTGTTCCGATTCTGTTCTGATACGATATGAGCTGAATTTCTGATTTCTGTACGATTCTGACTCTATTGATTTAATCCGTTCTGATTTGTACTCTGATGTGATCTGATCTGTACGATTCTGATTCTGATTTGATATATGTCCGTATAAGTTCTGATTTTGATTCTGTTCTGATTCGAGATACGATTCTGTTCCGAATTCTGATTGGATTTCTGTCTGATGTGTTTGGTTTTGGATTCTGAGAGTTTTGATTGGAGGTTTGTTGCTTTGCTGAGCTGTTGAGCTTACTTTTGTTTTCTGGTGGTTTTTCAGGTTCTGGGAAAGGGAAGGAAGTCCAGGACTAGATTTCAGAGTCTGATCAGTATAGGTATTTTGTCCTTTTTGTTTTTTGTACAGTCATGACTATTTCTGTTTTATTTTCTGTCAGCCATGCACTGTATTTGTAGATGATTGTTTTGAGGAAAAGAAAGAAAATTATAGATGATTTGTTCCGCTGCATTTGATGTTCTATAGTAGCTCTGTGTGTTTGTTTTGTGCATAACATTTTGGAAGATTCAGTTCAGTAACCAATTCCAAAGCCAGATCCTGGTTAGTCTGTTTAGGCTGGTCGCAATCCGGCTCGGGCAGGATCCGTCCCCGTCGGGTCGGGTCGTGACAAGCCTTTTGAGTGGTATTAGAGCACTGGTTTTGGAAACTGGTTGGATTGTCAGACAGAGCTATAAGAAGTGATTAGTGAGTTTGTCTGGGGTTAGTTTTGGGTCGTTTGACTTTTTATTGTGTTGTTTTTGTGATAGTTTTTCGGGTTTTGGATTTTCTATATGGATCAGCCAGACCCAGACATGACTGATGGGCAGAGTTCCAGTCAGGCAGCACCAGTGGGGAGTACAGCCCCAGTGGCCGGTGCTGACACGCTGTCACAGTTTGCTACGCTTATTGCTCAGATGATGAGCGAGACTCAGAGCAGAGCTTCTACTGTCAGATCTGAGGATATTGATAGACACCTGCAGTTATTTTTGAGGTTGAAGCCTCCGAGGTTTGAGGGCGCTGTTGAGCCCAGAGCTGCCGAGGAGTGGTTGAGGAGGTTGGAAAAGACTTTTGACGGGATGCAGTGTCCTGCGGACAGGAAGGTTCCGTTGGCTGTTTTTCTGTTGGATGGAGAGGCTGAGCACTGGTGGGAAGGCCAGCAAGCAGCCAGATTTCAGGGCAGACTGAACTCTTTGATCACTTGGGAAGAGTTCACTAAGGTATTTCGAGACTGGTTTGTTCCCCCTTCTGTACGACAGCAGATGCAGGAGAGTTTTCTGAGACTTGTTCAGGGGAGCAAGACGGTGATGCAGTACGAGGCTGAGTTTACTGCATTAGCCTGGTACACTCCGCAGCTGGTTAGCACGTCTGCTGAGAGGTGCTACAGATTTCTGAGAGGACTACGAGATACTTTGAGACAGCCCCTGATACCATTCCGGATCACTGATTTCGCTGAGCTTGTGGAGCGAGCTCGATTGATAGAGAACGATCTGATGGCTACTCAGCAGCGGTGGACTGCGAGTAAGAAGAGGTTTGGAGGCGAGGCATCGGGCAGTGGTTCCTCTGGGAAGAGGAGATTTGTATCTGGACCTGGTTCTGGATCTGGTGATTCTAGGAGGAGTGGAGGGTCGTCTGGTACTGCTACCAGTACGACGAGTTCTGGTTCTATTAGTACGGCACCTGTGTGCCAGAGCTGTGGACGACGACACTTGGGCCAGTGCTACAGGATGGCTGGTCTGTGCTTCCGATGTGGTCAGCCAGGACATCGGATTGCAGAATGTCCACAGATGGGTTTTGATCGACGTTATGAGTTTCGATCTGAGGGCTCTGTTAGACCTACTGGTTCAGCAGGGAGACCGAGGATTGTTCCTCCTTGCCCTGAGGGATTTTCTGGTAGAGGTGGTGGTACTAGTTCTGGACCACGGAGACCACCTACGGTTCAGAGGGAGCAGAGTAGTTCTGTTGCTTCAGCTCCAGCTCCAGTTCAGCCACGAGTTTACAGCCTGAGTCAGCAGGAGGCTCGAGATGCTCCAGATGTTGTGACAGGTGCGGTTTACATTTCTGATCAGCCCTGTCGTGTTTTGTTTGACTCTGGAGCTAGTCACTTGTTTCTTTCCGAGCATTTTTTTGACCGAGTCCAAATGCCTTCGGTTTCTTTGCCGATTTCTTTATCTGTGATTTTACCGGCTGGGAATCCTTTGATTGCTCGGAAGTTTTGTTTGTGCGAGATTGATATTGCTGGCAAGAAGTAGAAATCTAGTTTGATTTTGTTGCCGATTTCATCGTATGACGTGATTTTGGGCATGGATTGGCTGAGTCGGTATGAGGCTCAGATTGACTGTCTGAAGAAGCAAGTGAGCTTGCTTGTGGCTGGGGAGAGAGTTGTATTTCAGGGCTTATGAGGTGTTCTCTCCAGTCTGATTTCTGCATTAGAGGTGAGCAGAATGTGGAAGAAAGGATGCCCAGTGTTTTTGGCTTCGGTGCGGGATCTGAACCTGGAGGTTGGTTCTGTTTTTGAGATCCCAGTGGTACGGGAGTTTGCTGATGTTTTTCCTGAGGAGTTGGTTGGTTTACCTCCGGATAGAGAGGTGGAGTTCTCTATCGATGTTTTTCCGGGTACAGCTCCTATATCAAAAACTTCGTACAAGATGGCACCGAAAGAACTTTCTGAGTTGAAAGTTCAGCTTCAGGAGTTGGTTGACAGAGGTTTTGTTCGTCCTAGTGTTTCGCCCTGGGGAGCACCTGTTTTGTTTGTGAAGAAGAAGGACGGTACACTCCGTATGTGTGTGGACTACAGAGATTTGAATAAGGTCACGATCAAGAACAAGTATACTTTGCCTCGGATTGATGACTTGTTCGATCAGCTTTCCGGATCTTCTGTGTTTTCGAAGATTGATTTGATTTCCGGATATTATCAGGTGAAGGTGAAGGAAGCTGATGTGGTGAAGACAGCTTTCAGTACTCGGTACGGGCACTATGAGTTCTTGGTTATGCCTTTTGGGGTAACCAACGCGCCTGCTATTTTCATGAATCTGATGAACCGAGTATTCAGGGAGTATTTGGATCAGTTTGTGATCGTCTTCATTGACGATATTCTGGTGTATTCTACTTCTGAGGATGAGCATGCCAGACACTTGAGCATTGTGTTGGAGACTCTGAGGCGGCATCAGTTGTATGCCAAGTTCTCCAAGTGTGAATTCTGGCTGAAGAGCATTTCTTTTTTGGGGCATGTGATTAGCGGAGAAGGTATCTCTGTAGATCCCCAGAAGATTCAGGCAGTTGCTGATTGGCCAAGGCCGACTACGGTATTTGAGGTACGTAGTTTCTTAGGCATGGCCGGGTATTACAGGAAATTTGTGAAAGGATTTTCACAGATTTCGACGCCTTTGACGAGACTGACTCAGAAGTCAGTAGCTTTTGTTTGGACACCGGAGTGTGAAGCTAGTTTTCAGAGATTGAAGGATTGTTTGACTTCAGCTCCAGTGTTAGCACTTCCGTCAGATACGGAAGGTTTTCAGGTGTTCAGTGATGCTTCACTGAAAGGACTGGGATGTGTTCTGATGCAGCATGGTCAGGTAATTGCTTATGCTTCTAGACAGTTGAAACCACATGAGAAGAATTACCCGACGCATGATTTGGAGTTAGCTGCTGTTGTCTTTGCTTTGAAGATTTGGCGTCATTATCTGTATGGCGTCAGTTGTGAGATCTTTACTGATCACAAGAGCCTGAAGTATATTTTTACTCAGAAGGATCTGAATTTGAGGCAGAGAAGGTGGCTCGAGTTAATCAAGGACTATGATTTGACTATTCAGTATCAGCCTGGGAAGGCTAATGTGGTAGCGGATGCTTTGAGCAGGAAGTCTTCTGGATTATCAGGTATTCAGCTTACTTCTGATGACTTTCTGATTCGAGACATGGAGCGCTTGCAGTTGGAGGTGATTTCCTCCAATGGTTTGGATTTGGCTCAGATGAACATTCAGTCTTCTTTGGAAGCACGGATTCAGGAAGCCCAGAAGTCAGATTCTGACTATTCGAAGTTGATTGCTCAGATTGGATCTGGTAAGACTCTTGAACTTCGAATTTCTGATTCTGGTGCTATTTTCTGTAAGAACAGGTTGTGGGTACCTGTGTTTGGGGACTTGAGGCAGGAGATTCTGCATGAATCTCATCATTCAGGCTACACTGTTTATCCAGGCAGTGGTAAGATGTATGCTGATATGAAGCTTTTGTTCTGGTGGCCTGGGATGAAGAAGGATGTGGCGGAGTTTGTGTCGAGATGCGAAGCCTGTCAGTTGGTGAAGGCAGAGCATCAGCGACCAGGTGGACTGTTGCAGTCGTTGCCTATCCCTGAGTGGAAGTGGGAGGAGGTGACGATGGACTTTGCTATGGGTTTTCCTCGATCTAGACAAGGACATGATGCCATCTGGGTAGTCGTAGATCGATTGACGAAGTCAGCCCATTTTCTTCCGATCAGGCAGACTGATTCAGTAGAGCGCTTGGTACAGGTTTATGTTAAAGAGATTGTCAGATTGCACGGTGTGCCTCGCGTGATTGTATCTGATCGAGATGGACGGTTTACTTCCAGACTTTGGAAGGGTATTCAGCAAGGATTGGGTACGAAATTGCATTTCAGTACAGCTTTTCATCCTCAGACCGATGGACAGTCTGAGAGGACTATTCAGGTGCTGGAAGATCTGTTGAGACTTTGTGTTTTGGACTTTGGCGGAAGCTGGGAAGATCATATCCCTTTGATTGAGTTTGCTTACAACAATAGCTTCCAGTCCAGTATCAGTATGGCACCGTACGAGGCTCTGTATGGCAGGAAGTGCCGTACTCCTTTGACTCTGACGGAGGTCGGAGATAGACAGGCTTTGGGTGCCACTTTTGCTGATGAAACTGCTCAGAAGATCAGCTTGATTAAGGAGAGGTTGAAAGCGGCTCAGGACCGTCAGCAGAAGTATTACAACCAGAAGCACAGTTTTGTTGAGTTTCAAGTTGGGGACTTTGTGTATGTCATAGTCGGTCCGATGAAGGGTGTGAGCAGATTTGGTCAGGTGAGTAAGCTGAGTTCAAGGTATGTTGGACCTTTTGAAATTCTAGAAAGAATTGGGAAATCTGCTTACCGACTATTGCTTTCTGATTCGATGCCCGACGTGCATAATGTGTTTCACGTATCCACTTTGAGGAAGTGGGTATCTGACTCTGGAAAGAAGGTATCTGCTGATGAGGTTGAGATTCAGGAGAATCTGGCGTATAAGGAAGAGCCAGAGTTGATTTTGGCGTACGACGTCCGAAAACTACGAAGTAAAGAGATTCCGATGGTTAAAGTCCAGTGGAAGCACCGGACTGCACGAGAAGCGACTTGGGAGAAGGAGTCTGATATGAGACGGTCGTACCCGTACTTGTTCTGACTGAGTTTGGATTGGATAATGTCGAGGACGACATTTTTCTGAAGTTGGGGAGATTGTAATATCAAAAATCTGCTCCAGGATCGTCCAGGACGATCTGGATCGTCCTGGGACGATCAGTTGAAAATTAGCTCCAGAATGTGCCCAATTTGCTCCAGGTGATTTTCTGTGCACATCGTCCAGGCCGATTGAGGACATCGTCCAGGCCGATCGGCACTGTAGAAAATGTCGGCCTGAGAATAGTTCTGGGAACCGTCCAGGACGATCCAAAATGGTCTGATCGTCCTGGGACGATCTGGCGATCGGCCGGGCCGATCTGAAGTTTTTAAAGCTGATTTCAGCTCATTTGGAGGAGAGAGAAAATCAAATAAAACGCAAATATCTTTTGAGGAGAGAGAAAGTCGAGAGAAATTTGGGAAAAGTTGATTTTCGGACGACGCGGAGCCGTTTTCGTCCGAGGAGACTGTTCAGGATATTGCTGTACGCAAGGTAAGGCACATTCCGCCTTTCTCAATTTTCAGAACTGTCGTGTTTGGCGGTATATTCTGTCCGGATTTCGTTTCCGTTAACGATTTTCGTCCGTATCTGTTGATTGGCTCAGTTTTTACCGCGTAACTTTCCGTATATTGTTGACGTGCCGAGTGTGCACATTTTGGTTATTTTCTGAAGATTTTTGTCCGGGTATTTTTGATTCGACGGTGTTTTTCGTCGATTAGATTTTTCTGTGTATTCTGAAATTATCTGTGCAGTAGAATAAATGTTCTGAAATGTGATTATCTATATTCTGTGCGACTTTGGTGAATTTTGATTTTCAGGAAAAAATTGTGTAAATTCCGTATACTGCCGTTGTGCTGCCCGATTTTTGTCTGATTTCTGATTTGCCCGGATTTATTCTGAATTGAAATGCTATCTGTATATGCTATAAAAAGGGAGCTATAAGGGGCCTAGATCCTATGAGATTCAGTAAGTGTCAGGGAAATCTGAAATGAGCTCAATCTGAAATCTGATATCTGTTCTGTTCCGGATCCGATGAAATTTGTTCTGGTGCCGTGAGCACATTTAGCTATTAATTACTCAGAGAATTTCTGGTGCCGTGAGCACATTTAGCTATTAATTACTCAGAGAATTTCTGGTGCCGTGAGCACATTTAGCTATTAATTAAATATCTGATATCTGAGTTCCGTATCTGTTCCGTAAGCAATTATGACCTGAAATTCTGATTTCTGATTCTGTTAATGTGATATGTCTGATCTGTTCTGTTTGTCTGATTTGATATCTGTTCCGATTCTGTTCTGATACGATATGAGCTGAATTTCTGATTTCTGTACGATTCTGACTCTGTTGATTTAATCCGTTCTGATTTGTACTCTGATGTGATCTGATCTGTACGATTCTGATTCTGATTTGATATATGTCCGTATAAGTTCTGATTTTGATTCTGTTCTGATTCGAGATACGATTCTGTTCCGAATTCTGATTGGATTTCTGTCTGATGTGTTTGGTTTTGGATTCTGAGAGTTTTGATTGGAGGTTTGTTGCTTTGCTGAGCTGTTGAGCTCACTCTTGTTTTCTGGTGGTTTTTCAGGTTCTGGGAAAGGGAAGGAAGTCCAGGACTAGATTTCAGAGTCTGATCAGTATAGGTATTTTGTCCTTTTTGTTTTTTTGTACAGTCATGGCTATTTCTGTTTTATTTTCTGTCAGCCATGCACTGTATTTGTAGATGATTGTTTTGAGGAAAAGAAAGAAAAATATAGATGATTTGTTCCGCTGCATTTGATGTTCTATAGTAGCTCTGTGTGTTTGTTTTGTGCATAACATTTTGGAAGATTCAGTTCAGTAACCAATTTCAAAGCCAGATCCTGGTTAGTCTGTTTAGGCTGGTCGCAATCCGGCTCGGGCGGGATCCGTCCCCGTCGGGTCGGGTCGTGACAACAAGCTTGTTAAGAAACTTGATTAATCTTTGATATGTGGTCGAATAAGTCTCGTTATGAAAATGATGAGTAATCTAACAAAAATATTTTAAATTTATTAATATTTTATATTTATTATAATTTAATACTATAATAATTATTAATTAACAAATTTGAAAAGTAATTAAACACTATAGTATTTATTAAATTAATATTATGTATAATTTAGCTACAACTATTTATATTTTACAATATCATAATTTTTTAGTTTTATTATAATACAAAATTCTTATTTTATAAAAAACTAATTTCATTTTTTTTGTGTTATAACTTTTCATTAGAATAAATATATTCATGAAAAAAAATTATTTGCTCATGTTTTCTGGATTATTTTTTTAAAGAATTCACTAATAAGTCTATTTATAATAATAATTATTTTATGAGCTCATTTGTTCGTGAATGGCTTGTTTGGTACTTTGAAAACTTTAGCTCGTTAGATATATTTGTGAAAGAGCTCAACAATAATTGCTTGTTCATAAGATCGATAAGGCTTATTTGATAATCTAATAAGCATCTAAAAGGTAAGGCTTGCTAATAGCTCGATAAGTCTTATTTGTTCAGAGCTTGAAATGAACCAAATATGAATTGAACACATACCAAACATAATCATAAATCATTTTAAATGAACAAAGCTCGAAAATAAACTATAAAGCTCGAATTGAGCTGAAACCGAATTTGAGCAAGTTGATAATAAAAAAAGCTCAAACATGAATAAGCACCTACTAATTAAGCTGAGTTGGGCTTGATTCATTTGTAGCCTAATGGAAATAATTCATATTTTCAACCTAGAAATTTTTATATTTTGATTTAATTACTCAAGAACTTCCAATCAAGGATGCCATACTTTATGTAATAATTTAAATTTCTCTTAATCTTCAATTTTTTTCAAGTGATGATTGATCTTCCCAAGTTCACAATTGCTTAGCTTGTGTAAAGATCACATCCCATTTGGATAAACAAGAGAGGATGTCTTGGTGATGAGTTCTATTTGTATTTTCCAAATTGGCTTTTGAGGTACCACAAAACCATGGGACTAATGGGACTATCTCCCCTCCTTCCATTTGTTATTTAATTATTTCTCTTCAAGAGTAGCTTGGAGTATTGTTTTGTTTTATTAATGGTGTCCTGAATCACTTCCATTATTTGATAAATATATGAATTTATCATGTTTAAGGCTCGATCACATATAGATTCCCAATCATTTTCATGAAAACTCTATGCCACCTCACAAATTATGAAACAAACAATATGTAAATGTAAGTATATATAGATATAAAAGAGTTAGCCCTTCCTCTCAATTGGAGAAGATGAAATTATAACGCACGTAATACTTCTTTCTCTACAAATGCGAGGGAGAATGTTAGAGATGCAGCAGTCAATTAGTTAGATGATGTTCTAGCATGTGTAATAGGAAGGTTGATGATAATCAGATGATTATGATTGATTGACAGAGAAGGGATTATGATGGATGATGGCAACCAGACTATTGCAGCCAGATGATGACAGTCAATCAATGGTTGTGATTGGCAATGATCACTAGCATCAAATGTCAGATAAAGTTTTAGAGTTCTTCAAATCTCCAACTTATATCCATAATCAAGTTCAGATCTCATTCATGTCGAAAATAATATTCTATTTATAATACTTTGATAGTGACATTTTGATAAATCAAATAAAGACTCGAATTAAATCTTTTGATTATTGATTGTTCATTCAACATTTAAGTCTCTTAATGACCTTAGAATCAATTGAGCTTACGCCTGTTAGATTTGTCTCATTGAGCTGCTCAATTTAACTATATGCATGCAAAATTTGAAATTAGTATAATCCACTAAATTAATATCCCAAAGTGTCAAACTTTATTTCAAGTGTTTGATTTCGCTCCATATGGACACAGATCAAATCACTTTTGATGTCATTGATTTTATCTTATCAAAACATTTAATTTGACGAATTATAATTTTATTAAAATCAAAGTTCAAATAGTTTGAAATTTAATTTTGAAAATTTTAAATATATTCATATCAATTAAGGACTAGAATCTGAAGTAGAAAGGGGAGGACTTCCATTTATTTTATTTTTTTTTAATTTGTTAAATGCATCATTATTCTACTCGATATTATAATTTAATTATTATTTTGACTGGCTCATATTTAAAAATTTCTCGTATATAATATTTTCCATTCATGAATTAATAGCCGGCAGCCACACACTAAATGACCTCAATTCTTCCAAAAAACGGCTATTTCATATCTGGACTACATATTTCAATAAGATTTAAATAATTTATCCAAAATTCATTATTTTTTTTTTCATTTGAACAGATCAAACTAAATTCAGAAAGTCAAAATAAAGCATTGGGAGAGCAAATATTTAAGCTTTATTTTTGACAACTTTTGCATTACTTACTAAAACATTTAGTAATTAAATTTTTTTTTTTTACTAAAAATTTGTTTTAGAAAATAATAAAAAAGCTATCTCAACTGAAATATTAGACTTCATTTGGGGAGAAATTATTATATGCAGAGTCCAAACAGGAATATTCGGACTTCTCATTCGAGCATGTGAGTGTACACACTACGAAAAATTTGTATACATTATGTATAAATTTTTTGTATACAATATACACTCATAGTCCAAATAGTTCTCCTGACAAAATAGTCCGAACTCTACACAAAATAATTTCTCTCATTTTTTTTTTCATAGCTCACCTTGGCCTGTTGGTTGAGAGCTTATGCTTCCAACTAAGGAACTTTTATTTGGTCTGGTGAACGTAGGTAGAGCTACGTTCGGCCGGCACTAAGATTGCAGGCACAAAACGAGAAATACCGAGCAAATACCGAACAACACCAACAATAACGAGAAATACATTATGTGAAGACAAAATACCGAGCAATACCGAGTAATCCTAAAAAATACCGAGTTTTTTTAGAAAAACTCAGTATTTTTTGGGATTACTCGGTATTGCTCGGTATTATTCGGTATTGGTCTTCATAGAGCGGTATTCCTCATTATTACCAAACAATACCTAGCAATACCGACCAAATACCGAGCAAAAACCGAGTAACAATCCTCTAACCGAACATAAAGCTACGTCCGGTCAGAGGACGTAATAAAAGTTCCCAACTAAGAGGTCTTGGGTTCAAGTCTTTGTGTATGAGTTTGCCTTAAATGGCCTAAATGTCAAAAAAAAAAACAAATTTTTTACCACTTTAAAAAAAAAATTATACTAAAAAACTAATTAATAAAAATCTCACAAAGAGGAAGCCTTATTTTATGCCCAATTATCAACAATAAAAAAAAAAATCCATATAGAGTTCCCCTGTTGACTCAGTCAGTCCCTTCAGCAATATTATGCGTCAAAAATCCCCCCAATATATTAACTTCCCCTCCATTTCTCTTCCTCCCATATCCATTCTCCTCCTCCTCGTCTTCATACAGAATATCTACACTAATCATGAAGAAGCAGCTCAGCCAAACAGTCTTAGCCCTTCTCCTGCTTTCGATGGCGTCGACCATCTTCGCCGGCATCCATGGGAGAAGCTTGCTCGGAAGAGAGAGAAGATGCGACGAGATATACGTGGCGAAGGAAGGGGAGACGTTGCAGACCATAAGCGTCGACTGCAACACTCTCTCCATCCTCGACGACAACCCTCAGATTGTCGACACCGACGATATCGGCCCGGGGACCGTTCTCTACATCCGCCCGTCGCCGGCGTTCAGCTAGTCCCTCCGCCATGCCGATCTTCTGCATATGGAGGAAATAATAGTGCTGTACTCTATGTATATTAATATGCTTTTGGGTGGGAGATTATTTTTATTATTGTTATTATTTTGATGTATTGGTTAATTCTCTTAATTAAGTAATATGTTTTCATTTTCTTAGTATAAAAATTTATTGAAAGCGGCGTAAAAATAGGGTTCAAATAAAAATTATAGTAGCAGTATGAAAAGCAAATGAGTTAAAAAGTTGTTCCAAATAAAGCCTTTGTCATCTTGCTATGATCAAACACTTTTGATTGGATTTTTTCTTTATGCAGCTTTTTATTGCTTCTTAAAGCAGTTTTTTTGTTCAAATTTTTTTTTTGGACTAAACAGTTGTTTTAGAAAACAATAAAACAGCTATCCCTACCGAAGCCTTAGTCATAATCTTCTATCCATTTTAGGTATGCTTTTTTAGTTAGAACATTACTAATAAATCAGGCTTTCGTAGTACTTTTGAGAATCTATCGTAGCGGTGTAAACACCTGCAAATTTATTTGCAGCTATGAATTGCTTCGAAAACATCATGCGTTTGGTAGTGGAATATCATGGATTTAGCGATATATTTTTTGCTGCACTATTCTCTGATTTGATAATATATCATTTGATGTTGTTATAAATCAATTCTTAAAATTCACAATAAAAAATAAGATTACATCCACAATTTTCTCTCAAAATTAGGTGAAATAGTAGGATCACCATCCATAAGGTGCACAATTTTTTCACAAATTAAATTTGCTTTGAGAGCAGCAATTATAGGAGGATTTTGCATTGCGCTAATCACAAAGTAAATTCAATGACTTCTAATCTCATCCTAATATAATTTATATCAAGATGTCATTATTTTCATTTTCTTAGTATAAAAATTTATTGGAAGCGGCGGAAAAATAGGGTTCAAATAAAGCAAATGAGTTAAAAAGTTGTTCACACATAAAGCCTTTGTCATATTGCTATGATCAAACACTTTTGATTGAATCTTTTTTTATTATTTACGCAGCTTTTTATTGCTTCTTAAACCAGTTTTTTAGTAAAAAAAAATTTTAATTAAACTTTTTTGGACTAAAAAGTTGTTTTAGAAAGCAATAAAAAAGCTTTCCCTGCCGAAGTCTTTTTTTTTTTAACAAAACAAATATATTAAGATAAATCCAAGGCGGTTACAACAGCAAATGAACAAAAATTAAAAAAAGAGAAGGCAAAATACATCCAAAACAGGGCTCAGTAAAACGGTCGAGGCTCCCAGCATCCCAGAAACCTCGCACGGACCATCCAAAAGGAGACAACATCGCCCAAAATCCACCAACTCTAAGAACTGTACCAATGGTTGCCACAAGCAAGACTATAGGGAAACGAGCCCCAGCCACATCATTGCCCTATCAACCAGCGCACCATCAAATCGCGAAAAACAACCCGCATAAACAAAGGAAAAAATACAGTATACAGAAAAGTTATCTTCTCCTTCGTCCCCTCCCACGAAATCTCCCACGAGAGGCAACCGAGATAACATGCCTATCACGAACCAAAGTAAAATCATTTCCAGGGTCAGATCCACCGCAAATATCCGGAGAAGCCAAACCACAATCCGAAAACTCGAATTCCGATTCAAATTCAGACGATCCATTCAGTCAATCCATATGGTTCCTCATATCAAATCCAGAATTATCCCCCAAACGATTGACCATAGTATGCGTATCGACCAAGTTAATAGGGACATCAACTAAAGTGTTAGAGCACACCGAATTTTCTTTAAAATTATCCACTCGTACACAATCCGCAATATTATCCACATTCACAATCGGATTGCACGAAGCCTCTACACCTGGCGAAGGAGTTTCCGAAACATCAGCCACAACATTATGAACAACAGGGACCACCACACCATGAACCGGAGCAACCAACTCCACAGGCAGCAAAGCCTCATTAACCTACATAGAATTCGAAACCATAGGAGCCACCACACACATAGAATTCTCACAAAGGTTCATAGAGGGAACCACAACAACAACCCCTTCTGTATGACAAATACCATCCAAAGATTTTAACCGGCAAAACCGCAGCGTTAATAGGCACCAACGGGCCCATATCCAAAACAGGGGGAACAAAAGGTAAGGCATTAGGAGATAACACAGTAGCAGCAGCATCAGAATTATTGGCAACAGCATCCAGCACTACATTCTCCTTAGAGAGACCAAAGTTCACATCAACAGGCACATTCAACTCAGGCTTCCCGCACGGGACATCCACAGGTTTAGAAACTTTAAGAGTAGGATGTAAAATAGGGCAGAAATCCTTAAAATGACCTAAAGAATTACAGTGCAAGTAGAAATGAGGAATATCATCAAAATTAACGGTCTGAACATAACCCGTTTCCACAGAACCAACCCAAATCTTATCAGCATGTTTCTTGGTAACATCCATTTCAACAAGAATACGAGCCATAGAAGGGCGGGAACCAGACGCAGTAGCCGTATCCGACTTGAGTGGGCGACCAAAGAGAGAACCTAATCCGAATAGAATCCTAGGAGAAAATAGATGAGGCCTAAGGAGGGGGAAAGAAACCCAGATAGGCACAATAGGAGAATCCACCTCAACATCCAAATTGGGAGACCATTTCACAACTTTCATATAGCAATTTTGAACAAAATAAGATCTATGTGAAAAATATGGCAATAATCAAAGTCATTCACCAGTTTAATCAAAACATTCCGGTGATTAAGAACAGTGACCGAAAATTCCCCTAACAGCTTTAAATTAAAGCAAAAGTTATGAATGGCATCAATAGAAGGTCGCCTACCCAGAAAACGACCAACCAAAGAAAATTCAAAGGGTGCAGCAAGCGACCGAACCTCTTCCTCAGAAATCAACAAAGCCGGCAAGCCACGATGAGAAGAAATACTTAACTCAGTGAAGGAAGAAGAAGAAATACCAGATAAAGCATCCTTAAATGAAAGAGGCGCAGAAGCCCCACTTAAAAATTCAGGATCACGAAGGCGAGCAGACGCCATGAGGTAAAAACACAAACACTAAAATACTTGAAGATCTAAGGAGAAGAAAACCCTCAAAAATCGTCGAAGCGGAAGGGGCGGCGGAACCCTAGCAGAGCAAGCTACCAAAACATTTTTTTAGTTTACTAATCGAAGTCTTAGTCATAATCTTCTAGGGGTGTCAATTTCGGGTCACAGGTCGGGTTCGGGTCGAACCCGAACTGACCCGGGTGCAAAACAGGTCGACCCTAACCCGACCCCGGTAGAGAAACGGGTCGAAAATCCGAACCCGGACCCGACCCGGCGGGTTGCCGGGTTGACCCGACCCGACACGGAACCCAGGGGCGAAGCTGGTGAAGCTGGCGAAGCGGGTGCGCGCGGGGTGCGGGACTGCGGGCGAAGCGGGCGAGCGCGCGCGGGTGCGAATGTGGGCATGCGGGCAGTGGGCAGGCAGCTGGCGCGGGCAGCGGCGGGATTCGAATTTTTTTGAATTAAACGGGTTTGCGGGTTGACCCGGCAACACGTCGGGTCAACCCGAACCCGACACGTTTTTCAAACGGGTCATTTTCTGGAACCCGAACCCGACCCGTTTTGAAATCGGGTCGGGTCCAACTCGGATTTTTCGGGTCGGGTTTTCGTGTCGTGTTAAATATTGACACCCCTATAATCTTCTATCCATTTTAGGTATGCTTTTTTAGTTAGAACATTACTAATAAATCAGGCTTTCATAGTACTTTTGATAATCTATCGTAGCAGTGTAAACACCTGTTCGAAAACGTCATGTTTTTCGTAATGGAATATCATGGATTTAGCAATATATTTTTAGCTGCACTATTGTCTGATTTGATAATATATCATTTGATGTTGTTATAAATCAATTCTTAAAATTCACAATAAAAAATAAGATTACATCCACAATTTTCTCTCAAAATTAGGTGAAATAGTAGGATCACCATACATAAGGTCCACAATTTTTTCCCAAATTAAATTTGCTTTGAGAGCAGCAATTATAGGAGGATTTTGCATTGCACTAATCTCAAAGTAAATTCAATGACTTCTAATCTGATCCGAATATAATTTATATCAAGATGTCATTATATATGTTTTTCTCCATTTTATACGAGCTCTCATGAATCATGATCATGAATTAATAACATCAAGCTTTAACTTAAGTTTAAGTGATTTGCTCCTTAGCTCCGGCTATAATGTTGTTTAGATTTTATTTGAGACGGCTGCAATATTTTCTAAACTTGATTGTGAAATTATTACGAAGAAAGTAACTTTCATGTTATGGTTGCAGAGAGTAGCTTTCCACTACGAAATTTTTTGAAAAGCAGTGAAAAAGTAACAATAAAGCAGTAGTCAAATAAAATTACGGTTGCTATCTGAAAAACAAAACAGGCGGAAAGCTATTCCAAACAAACCCTTAATTTAAATATTTTCTAACTCTTCATTTAAAATCTTGAATGTAATTGATCTTATGCCTCCTTGATTATAACTATTCTCATATCTATTGATCTAAAATTGTCATTATGCCCTTTAAAAAAATACAAATAAATAAATAAAACCTTGCTTAAGCAGGTCAACTAAAATTATAAAAAAAAATAAAGGTAAGCAGCTCAACAGATCTTTTCTTATCAGATGACCTTTTGAAATAAGATCAATTTAACAACAATTTTAAAAATGATTAATTAATTTTGTGTAGAGAATTAAGTATTGTTAGTTGTTTGATCAAATTAAGAGAATTTGATCGCTGAACAGATCTGTGTTAGGCTGTCGCTTTAGTTCATATTTGGGGGAGAAATGAAAGCTGCTTGTGAACGCTAATTCTGGACGGGGATTTGGATTTTAAAAGGGTTGGTTTGCCTTTAAGATTAGTGCAATATAAATTTTTTTATTTACTTGTGTTAATTTTAAAACAAATATTCTGATTTTTCAAGTCAATTCATATTGGTGGGTCAAGTTTAGGTCAGACGTAAAATGGACTGAATTCAAAAACTTGACATGAATCCGACCCATTTACATATTTATTAAATAAATGTTTGAACGAAAACTGACTCATTTGACCCTTTTATCTTATAGATAATGTAATTTTTTAAACAACATGACCAATTTAATCTTAATTTGAACTGTTTAACCCAAAAATGACTCGTTTAACTCGAACTCCTGAATTCGAATAATATTTGGGTCATTTTTTTTATTTATTTTTGGATTTTTGGGTCAACTCGAATCCATCACAAAAATAAATCTGATCATTATTTCTGACCAGAATTTTTTTTTTAACAAACAGACATTATATTAAAATCAAAAAGTGTTACCAGAAACCAAGAAACAAAAATAAAAACATTAAAAGAAAATACAAAAAGACATAATCAGTAGGCTCAGTAATAGCCCGGGCTTCCAGCTCCCCCGCAGCCACGCACAGACCCTCCAATTTGGTGAAGAACGCCGCGAAGAAATCAAACCAACCGACCAGCCAAGGCACCAAAGGATCAACACCAAAGGTTGCCATGAGCCATGACAACAAAGAAGCTAGCTCCAGCCACATCACAGCCTAGCACATCGACGTCCAACAAAAACTTGATCGAATCAGCTTGAAAAATCCAACCACAGAGAAAAACATGGGGCCAAACAAACTAACGACCCCGTCTGCCCCTCCCGCGGGACCTGCCGCGAGAACCGGCAAAGACCGGTCGGTCACGAACCAGTTTAAAATCATGTTTAGGATCAGAACCACCACAATGCTCTGAGGATGAATCAGACTCAGCTTCCGACGAACAGTGAAGCCAATCAAGATGAAGCCGCACATCCATCCCAGAATTATCACCCACATGATAAACCATAGCATTGGGTTCGATTAATTTCACAGGCACATCTACAAAAGAGTTAGGAATAACCAACCCAACACCCGAATTAACATCACTTCTAATAACATCACCACCAAGTAAAGCCTCACACGACACCACCTCAACCTCAGGTAAAGGAGAACCAATAGAGTTCAAACCCCTAGGAATACCACTTTTCATTACCACAGATACATGATCTCCTTCCCCCACATCAATAGAAGAAGAAACACGACCAGAGGGGACATCAGCAATAACCAAATTAAAATCAACCACCGAATTAAAAGTTGCAGAAGGAGATAAGGCCACATCAGAATTGAGCCCGTTCTCCACACCAACATTTTCATGAGAACGAACAGGCAAATCAGACAAAGCCCCAAAAACAGAAACACCACAGGCTAAATCAGAGTCCAAAGTGACATTGTTAACCCCCACACTATCATCAGTACCCCTAACTACAGGATCATCAAGACTAGAATTAATAGCAAAACCAGACGGCACCTGACCATCCGGGGAAACACACACAGGATTAACACACCCAGCTACAGGGACAGCGTCATCACAGATCGGATTAGAAGAGGGGTCGATAAAAACTAGAGGAATAGAGTTCATTATAGGATCAGATATAGAGGCCACCGACGGGGGAGCCGAATCCACAGCTGGTCGTAAATGAGGAAATAACTTAATACATTCCGACTTCTTATGACCAACAGTTTTACAATGCTGACAGAAATTAGGAATTCCTTCAAAAACAACTCTCTGAATATACCCAAGTTTATCCGAACCCAGCCAAACAAAATCAGGGAAAGTTTTGGAAATGTAAATTTCTACAAGAATACGAGTGACTGAAGGACGCGAACCAACAGTCGTGGCATTATCGGTGTGAATCGGATGACCAAATAGAGAACCCAAACCAAAAAGAATTCGAGGAGAGAACAGGTGAGGACGAAGCCCCGGAAATGAAATCCAGACAAGGTCAATCAGCGACTCTTTCGAAAGATCAAGGAGAGGCGACCACTTAATCACTTTCATAATACAACAAAAAACGAAATAGGATCTATGCGCAAATACCCTCCCATAGTCTAGGTCATTCCAAAGCTTGATCAAGACATTAGACTGATCCAAAAGAGTAACAGAGAAATCACTCGATAATTTTAGGTTGAAAAAGAACCTACGTATCGAATCCAAAGCCGGCCGCTTAAGCGGAAATTTCCCCACTAAAGCAAACTCAAAAGGTTTCGCAAGATGCAAAAATTCATCCTCCGAAAATCACAAAGCCGGATGTTGAGTTATTAGATAGGTTATTTATCGACACCCCTGATTTTGTTATGATTTTTCCATTGGATTTAAGCACGAATATTATTAACCAGGTATGATATACTGCCCTATGATTATATTTTAATCACAATGAAATAATATGTAACAATGTTCCACATACCTTTGCAATAATATATGTTGATCAGCATATAGGTAATAATATCATGAAGCTAACAAGTAATGAACAGTTTTCTTATAGTAGAATATTAAGCTTTTTCATCTCATAATTTTTTAATATTTGAGAATTATTTTAATTTAAAAAAAAAAAAAATAGATTAAGACTCCATTTGGATAGCTTTCTCATTACTTTACTTTTCAGACCGCAATCATAATTTCTATTTAGTCATTGCTTTTTTGCTGCTTTAAACAAAATTTATATTTTAAAACTGCTTTCTACAACAAATTTAAAAAATTATTTTCTCTTCAATAGCTTTATAGAACAGTAAGAAATACATCTCAAATGAAACCTAAAAAATTCAAATAAAAAATATCATGCAACAAAAGAATATCTACAATGTCATCATAATGTTGAAATAGGAAAAATTCATCTGATCAAACACGAATCTTGATATGTTATAAAAAAATTCATCTGATCAAACATGAATCCAATCACACACTACAATTGTACATTCTTATATGACATTTTCTCCTTCTCCTGCCTCTTATTCAATATCACCTGATGGTAAAAACAAGAGCCCCTTCTTTGAGCTATGAGGCAATGAGGCATTCAGTAGGGTAAATCATTAGCTCCTTATCTTCCTCTAACTTTCTACATCAACCTCATAAAAACCAATTTATTGCTCTTCTTTGTTTTATGATAAAATTATTATGTAATGTAATGTGTAGTTAACACTATCTTAAGTGTTGTAGATAAACTCTTTGAACTTGAAATGGATCATTTGATTAAAGCTTAGTTTTGAGAAATCTTTCTTATTGCTTCTTAAATCAATTTTTTACTACAAAAATTTTATTTTAAACTGTTTTTGAACTAAACAACTGTTTTAAGAAGCAGTAAAAAAACTGTTCCAAACCAACTCTGATTTTGCTCAAGCAAACATTATAATATATTGATTTAGGCTTCATTTGAGATCATTTTTTTGTAGCTTCTTAAAATATTTTTCTAGTTTAAAAATTAAAATTTTTATAATTAAAAGTTGCTTGAAGAAGAAAAAAAAATACCAAACAAAACCAGTCTTAATAATAATTTTTTTGTTTAGATTTATGCTAAGTTTTGATTTACTCATGGCAGAGGTAATTGACTCATTTTTCTTTTATTAATTGATGTTTTAGACCAATAAGGATTCTATTGATTCAAATAATTTAATTTTATACACTTATAATTCAAAATGTTCATGTATATGAATCATTCTTTTAATACCAAATTACTTGGATTAATTCTTATTAAAAATACCATATATTTCATTGAAATATCAATGAAATACATATTTTTAAAATAACATGAATGGCAAAAAATTGAATTCAAAGTATGATAATTAACAGTATTGATGTACAAATATAAAAAAATGCTACATTATTTATCATAGAGATGATATAAGGAATTAAAATTAATTAATTTAAATCAAAATCTATTGGAAGAGTATACAAATATCATCCAAAGAACAATCCTCTTAATACATTTCTTTTCACAACAACAACAAATTATTTTCTCCATCGAATTCTATTAAAAGTAAAATTATAATTTAAATCTAATAAAAATATCATTTCTAATACTTTCTAATCAATTTTTTTACATCTACCTGTCTTTCTTAATATAGATCAAATCTAATACATCCATTCTCCTAACCGAATCTTCAAAAAACCGAAGTTTTCAACTCTCTAATCTTAATACACTTTCTTTTGTTCACTTTTATTATAGAGGATGGAACAATCCATGCATCATATCACATGAAATCATGAACCAGATTGTTTTATTTTCTGATTCCATAAACAAAGTAGTGATTTTGAATTTGTAGAAGGATGCACAGGCAATAAAAGACCAAACAGTAGAACTGATATGCACCTACTAAGTTCAAAAAACCAAATGCTTCATCTTTGCAAATAAACAAAGAAACATTGGAAAGTTACCAACTATTTCAAAGCCTAATTGTTTCAGAAGTTTTTGCATGATATGAGATCTCCAGTTCTTCATGTAAACTTCCCTGCAACTCTTCCATAGAAACTTTGCTCTCATAAATGAAAAAATCTTAAGCATTTTCGTTGTATTTATCTAATACATCGTATACTTAAGACCTTATTTCTCTGATGAAATAAACTACAATGATACATATATCAGAAGAGTATTATATCCTAAAATTAAATAAAAAAAATTAAGAACTTAACAATAAGACTTAGACTTCGTATGGGATGGCTTTCTTGCTGCTTCTTAAAACAGCTTTTAAGTACAAAATTAAAATATTTGTACTAAAAAGTTGATTTAAGAAGCAGTAAAAAAGCGTCCCAAACGAGAATTTAACCAGCAACATAGACAGCTTCCTCGCATCTTTCAGACTCTGGAACAGGAATTTCTTCAGAAAAGCTGGGAGATTTTGGGGTCAAGCCAAGAATCTTGAACATCAGTTGATCAGCATCGAAGTCATTGTTAGGAGTAGTTAATAATTTATCTCCAGTGAAGATGGAATTAGCTCCAGCTAGGAAACAGAGAGCTTGCTCTGGAATGGAGAACTTGACACGGCCTGCAGAAAGCCGAACCATTGCCTTTGGCATCACTATGCGCGCAGTTGCAATCATTCGAATCATTTCCCAAATCTCCACTGGCTGAAAAGATGAGAATTAGTGAGTTTGGCATCTTAGTTCCCCTATATAGTTCAACATAAAATCTTAAAACTGGATGCAAAATTTGATTTCAATGTGATGTTTACATCAAAATGATATTCTTGTTGAGGAGAAAATTTTGATTCTGACAATAATCATCATCAAATATGTAAATTATAAACTATGATTTTAACATGTTAATGATATTCTCACAATAGGAGGGGTATGAACTTGGTGAGCTTTACCTGTAACTTCTAATGATTAGACATTTAGGTTTCATTTGGAACAGCTATTTTTTTGCTTTCTAAAATAATTTTTTAGTACAAAACTAAAAATTTATTTTAAAAAGCAGTAAGAAAGTTATCACAAACGAAACCTTAGACTAGTTACAACAGCAGTGGTAAATTATTTGGGAACTGCTTTATGAATGGCTATTCTTCATTTTGCACTTAGCTAAGTGTAGCATGAAATGTTAAATTTCTTCTGAGCAATTGATTTTTGCATAACTTCTAATAATATTAATTTGATGCATCCCCTTTGCGTCAGCTTTGACATTAATTTATCTAAATTTTTGTGCACTTAATTTTAGATGTCCAAACCACCTAAGTAATAGATGCTACTACCACAAATCTAATCTCACTTGGAAGAGTAGCAGGCCTTCAATGCAAAACAACCTGAAAACAAAAGAATGAGTTTTCTCTGGTTAAGTCTAGCAATGCGTCCCAGCTTCATGAAGAAGTCAACAGTGGGATTCAACTCACTAAATAGTAGAAAAATGTCTAACTATTTTCTTTAATTGACGAGTAAACTACCAATCACTTTCTAAGGTAGTTCTAGACATCACTGTGGCCTTTTTAAAATATAGAATACATCTTTGCTCAACCACCTACTAAATGTAAAAATCTTAACATCATTCAATTTTCTAAATTTTTTCTCTCCTTGCCAGGATTTCATTTTCTCGATTTTATCCATCCTTACGAGCTATTTCATGATATTGTAATGGCACTATTTCAGAGAAGATACATTATGATATTCTGAGGCCAATATTTTGAAGTTTTTGACCTCCTTAGTAGAGTGGACACCTAACTTTTCTATGATGAACCAAACATAAAATATTAAAAAATAAAGCCCAAAAAAAACCAAAACCAAGATTTATATTATTCGGCCAAAGCAGCTTCCATTCCTAGGAAAGAAAAGGGGCTCCAATCCATTTACACATCTATTATTTCTGAGTGGAATCAGTTTGTATTGATCAATCGGGTTGTATTGTTGCTTAGAACCTCAAGTCAATTTATCGTGCTCGCTGGGGGGCGGGGGTCCTCCTGCTTGGGTTCGGGTACTTTGCACATGAAAATATTCTTTTCCGTACAATGCCCCGGAGTGGTGTACTCGAGCGCCACAGCGTTGTGTACCAGAGCACCCCGGCGTTGTGATCGCAAATGCCCCGGTGTTGTAAAGTTTGCTGGGAGAAATAATAGGAGCAAAGCGCCACAGTGCTACGAGTTTGAGCGCCGCAGCATCTGATGATAGAAGCTTGAGTGCCGCAGCGCTCCAAACTAGCGTTGCGAGGCAGACTAAACAGCTTTTCTTTCTCGTTTTTCTCAAGGGTGACATCCCTTGTTGTTATTAACTTTTTAACTTTTTTTTTTTTTTTTGAGTAGAGATCGGTGTATGAGACAAGAGAAACAAGGAGAGAGCGAGAGATAAGAGAGATTTGTACTTATTTCTCCCCATTTTTTTTCCAATTTTATATTTTTCCACATTAAATCTTGTTGTCCTTTACTTTCCACTATTTTTTCAAGTTTTTGTGTTTGTTTCATTGTAGTGTTTACTTCCATCGCCAACAACATTGACGATGACATCCAAGAACTCTATAAGCAAACTTGATAAAGAAGTCCTTCTCAAACCATGGATGGAGAACCCTCAAGCTCTCTCAAAACCAAGTCTTCTCTCCAATGCCAAAACTCATTTCTTCACGCTGCCAAATCTCTTTAGAGAACCGAGATCTTTCTCTGGTGGGGCCAAGCAATCGAGCAAAGGGTAAGCAATATTTCTTTACAACTGTTGCATACGAGAAATAATCCAAGCAAAAAATTTTCATGAGGCATTTCTAACAATTTAAAACCAAAATCAAGAGGCTTGATTGCCTTTTATTGTCTGAACTTCATCCTGAAGACAGTATATTCCAGGGCACAGTAAGTGGTTAGATCATGTGTAATACTCTTCAGATCTAGTGCAAAACAATCCATTGATCATTACATTCGTTATAAACTTTAAAACTTAACAATTCTACTATTTGAGTCAATTTTGTGACAATAATTTTGCTAGAGTTAGACAATAAAAAGATAAATGAAGGTTAGCATACAAGTTGAAACCTTGAAAAGGTCAAATAAAATCCTACACATCTGACAATTGAAACAGACCAAGTAAATGAGCAAATACTAAAGATCCACATAGATAATTCATCTTCCAAACCAGATCCTTGTTAAGAGGCTGTTAGGCTCCAAGTAGGATTTAGCTCATGTAGGATTTTATTGTCCTGTAAATCCAGATTTAATAAATCTTACGTGGGTTAAACCCTGAAAAACTATTTAGTAATAAAATATTAAGTTTTAATTAATGTTTGTTTGATTAAAACCCTCTAATATTAATAATTAAATAAATTATCAAAATTTATAAAAATAATATAATAAATTGCCAATAATAAATCATCTGCCACACTCCATAATACCCCCCATCCCCCATCTTTTTCCTCCATCAGCTCCAAACAAATTCCTGAAATCCTCGGGGCAAAGTGAGCAAGTCTGTTAAGCCGGCTCCCTCTACAGGCAAGAGCCATCCACCCGGTTCAGAAGAACTGAACCCAAGAAAAAAACTGGGCGGGAATAGGGAGGAGATTTCAACCCCTCTCGTGGGGCCTAGGAGAGCTGTAAATCAATATGGAAGGAGGAGAAATAGAGCGAGAGATATTTATTAAAGTTTTAATTAAAATTAGGAGGAAATTATTTAGGAAAATACATCCAAATTAAATTCAAATCGGCGAGGGAATCATTTGGGTAAAGTAGGCTGATTTCGGAGGGAATGAGGGGAGTCTACTTAGGACTAATTATGTTGTATTTTGAGTTTATGCTATAAAATTTCTCTTGGTTAATTTTCTAGTGACAACTAGGGTTTGTGGGTGAGCCAATCTATCTATCGAATAGTAGTTCAATTGTATATTTCATTATTGTTGAAGTATTAATCAAATTAAGGCCCTATCTTCACATTCCTCCAGTTTTCTACTTGTTACCTTGTTTTTACTTCCAAAACGCATCAAATTGGTATCAGAGCGAGAATTTTTTGGAGACAATGGTAGCAAAGAAGGTTGATGCATTGGAAGGTGAAATTGAGCAATTCAAATCCAGGGTGGAGGAGAAATTCTCATTGATCGAATGAAGATTTTCAACCATAGAGAATCAGTTGGAGAGCTGATTTGGACAGCTGGAGAAGATGAAGAAGCTCATTGAGATACAATCCAAAAATCCACCGACGATTCTGATGGCTATAATTTGGACTATAACGACTCCTTAAAAAATTTATTTCACTAAATCAAAATATAGGTTATTACAAACATAGAACACCCCTTTTAGGATTCTTTATGGGAGAGATCCACCTCATTTGAGACATAGCACTACACTGGTATCAAATGCAGATAAATACTTAAGAGGAGAGGAACAAAGTATTATTTGAGCTCAAGGGATATCTGTTGAGAGCTCAACAGATCATGAAAAGGAAGGCTGATGAGCACAGAAGGGATGTGCTCTTTCAGCCAGGAGACACAGTTCACTTAAATCTAAGACCCTACAAGCACATAATAGTAGTCAGAAGGAGGAATGAGAAATTGTCCCCACGATACTTTGGGCCTTATGAGATTTTAGGACATATTGGAGCAGTGGCCTATCGATTAAGGCTACCACCATCATTAGTAGTGCACCTAGTATTTCATGTCTCATAGTTGAGGAAGGCAATAGGAGAGCACACACCATCTTCACTACCCCAAAGTTTGACATAAGACATGGAGGTCATTTTGGAACCCCTAAAAGTAGAAGATATATGCAGAGGAGAGACATGTGTACATGAGGTGCAAATTAAGTGGAAGAATTAGCTAAAGTACGATGCTGCATGGGAGCTATATGAGACAATCAAGAGATACTTCTCACCCTTTCATCTTGAGGACAAGGTGCATCTTTGGGGAGCGAGTATTATTACGCCGTCTCCCTCTATGGGCAAGAGCCATCTGCCTTGTTTAGATGAACTAAACCCAGCCTAGTTTAAAAGAACCGAACCCAGTAGACAAGATAGGCAAGAACAGGAAGGGGATTTTGACCCCACTTGTGGGGCCCAAGAAAGCTATAATTCAATATGGAAGGAGGAGAAATAGAGTGAGAGATATTTAGGAACGTTTTAATTAAAATTGTGAGGGGATTATTTGGGAAAAGAGATACAAATTGAATTCAAATTTGGAGAGGGAATCATTAGGGAAAAGTTTAGTGGGAATTAGGAGAGTCTATTTAATACTAATTATGTTGTAATTTGAGTTTATGCAAATTAGTTCTGCTGCAGCTTTTCTCTTGGTGAGATTCCTAGTGGTGTCTGTGGTTGGTGGGAGAGCCGATCTACCTCTCAAATAATAGATCAATTGAATCTTTCATTATTGTTGAAGTATTAATCAAATTTAGCCCCTATCTTCAAATTCTTCCAGTTTTCTACTTGTTATATAGCTGTTTTTACATCCAAAATGCATCAAAGTCATGATGGGAGCTTAGTAGATGTAATACCCAGCTGTTCTGGCTCAACTGAACCAGACACCTAATTAAGCAGGCAAGCAAAACCACGGATGAAGCAGAACATGGTCAGCGAGTCATACGGGCTGCATGCGAGGGCGGAAGTGGCTAGTAGGGTCGAATAGTGTGTTTGAGTGAGGATCTCGTTCTGGAGTGAAAAGCATCGACTCCTCATGGTAGATAACTTCTTTTTGCTCGCTCCAGCGAACCAAACAATCGGAGGAAAGTTCTGAATGAGAAGAGGCAATGATGGAGAAGAAAGAAAAGGAAATTATGGAGAAGAGAAAAAGAAAATAGGTAAGGAAGATGAAGACAGTGCTTGTAAAATGTTTATATTCTTTCTCCATTACTAAAATAGTTAAGTAAATTATTTCCTTATTTTATTATTGCTTAGGTGAAGAAGAAATTATGAGCAAAGAGAAGGAAATTGGAAGCAAGGTCACCGAGGTATTTTGATTTAATTTAATATAAATTAAGAATAGTTAACTTTCAATAATTTTAGAAATTAACCGGTAGTCCATGCAAATTCTTGTATAAAATAGTTTCGTTTATTTAATTTAGCAAAGTTGAATGAAGAAAAGAAGAAAAAGGAAGTGTTAAACTACTTTAGTGAAAGATAAGTTATTTTATTTTATTTTATTTTATAAATGAAGGAATTTAATATTTGCTTTTGAATTGAAATTTTGGGATTTATATAGACAGTGAATCTTTGATTCACAAAAAGGAAGGATTAATTGAATGAATGAATTGGCTGTTGAACGGAGATAAAGTATTGATTTCCAACAAGAGTTCTAGGAAACAAATAAGTAACAGAGACTTAAATGTTAATGCACAACTTATTCAAAATTTGATGGAAATATAGTTTTAGGGTGATTGTATATATTATATAATTGTGTACATGATTATTGGTTGTATTAAAGAAGGTTATTTCAAGGATCAAGAATTTGAAAGGAACTGAAGCAAGAAAGTAATTAAAGTGAGTAGTTACAATTATTTTATAGTAATTATATTCTTTTATTTTTATTTCAATTTTAGTACAAGATCATGCTTATTTATTTATTATATTTAAATGTCTATTATGTCCAAAATGATGAAGGGTTAACAAATAAATTTACAATGCAATGTGAATCCATGTGTGTGAAAAGTATGTCTTGTTTAAAATGCATGGAAAGGAAAAAAATGAAATGAATAAAGAATTTATAGCATGTAAATGAAAAGAAGTAAAAGAAAAAAAATTTGCATTCATGCAAATACAGGAGTTCACCAATTATGGTACTGGCAGGGGACGCAACATATTCATGCACTTTAAATGAAAATAGAAATGGAAATGGTTGTACATTCATTGGTATAAAATTTTAGACAGTGCTCCTATACTAAATGGAAAGGGAAAAGAATAAATAAAAATAAATAAATAAATAAAATGAAAAAAAAAATTTAAAAGATATATAATGAAAATCTAAAGCAAATTGAAATGTTATGAATATGTTACAGCATATGAAATGTAAAGAACAAGTTAACTGCATAAGAAAAACAAATGCGCATGATTACTTTTATATATGTTTAACTGCTATACTACAAGCCGTGAGTATCCACTTAATTTACTATGTAAACTCAAACTTTTAAACCAAATTTTCAGGAAAGTTCTTTGAAAAACAGAATGGCTGAAAAAGAGGAATATGTTTACAGAAGAACATGATCAAAGATGATCGACGAAAACAGGTAAAAATCTGATTTATATATATGTTCAATTTTATAATTGGCTTTTCAGTTTTATGAGATGTTAGTTGTTAACTGATTATGTATTTGAAAGAAACGAATTTACAGTATGGTCCTGTTACATTAATTCGAGTATCCGGGCCGGGTCGTGATAGTAGGAATGGCATTGATGGGATCACTAATGTGTGAAGGAAAAGAGGAGTTCCTAAGACTCCGCATATTTAAGCTAAAATTGGTTAAATACCCAGATTTAGTAAATCAAAGATTTAGGATAAAATAGGGGGAGAAATAAAATTTAACATTTTGGAGGGTTTAAGTTCTTATCTTTTACTGTTTAGCAAGATTTTGAGTTCAATCTTGCTTAAATCATGCTCAAAATTTGCCACCAGCCCCTAAGAACTAAATCTATCATTTTCTATTTAAATGTCCCTAACATAGTAGACATTATAAAGCATTGCAACAAAAAGAAAAGGAGTTTTACCACCTAAAAAATCAGAAATATGCTCTAGTACATCCCCATTTTACAAAAAGAGAGCCTAAAGATTACCTTCTGATCTTGAAGAGGCGTACCCTTGACTGCAACCAAAGCATTAATGGGAACACTCTCAGGATGGTTAGGAAGGGTTGCCAGTGTATGCAATAAACCCACACGATCTTCTTCCGCTTCACCGAGACCAATAATTCCTCCTGAATTTAAGTGAACAGCATGTCATTTCATACTATAAACAACGAACCATTTCGTAGGATTTCTGCAATTTCAAAAGATAAATAGATTCCTTTAACGGCAAGACCATCTCAGAACCTAAGTCTAAGCAATCACAAAACTGAATTTAGTAATGGTTTAGAGCAGCATGTTCTCTAATGGGACAGTACAGTAATTACATGGCATAAACTGCAACGAAGTTATTGATACTAAAATATGCCCCAAAAGAAATTCCATCAACCATTCTTTGCTTAAAAAACTACTACAAATTTGCAGTAAATTAAAGAAAATAAACTACCTGAGCAGACACTAATTCCTGCCTCACGGACATATTGAAGCGTTTCCAACCTTTCATCATATGTTCTGGTGGTTATTATATTTGGATAGTGCTCTCTTGAAGTATCAAGATTATGATTATATGCAGTAAGGCCAGCCTTCTTAAGCTCTAACGCTTGCTGCTTCTCAAGCATACCCAGTGTGCAACAAACTTCCATTCCCATGTCCCTGCAGCATTGGTTACAATAGCAAATTACATTCAAAGAAATTTAGCATAAAAAACCGGGCATTGGAAGAGAGAGTAAAAGGAGAATGAACCGGTAGACAAAGAAAAGTTGAATGCCTTGTCCTTTTGATATGAGAAAATACTTATAAATAGTATCAGTCCAGTAATGATGTAAAGCTTGGATATTGTTTTTGACCAAAATCCAAGTGAAGAAGAGGTATCAAAAAGAAGAATGAGTGATGTGTTTAAAGTTCAACCAGAAGAGATAGGTGAGAAAAAAGAGCGCTCAGAAGATTTAGCTGCTTGCATTAAAAAAACCAAACCAAATGCTAAAGTGTTTGATATTGAAAAGCATGGTGCAACAGAAGCATGAAGCAGTGGTTCCACAAGATGAAGACACTGATAGCCTTGAACCGTCAGCTTGCCACAGGCCCAAATCTTGCTAGAAATGTTAGAGCAAAGACTGCAAAAATCCTCATAAAATTTAATGCAAGAGATTTTGCATAACATGATGTCCATTCAACAGTAAGGGACTGTAAAAGAGCAAATGTTGAAATATTATGGCTTTTGTTTTTGTTTTGTGTGCAGACAATTGCTAAATATATTTTATTGGAGACCAAAGTTCTTGTTCTCGTTGATGATATGATTTATATAAAATTTATTCTGTTGTAGCCTAAGACATGCTTACACTACAAAAATAATCCTTCTTGGTAATGATTCTTATGAAACTCCGGATGATATTAATATTTTTACTGCACATGGCAGAGATGGTAAGAAAATTTTGATTGGTTCTACCAAGGGGTGAAAACAAGTCAAGTCGCGCTCAAGTCATGCATAACTCGAGCTCGACCCATTGGCCAAACTATGAGCTCGAACTAGAGTCGAGCAAAAGCTTGACTCGTCGTGGTAAAGACGAGCTCACGAGTAGCTCGTGAGATCCCATCAAAGCGGACGATCACTTATCGCGTATTCGCATTTGTCTGAGAAGAAAGAGGTTGCGTGGCTGTTGCATGAGAAGAGGAGAAATAGTTTTGTTTTTTATTTCTTAGGGAATAACAATAGTTTTTTTCCCTTATTCAATGCTGCAGTTTATTTTCCCAAAAAACTGTTGTACTTCACTGTAGTTTACTAATGGTTGGCAGCCTTAAAATTATTATTTTTTTCAAATCCAGCTATACATTTCTTAAAAAGCATCATTTATTTTCTTTTGGGGTTTATGTACGTATTTTGTTTAGAGAAAAAATATTTAGTTAATTTAAAAATCAGTTATATTATTACGAGTTGGCTCGCGGGCTGAGTCTCATCAAGCTCGAACTCAAATCCAAACTCATGCCTCAATAATCTCGACTCGTGAGCTCTTTAAGGAGTCGAGTTCGAGCCAGCTTTGTTGATGCAATAAAAAATATATATATAACATTAAGATTGTAAACTAAAAGACAACTTTCTTCCTTAAAACATAGACAAACATAAACAAGATATCAATAATATTAAAAACAAAGGAACACTACAACTTATAAAAACTTAAGAAGAAGGATACATGTGGAGTGGATATCGTGAAAAGAAGAAAGAGATAGGAAACCGAGGTGAAATATAAGAGAAAAGGAAAAGAAGTTAGCTCGCAAGCTAACACAAACCCGCAGGTTTCATGCTCCAAAAATTATCACATAACTCTCTCTTTTCTACATCAAAACAGCCCCCATATATAGATAAAAATAGAGAAAATAGCAGCCATAAATCTGCCTAGGAAACCAGCAGACTCCACTCCTTTTGGAGCCATCAATACATAGGAAATAGCAAGGGAGGGGAACGGACAGCATGGGGAAAACAGCAACCATAAATCTGCCAAGGAAACCAGCAATCACCTCTCCTTTTGGAGCCATCAATACATAGGAAATAGAAAGGGTAGGGAACGAACAACATGGGGAAAACCAATAGGCAAGTTTTTCCTATATCATCGGCTCACTTACACCCCTAATTCTACCTCTCCTGATCTGAGTAAACGGAAACAGACTAAGGCCTTCTTGATAAACCTGTTAATTCTCTTGAGGTTAATTTTTTAATATATTGAGGAACGATTAATAAACAGCTCATTATACAAATAAAGAAAGCAATCATTCTTCTGATTCTACAGCAAAAGGGAAAACTATTATCACTACTCAATACAATAACAAGCCTTTAACCCACTACGCCTGTACGTTGGTGTGCGTGCGTGTGTGTGTGTGTGTGGGGGGGGGGGTGCTCGGCTCAAGCCCACAACCTGGAGAAGCTACCTTCTCCAACTTGGGTCCACAAAACCTTTCACTATGGCAAATTTTTCAGGATCTGATTCCTGAATGGCCAACTAAAAGAATGAATGTTCTTTCCATGATATTTCAATCACTGAAGTGAAGATTTTGGAAGGCAATAAGACAGATTCTCTTGGGTCTACGAGATATACATTTTAATGATTGAAATGAATGTGGAGAAAAAAGATTTGTTTGAAAAAAAAAAATCTTGGGAGACTCTTATAGCTTTGGGGACAAAATTCTGTTCTATCTCTATGCCTAAATCACTTTTCCCATAATCTTTCTCTACTCAAGCAAGAGCCAAGATATTTTTTATTTATTTCATAAAGAAAATTATTCCTGATCTATATGGAGGTTGGAAAATAAAATCATCTTTTCCAGATATTTATAACTCTTCTAGTTCATGCTACACTTCTCAATCTGATTCCAAGCGATGGGGGAAATCATCTTCATTTATGGCCGCAGGAAGCATTTTTAAACTTCCAGACGGAAAAATCTGTTTACTTTGAAGTTGAGTACTTAGATTGCTCATGAAGATTAAATTTTGGAATTTTAGATAAATGAGCTTTTCCATTAAAGTATGATGGTTAAAGAAGGTGCCTTTCTTAATAAGCTTGATACTATCGGTCTTCAAGAACCCAAACCCACTAATCCTTCTCCTAATGTTTTGAGAGCTACTAGAGGAACTAAATATAAAGATGGGTAATCATCAATGCCACAAGCCAGTCTGATGTGATTTTATACAGTTGGGATTCTAATTCTATTGATTTCTCATGGCCACTGATTTTCTTTGTACTGGAATGGGCAAATTATTGGGTCAGGTGACCGAAGCCATCTCTCCGTTCGGTCGCCAATGGAAATGCGACATCTGTTAGGCGTTTTTTTAATTTAATATTAACGCTTTATGTCTTGTCAGAGTTAGCGACCCGACCCGATAACGCTTTTCATTTGAATTCCGGAAAATAAAGAATGGAAACGCCGCGCGACATCTTCACTGTTACTCCAGCTCCAACTTTGGTAAGCGCTCTCGGATTCCTCCATTTCCTTCGGTTCTGCATTAGCTTATTCCTGCCGGAGGTAGACGACGAACCTGTAGAAGATCATAAATCAGGAAGAGGTATGGTTGCGCCTAACTTGCGCTTTACTTGCGCTTTCGTTGCGTTTAAGTTATACGTTAAATTTTAGGGTTTAGGGTTTGGTTATAATTTTTTCATAATTTGTTAATGTACTGTTCAAATGTTTATTTTCTGATTTTTCACGCTTCTTCTCTTCGTAAACGAATGACTTTAATGGTTTAGTAATAGTTGTATAACTAGCATATATGTTCAATGAGGTGTTAAATATTTGTTTAGTTTTCGGAATTTGAAACTTCTTGAAGCTAAATAATTACGAAATGTGAAGTTGCGCTAAGGTTGCGCTAAGGTTGCGCTAAGGTTGCGCTATGGTTGCGCTATGGTTGCGCTATAGTTCTGATTTTTCTTCTTTTTATAGATGAAGACTCCATATCAAAGGCCAGTAACATCTAGATGTTATGTTACATCTTTCCGTAAACATTGTGATGCTTATGCCGAGATCATTGATGATGAAGTGGAACAAACATTAAAGGATCTGAACATTCATCAATTTTTGAAGTTCCCCGCTTTCCAGCAGTGCATACCACTTCTTTTTGAAGTTCTTAAATTTTGGAGTCCTACTGATGAAGGCTTCATCGTCCTGGGTCATGTTTTGAAATTCACTTCTGACGAGGTTGCTTTGTTGATAGGTAATATTTTGAATATGGAAATTTTATTGCTATATGTTTTTTTTAACTTTAACGACTGATATTTTCTGACAGGTATGCCAAACAGATGCATTGATATAAAATGGAGGATTGATCCTCTAAATGGACCTCTGTCAACTGAAGTTAAAACAGATATTGCAAAATTAGACAGATTAGCTGATAATGCAACAAAAATTAAGACCTTTATTATGTTTTTGTTATCTAACCTTTTCTTTCCCCTAAATAGTCATAAAACCCCTAGAAGGCTCACAACTGTTGCAAATAATTTAAGTGAGTTCGTTTCAATTAATTGGGCTTCAAGCTTAAGGAACTTCATGGTTGAGGAGTTCAACACAATTTTTGAGAAGTATAAACTCCAAAGACCATTGGGTTACATCAATGGTTTTTTTCCTCTTCTACTGGTACGTTTCCACTCCTACTGGTTATTCTACATGTTTAATGTTTTTTAATGTTAAATTTAAAATTTTTATGTTTGGAATTATACAGATTTGGTTTTTGGAACATTTTTCTTTGAATAAACCAACAGATTCAGAATTAAGGCCCCGTTTTCTGAGATGGCAGGGGTATACAGAATTATACTTCACTCAAGAGAATGCAGCAAAAATATTTAAATTTTTAAAGATTAGTGAGGTAATTTTTTAGCTTACATTATGCAATTTGCGCTATAGTTGCGCTATGGTTGCGCTATAGGTGCGCTATGGTTGCGCTATGGTTGCGTTATGGTTGCGCTATGGTTGCGCTTTAACAAATTTATATGTTTTTTGTAGATTTTTGCTTGTCTTGAAAATGTTAGCAATGAAGAGGCCGAAAAGTACGGGGCTGATATTATTGCCATAAAGAACTCTGAAACCCGTTCAGGCCATGAACCACTGAAATTGCAGTCACTCCAAAAGATAAAGGCTTCCGCAAGAAAAAAACTTGTCACCACCCCACCTCCCTCCCCACTTCTCTCTCCCCCTCTCTCCCCTGATTCTCCACATATTGAACCACCAAAAACTCAAACTCCGCCGCCGTCAACTCAACCTTCTACTCGTCCACCTACTCAAAAAATTTCCTTTAGTCAACCTTCTGCTGAACAGCCACCTATTACAAGGGCAGATTTAGAGGCTGTTCAGAATAAATGTTTTGAAATATTTGAGAAAATGTTGAATAAAATTCAAGAAAATGTTGGAGCTAGATTGGATCGGCTTGAAGATAATGTGGAGAAACTGCAGGCAGATCAAGACTCCATGAAGTACAAATTTATTGAATTTCAAATGCAGTGTGATCACAATCAAGAGAAGCCGCATATATCCAGTTCTGCCTCCAGCTTCCAATCAGTGAATAATACGGCTTTGCATCCTTCAGCACAAGCACCAATACAAGTTGTTCATCCACCTCCACCAATGGTCAAAGAAATTCCTCCACCTCCACCAATGGTCCAAGAAATTCCTCCACCTCCACCAATACAAGTTGTTCCTCCACCTCCACCAATACAAGTTGTTCCTCCACCACCACCAATGGTCCAAGAAATTCCTCCACCTCCACCAACGGTCCAAGAAATTCCTCCACCTCCACCAATACAAGTTGTTCCTCCACCTCCACCATTGGCTAAAGAACTTCCACAACCACAAATACAAGAAGTTCCTCCACCATCGGCCAACGTTGTGCCACCACTAAAAGCTAGTTCATCACCGAAAAGAAAAAGAGAAGATGGTGAAAAAGAGGAGAGTTCATCAAAAAAAGTCGTTCCATACGTAAAGAAGAACAACAAAGAGGTTATCTCTGTAGATAATATAATAGTTGAATCACATCCTGCATTGGAAATAATGGACTATCCAGGGAAACCTTTTCTAGCAGAACAAAAACAACAATTTATGGATGAATGTTTCAAAAAATTTAATACAAAGTAAGTTTAGTTCTTTTTTGGTTGCGCTAAGGTTGCGCTAAGGTTGCGCTATGGTTGCGCTATAGTTGCGCTATGGTTGCGCTATTGCTGCGCTATGGTTGCGCTACGGTTGCGCTACGGTTTCGCTAGGGTTTCGCTAGGGTTGCGCTATGGTTGCGCTATGGTTGCGCTATGGTTGCGCTATGGTTGCGCTTTGGTTGCGCTATAGTTGCGCTTTGGTTGCGCTTTGGTTGCGCTACGGTTGCGCTACGGTTGCGCTACGGTTGCGCTACGGTTGCGCTATGGTTGCCCTATGGTTGCGCTCTAACATTTTTTTTTTTTTTGTAGGGAGCACAAAATATTTGTATCTGGAAACATTGAAATAAAAAGATCAGATATTGACTTTCTGCTCACAGATGATTGGTTAGGTGATAACCATGTTGATGCATTTGCTTACTTTTTACTTGAGCAGAGTAGGTTAATGGCGGAGAAATTTCAACGCTATTTATATATTTCTCCATTGTACAGGGTAAGTATAAATAATATTTTAATATTTTTATTTCACGTTTCTTTTTCCTTATGGAACTGAATTACTGCAGGTATACAAGTCATTAAATCTGGATTATTAAATTTTTATCGAACACATTAATCCAGTTTCAGTTCAACAAAGCAAACTTATTGTTCAACCCATAATTTACGAGAAGCACTGGGTTCTTCTTGTTGGAAAATTGAAGGAGAAAGTCTGGAAACTCTATGACTCATTACCTAATTCTGAACACAAGCATATTTGTCATAAAGTTGTAAGTGCAATTTAAATTTTAAGTTGAATCCAGATTATTACTATGTTTATATACATAATAAATGTTTAAAATGTTTTATTCGTACAGATAAATTATTTGCACGAGGACGCCGTAGGATGCTTTTCTAGCGATATAACAAAATGGAACGTCCAGGCGGTTCGTGGAATTCCAACACAAACAAACAGCTACGATTGTGGAATGTTCGTTTGTAAATATATGGAAAAGGCAGTCCTACGAAAGAAAACAGACTGGAGTGCTCTTAAGGATTGGCAAAAGCACATGCCAAAATTTAGGGCAGAGTTAGCATATTTTCTTTTTCTTCAAACAAAGAAGTAAACAATCTGTAACTTATTGTAAATATTGTCCATGAATTATAAATGTACATTTTATCATGTTATTATATAGTTTTTTTTTTGTTTAATAACATGTGCATTTTCTGTAACTTCTACTTTGTGTATAATCTGTAGCTTCTGCTCACATATTCTGTAACTTTTATATTTTCTTCTTCTCCTTTAATGAAGTAAACAATCTGACCTTAGCGTTTCATAGCGCAACTATAGCGCAACCATAGCGCAACCATAGCGCAACCTTAGCGCAACTATAGCGCAACCATAGCGCAACCGTAGTGCAACCGTAGCGCAACCGTAGCGCAACCTTAGCACAACCAAAGCGCAACCAAAGCGCAACCATAGCGCAACCATAGCGCAACCATAACGCAACCATAGCGCAACCATAGCGCAACCATAGCGCAACCTTAGCGCAACCATAGCGCAACCGTAGCGCAACCATAGCGCAACCATAGCGCAGCAATAGCGCAACCATAGCGCAACCATAGCGATAAACATTATTACATTTCAAATTTAAACTTTAGCGCATTTTTATTACAACCAATAAATGAAATCAATCAGTACAAATAAATATTATTACATTACATTGCAAATTCATTAAATTCCAACTCCGCAGAAAGAAAATCCATCATCAACTTGGTGTATTCAGCTCCAGGTTGGCTTGATGGTATGCCGGTTATATATTCCTCACTGAAACATTCAGGCATGCTTGAAAAGTTCATCTGAGTTGAAGTAGGTTGTGTTGAAGAAGGTTCATCCATTGGGTTATCACCAACCGAAGACTTCTTATCTGTAAGCTTACTCTTAGGCCGTTTCTTCTTCTCCCAATGGCTTTTCAGTCTTGCATTTGATATGCCTTTATGTCTACGCTTTAGAGGATCTTTCAAATTAGCAGTTCCACCTTGGGAACTAGGAACATCCTTCTCATTTCTTTTCTTGCCACCAAGAATTATGTATAATTTTTTATACATGTCTTGCAATGAGGAAAGAATAAACTCCTCTGCCTCCTCATTCCCTTGAGCTTCCGTGCTCATTTGATATGCAAACCTGCTCACCTGATTTCTGAATATGAATCCCCTACCACTTTGGAAATTATTACTTCTTTGAGAATTAAGCAAGTAACCTGAATAAAAAACTTGTCGAGCCCTTGCTGACCAACGAAGCAATAAGTATTTCTCAGGGAATTTAGCCATATCCAACTGTTTAAAAACCCTCAAACAATGAGAACACAGCAATCCCATGATTTCATACTTCTTACAGCTGCATTGAATGTTACCTTCTGTTGCATCAAATTGAACAACCCAAGGATGGTTTTGATTTTTTTTCTCTATGTAGTTGACTAGAAACTTCGAAGAATCAGTCGAGACAAAATCTATACTCATTTCTCCCACAGCCTTTATAAATTCTTCCTCAAAAATTGAATATATTCTTCTTGAGTAAAATCTAGCTGCTTGTTTTAATATTGAGCTATTCTTTATCACGGGAACAATTTCAGATTGACTGCATTTGTAATCCTCGTCCTGCTCATTTCGCCTCCAATTCATCAGTACCTTTTCCAAGCCAAGAAAACAATCAGTTAATGAACTTGTTGGCTTTGAAATGCCATGACACACATTATTAGTACACTCACTACGCTGCGTTGATAAAATGCCCATGCAAAAAGAATCCTTGTTGAAAGCAGTTGACCACTTTCTCCTTATCTTATAAAGATCCTGCAACCATTCATGGTTATGAAGATTCCCTTCCTTGATCATTTCATCCCAGGCTTCCTCAAACACTTTCTCAGAATCACACCACCTCATACACTTATGGAAGAGTCCTCTAACTTTATTATTGCTATTGTAGATGGAAACTTTTGATGGAACCTTTTTAAAGATGTGCCATTGGCATAATCTATGACGAGTGTGAGGTAATGTAACTTCTATGGCCCTGGCCATAGCTTGGTCCTGATCAGTGAATATTGTTGTTGGATATTTATTACCCATTATTCGTACAAATGTTTTAAACAACCATGTAAAACTTTCAATTGTTTCCTCTGACAAAAAAGCAAGCCCAAACAAAATATTCTGCCAATGATTGTTAACACCAACAAATGGCGCACAAACAAAATTATACTTGTTCAGCCTGTAACTAGTATCAAAAATCAACACATCTCCAAAACATTCATAATCTATCCTGCTTCTGCCATCAACCCAGAAAAAATTTACCAATCTATCCTCATCATCATATTGAACATCCCATGCGAACATGTGGTCCTCAACTTGTCGATCTTTAAATAATTGAATCAAAGAATTAGTGTCACCAATTTCAATCCTTGCTCTTTTCTCCTTCTGAATAAAATTGTATGCATCCCTCTTAGAGAATCCGACATTCTCACATCCACCAACTTCCTCTGCAAGGTAGGCATATGCATCAACGGTTCTAATACCTGCATCTGTCATTGATTTCAGGACGGAAGCTTTTTCCTCAATCATATTCCTACATGATCTTAAAAGGTGTCGGTCAGCTGGGCTAGCTAATTCATGGTTGTGGGATTCAATAAATCTTTTGACATGCCAGTAACCATCTTCATCTGTGACAAACCTCACCATGGCTGGACAACCAGTTCTGACAACTGGTCTAGTGAATCTCTTTCTCTTTCCTGAATTATGATCATCACTTTTCTTGAAACCAGCTTTTGAACAAACAAAGTCCTTCGATTTTATCTTTCTAGAATTTGGCCAAAAACTGTGATGATCCTTTCGGACACTAAATCCATTATCGTGAGCATAAGTGCAAAAACATTCATATGCTTCTGTCTCATCTTTATAAACAGCCTGAAAGAAAAAGTAAAGCGCAATTAAAGCGCAACTATAGCGCAACTATAGCGCAACCATAGCGCAACCATAGCGCAACCATAGCGCAACCATAGCGCAACCATAGCGCAACCATAGCGCAACCATAGCGCAACTATAGCGCAACCATAGCGCAACCATAGCGCAACTATAGCGACAAGTTCAATTTTTTTTATTTATCATCTTCAACCTAAAATCAATAATGAAACCTAAGAAACAACAACATTAGATTTTTTTTTTTTTTTTAATTTTTCGACAAAAGAAATTTATTCTGCTTAAAAATCGCAAAATCAAATATCCTAAGACTAATGAGCTGAAACCTACGTCTTCTTTCTGCGGCGATAATATTAAAACTAACTGTTTACAACTTTCTAACTTACCGATATGTTGAAACCAGAGGAATTGCCGGCTAAGTTAGGTGATTCATGCACCAGCCCTTTCGATTCATGCATCCTTTCCGATTCATGCATCCTTTCCGATTCATGCACTCCCTCTTCCATGCCCTCTTCCACCTCCCTCTTCGCTGAGCAGTCCATTTCTTCTTTGCAATTTTCTGGCTCGTTTTTTCTTCTACAGCAGTCTTTATTGCGTCTTTCGCGGCTTTCAAAATGAAAAAATAGGGCGGCAAATGCTTAAAAGATCAAATGAAAAGCGTTATCGGGTCGGGTCGCTAACTCTGACAAGACATAAAGCGTTAATATTAAATTAAAAAAATGCCTAACAGATGTCGCATTTCTATTGGCGACCGAACGGAGAGATGGCTTCGGTCACCTGACCCAATAATTTGCCACTGGAATGAGGCTAATTAAAGATCTGTATATAGGAGCTGTTATTTGTGTTCATACACAAGTTTGTTTGACCAAATATTTTTCTATTTCAATTAAATTACAGCAAGGATCAGATTTAAGCCCATATCATTTTGCATTAGCAATAGATGTTATTACTAGACATTTGCAAGAGGATATACCATGGTATATGCTTTTAGCTGATGATATTCTTCTTGTTGATAAGACCAGAGAGCAAGTTTATGAAAAACTTGAATCACAAAGATCAACCTTAGAGTCTAAATATATATGTTTGAATTTATCTAAAACCATTTTAGCAGTAATATTAGTGGGGGGATTGTGGCTTTGGGTGATCAAGTCATCAAAAATAGTGCACATATTAGATGTCTCGAGTCTATTGTTCAAAGCAATGGTGAAATAGATGAGAATATTATAAGTAGAATTCAAGTTATCTGGTTGAAGTAAAGAAATGCATCGGACATGTTGTGTGAAAGAAAAGTACCCTTCAAACTTAAGGGAAAATTTTATAAAATGTTGTTGGGACTTGCAATTCTATATAGTGCAAAATATTAGCCATTAAAAGAGAAGAATTAAATCAAATTAAGTGTTGCAAAGATGAGGATGCCTGGGTAGATGAGTGGCTTTACATTTAGAGATAGAATGTGAAATGATTATATAAATGAAAAGATTGGTGTAGCTCCTATGGCAAATAAGATTAGAGAGAGTTGTCTTAGATAGTTTGGCCATATAAAACGCTAGCCTTCTAATAACCCTGTTAGGATATTAGATATATTAGATCAGACCTATGCTAAGTAGAGTTAGACCTAAAAAAATTGGTTAGAAAGTTTTATAAATGACGTTTTTATTAGATTTAAATGAGATTTTGACTCTTAATAGGATGCAATGGAGAAAAAGAATTCATGTAGCCCACCTCACGTAGTGGGATAAAGACTTCTTGTTGCTGTTGTTGTTGGCATGAGGTTCAAATTTTCTAATTGGTGATTTTTCATATTGTTGTTTGTTCTAAATTATTAATAATTAGTTTGCATGCATAACTGAGATATTTTAAAGTTTATTACATGCTAGTTTCTATTTTTCTAGAGTGAACTTTTAACTCCAACAAAATTTAATATATGTTCTCAAATTTCATATGACAAATAAAGTGCATTTTTCTGAATTAGCATTAAAAGAGATCTTTCTCAAAGTAAAAGTTAGGATGATCTTAACTAAATTAAATAGTTAGGAAACTAATGAATTATTTTATATTCCTTGTGCCTCTTCCTAAGTTTGCACCTAAGGAAAGCCTGGCTAGAACCACACATGCAAGTTTCCCTAAATGTGGCTCTCGTCCACAATAACTTGATTTGAGTGGGGAAAAAAAACTTGATTTGAGTGAACTAACAGGCTGATCACTAAGTGGGATGCTCCCTCCAGCATGATCGAACCTCTTTGGAACTAGTTAGCATGTGAGTCACTATGCCAGCCTAAATCCAGCCAGGTTATATTGATCATATCCTAGTTGTACCTTGTCTTGTTGGGACGTCTTTGGCTTTACTCGATCAAGCCCACCTGGAATAAAAATGATCTTCGGATTAGTGAACCTTAAACCCTAAGACATCCTACATCAATACACCTAGCATTAAGAATAAAACTATGAATGCACTGCCTTGCATTTCCCTACTCTGAAGTCTGAACTTCTATACATACAAATGTGTGAATTTTTAAGACAATGTGAGAAGAGTAATTGGCACGTCTTGACTTTCACTTGAAATATCTCGATCATATGGATATGTGACATGTTCCTTCTATTACCTTTATAGTTAGAGATGGATATCTTTACAAAGGTAAAGGTAGCAAACTTTGCATTCCCAAAACCTCTCTTAGTGATTATATTATTTGGGAATTCATGTTTGGTGACATGGCTAGACACATGAGTTGAAATAAAACATATGTTTGCTTCAATGTAAGTTTTGCTAGCCTTCATTTAGAAGACATATTAATAGGATTGTCAGCATCATGCATGTCATGTTAGATGTGTGTCGAGCATGTCAGATAGGCAAAACTATTGAAAATATGCAGACATATACACTTCTCTTGTCCCTTTGATGTTTTTGGGTAGACTTATCTATGAATTTTGTGCTGGAACTGGCAAGAACTACCAGATGACATAATAGTATACTAACATTAACAAATAGATTTTCCAAAACAGCTCACTTTATTCAATGTTCAATGATTAGTAATGTATCTTATATAGCAGTACTTTTTTTAGAGAAACAGTAAAACTACATGGGTTTCCAAAGTCATAGTATCTAATAGAAATGTTATATTATTTCTTATTTCTAAAATACCTTAAAGAAATAATTGGTACAACCACTAATGTTTCTCTAGTTGGAAAAAATCTAAATTTTGCATTGGCATCTTCCTATTGTTAAATTTACATATGGTGATATTGTATATAAAGCTAAGGACAAAGCACCATGTGGGATTATTTAAGGATAGACCACAGAAACCCTATAGATCTTGTTTCTTTATCACCGCATGCAAATTTTTATTTTGTTTTCATTTGTACAACATGTACATGATCGCACGATGCATTAGAAAACAAATTCAACTGAATAATATGAAATATTCTAATGTTGTGATTGATATGCGAAGTGCTGAGAACTAAAATGAAAGTAATCTTAGCAATATTTGTATACATCTAGAATGCTTCATACAAACAAAATATAATAAATTACATCAATGACTCAGGTTCCTTCTATATAAGTCGGAAAATCAATTCTAAAACTCATGTTTTGGTTTATCCTCCTGAAATGTTTTGTAAATTCTAATTTCAAAATTGAAGATACATTATCTTATTAAGGAGCATTCAAACCTCAAAAATTATCTATTGATTCTTCTAAACGAGAGAAATTAGTATGGTTGTTGCTTCTCCAGATCCCACATTCAAATTCCACGTTCCTAATGATCCATGTATGAAATGGTACTTGGAAAAAATATTTATACATTTTTTTGTCAAGTGGAACACCAAACCTCTCAAATGACCAAAGATGAACTTTAGAAGCTAGCACATTATCACTTCAATTTAAATTTGAATTTAAATTATTTGGTCTTCTCCTTGTAAATTTAATTTCTATAAACAAGAGCTCGTGGTTTGAAATTGGTTATTGATGGATGAAAGAAAACTATTTGCGAGGCCAATCAACTGCCCTCCATAATCAAATTGTGTATATGGAGTTCCTTCTTTCCACTCCATCAAAAATGATGAATGGATCTGACATAATCTAATTCAAACTATACGTGCATTCTATTTTATATTCTTAACATTCAGCTTTGACACACTACTAGATGTTTGAATATTTATTTGTCATCTTGCATGAATATGCTAACCTATAACTTTTAAGGACCTTACCATAATGTATATTCCAGTTATTTACCTCATAATTATTAAAATATGATTTAGTTGCATGATGAGTGGTAATTCACTCATTCACATTTTCCTAAAACTGAGACTTCGAATTCTTAATGATGTATGTGATTGTGATTTGTGATAATTTGTTCCGTGTACATGGTATTTTAGTGGATCTAAGAATGGATATAATTAGATTTAATAGTTTGAATATGCTTGGTGTTGATCAGTAGTGTATATTGTGCATGTCTCTAAAATTTGTAAAAATCAACCCGTTCTGTTGTTATGCTACTGAAATTTGTGCTGCACACAGTATCTCCTTGAGATTCAATATATTCATTGCATTTTGAAAACATCACAATTATAAAAGATGGCTAAAATTTTGTTATTTAATAAGCAACATTTCAAGTCCATCTTAGATCAGTCTTTATTGTTCATTGAATAGTAAGTATGGTAGTTACAAATATATATATATATATATATATATATATATATATATATATATATATATATATATATATATATATATATATATATATATATATATATATATATATAGAAATCTTTTAGGTAATGAGGGGACACATGAGTAACTCACAACTTACTAAAAGTCCGTCGAATTGCTATTAAAGATCCTTCTTAAACTCTTAAAATAAATTTTAGAAACACTTGGCAAGTATGTCTGGCTTTCAAAAATAAAATTGTCCAGAAATAGTCATATTCAGCAATCAGGTTAATGTGACAACCAGAGATTGTCCAAATGTAATATCATGCATGAATTAACACTTTTTTTTAACTATTTTTAGATAGCATAAAGGATTAATGATATCGCTAAGGAGAAGTGTATGGTAAGACATAATAATTTGGTTCAGAAGTAAAGGAATAATGCAGAAAAAAAGTGAAAAACTTTTTAGCCCAGCTTAACAACTCACAACAAAAGCTCCTTTATACTTAGAAATTTTAAGCATACCTTATTTCTTTAACATAATCCAGTATCTGACTGAAATTAGTTTTCCTTCCAACTGTATCTCTCCAAGCAGCTCCCATGCAGAAACGTGTGCTTCCAGCCTCCTTGGCCTGAAAGTAAACATCAAAACTACAAAAATGAAATGAATATCAATCTCCTTCTACAATTATTAGAAAAGATATAAGATTAAGATATGAAACTCTAGTTTTACAGACCTATTTCATTCACTTCATAAAATAACATAGTAAGCATAGTAACAATACCTCTTCTAACTCATTCTTATTTTTTTTACAAGATATTATTAACTTGAAAATTTCTAGTCTGTAAATCTAATTTCTAAATTAGACTTTTAGTTATTAGAAGTCATTTATATAACTTTGCTCTCTTTCTCTCTCTCCCTCTCTCTCTCTCCTTTCTCTATATATAAATTTATCACTAATCATTTTAAAAATATGAATCACATTCTATTTCTTATTATTTTCTAAAATAAATGATATTTTAAATGTACTCTTACAAAATAATTTTCATCCTTTAACATATATCTATATTTTTATATTCTCTCATTTAAATAAAAAGAATACATCATATGTAACTTCACTCGTTATTTTGTTTTTTTAATGAATTCACCATTAAATATTATTTATAATTAAAAGAATCTAAATTTTAAATTAATACTTTTAAACTAAATAATAATATAAAAAATTATATATGCATCTTCTACTCTTCCCTTATCCCATTAAAACTTTACTACAAAAAATAATAACAAATTTCATTATAAAAGAAAACTAACATTTCCTTCACTTCCAATGAATCTTTTTCTCTTACTGCAGTGCTCGTCCTAGGGTGAATACCTCACACTTGCATGATTGCTGCTCTTGATTGCACGACTTCATTGCCCTTGAGTATGACCTCATCACCCTTGATTTCTGCTTGACAATCTCTCTCTCTCTATATATATATCTAATTCACTGTTTTTCCCCTGCATCTCTCGGTAATTTAATGGTCTTTCGTCTCCCTTGACTCTAAGCGACGGGAATAACAAAACCGATAGAACCGACTCACAACACCTAGGGTTGAACTACTTCGCAACTCCAAAATAGCGAAAATTATTCGATTCCACTTCATCTTCTTCAACACTAGGTACAAAATTGATTGCGATAACAAGTGACCAGACAAGCTCTTTGCCTTATTCGTCCCTCTACGACTCCAGGTATTGAAATTGACATTCGTCAGCTCAAATTATTACATTTCAATCACAACCAAAATACAACATGGATAAGCATTAAGAAAAAAAGGTGAAAGGTTTCTAAATAGGTTGATGCACATAGCTTTTTCTGCACATTACATAGAGGTTGCTTCCAAGATTGAAAAATGTGACCACCATATCACCCTGGAAGCAACCAAAACATTTGCTCTAGGCTCGCCCTCTAAGAAACAACATTAAGTCTATTATTTTTCCTTTCTTTCATTGTTGCAGGAGATGCTTAATAAGAAATATGACACCTTGTGTTCTTTGTTGATGACATTGTTCCCTTGTTCTAATGGTGGAGAAATAATCTTTCAAAACAAGATAAGATAAGAATGGCGAAATAAAATTTTCAATAAGGGGCATGTGATTATGATGACAAATAACAAGTTTATGCATGAAATTAAGTGGATGTTAAATTCAATTTTATAACTATTATCTGACAATATTTGGTAAGAGTTTAAGACCATGGAACTAGGCGTGATAAGTTCAATTATCTTTGAACTAAGAATAATAACATAGTTGAGGGAAAAACTTGCAATGTACATAATTGAATTGTTGCAATATAAAATTATCTCAGTAGTGTAAGATAAGATAAGATAATAAATGGATATTTAAGTTGTATTTTTATATAACTACAATTGGACCTATTATGCAATATGGCCACAAGTTTTTGCAAGTCATTGAAAACCAAACAACATGTGGCAAAAAAGAGAAAATAAAAAGCAGTTGAAGCTCAACACAGCTAAGAAAAATAATTTGAATGACTATAGAAGGGTAGCATAGGGAGTATATCTATCAAACATAATATAGTAAAAAATAAGATAAGGATTTGCAACAAAAATACACCAATAATGGTGGGTAGACAGGATTAAAGTGAAAGAATTAGGACAAAAAGGAATGGGCCTAAGGTAACATGAGTATAATATGTTTACAAAAATGCAAAAATAGAGTTAACATCTCATCTAACATTCAATGGGAATAAATGGAAGAGTATTCATACAGCCAACCCCAAATGATTAGTATAAGACTTTTGATGATGTGGATGATGATAATAATCTTTTGTTAGGAAATGAAATGCATAAACAAAAAATAGGAAATCCTTTCACCAATCTCATTCATCAAGGACTACAGACTAAGAAACTAATAACTTGCAAAATCATCGTCCTTGTAGAATGTTGAAGTAGAAAGGCTTCAACAACCAAACCCCTAACAATAACTTTATAATTAATAAACATGCGTTAGAAATGAAGGATAGTTTCCTGATACTGAGATGTTAAATTAAAGAAGAGAAGAAAAGACCATAGTTCACATTATACCTTCTTTGCTGCCACCACTACCGCACCTTTGTTCATTAGCCTCTGGGCTTTTAGTCCAGTGTCATACCTGGAGGATTGTGGGCAGTAAGAGCAATCTTCACTACAACCACCTGTTTTAATAGATAGAAGTGTGCATTGTTGAACTTCCCGAAACTTGTGAACATGCCTATGGACTTGAGCCTGTCAAAAGCCATAAATCACGAAAATTCACATCAAGCATCAGTGATTTAAAGCTTTTCCTATTTTTAAGAATTCAGTAGTTAAAATGCAAGACAAACAGTTATTTGAAGACTGAAAACATAATGAAAAAATACAGGGACTAGAACCTTAATATCCCAATAATGAAACCAAATTTTCAATGCAGAGTCTTCTTTGTCTACTCCATGATAAGAATGAAAAAAATCTAGTTACTTCTAAACAGGATAACTGTGGCAAATAAGATTAGAGAATAAAATGTATTGGATCTAGCCTATGTATCAACATAGAACAAACTTGTGTCTCTAAAGACATAGAAAACCTTCAGAAGGTACCCATCATTTATGATATTAGATACATCCGTCAAACTTTTATCATATTTTTATTTGAATTTCTCCTCGTAACCAAAAATTTAAAAAAATTTAACTTCTTCTCTAAATCACCCTTCTTTCCCTTTTCCAAGATATCTATCAAACCAAACACAGCCAAAAGCGCCTGGTGCGCTTAACGTTTCACAGTTCAAAGGAAACGCATGCATGCATTTGAACTATCACTAATACGATAGCTCACAGACCAACGTGAACCAACTACATGCATTAGACGTGAAACCAATAAACCATAAGTTTGCGCATGCTTCGCAGTAAACCAGGCGCATGCAATAGTCCGTGTTTTAGGGACAGTGTATCATTTTTTGGGAAAAAAATTTAAAGAACACAAAGAGAAACAGTGCAAATTGCATAATTGTCTAAGATACGCCACTAATCCACTCAAACACAAGATTTTACAACAAAATTTCACATCCCTAGCCAAGGGCTGCTTCACATTATACCCAAAAGCACCAACATAGAATGTCAAGCTGAAGACATTTGCAAGTGATAGCAATTGCTCCGGAACAGGAGGAGAAAACACGTCAAAAAAAACGATTCAGTAGAAAATGTGAGAGATAAGAAACACAAGGACCCATACAAGAATAGCACTTTAAGAAAAGAAAGCGGAATAACTAGAATAACTTTGAAATTCACGGACTTACACCATGGAAAACGAGATCAAGGATGGGTGAATCGTAGATCGATTTAATCTCCTCCTTGCTCCAATCGTTCCGGTAACCGTCACGGATCGTCCTCTCCGCTTCAACAGCGGCGGCGGAGGTGGAGAAGGAGGCGCGAGAAGCCCATGGCCCCAGCTGGGTTCGAAGAGATCGAATCATAAGCATCTTTTTCTACCCGAAGAACACAGCAATGTTGACTGCCTGAGAGAGATCAAGAGCGATAAAATCGACAAAAATGAGGGCGACGAGCACGATGTCGTGATCGGATTTGTAAGAGGAAAAATCTGGAAATGGAATGGCGTTCTGCTCCTCGTGCTCCTAGCTGTCTAGCTACCCCGGAAAAAAGCGCTTACGTTCTTCATTTTTTTTCGGCGCAAAAATCTAAATTCCCAATGAATATTCTCATGGCAATTTTTTAAGAGTATCACCTAATAGGTTTAATTTTAAATATATAATAAAAAAATCAAAATCAGTACAAAACTGATTTTGATTTTAGGAGAAAATTCAAATGAGTTTTTTCTTTTTTTTCCTTAAAAAATCAGAAAATGTTGTGTTTTCTAAAGAAAACAATGAACAATTTTTTGTTCTCTTCGAAAATTGTAAACTATCTTGCATTTTTTTATAAAATATAATTTAATATAATATTTGATAAATATTCAATATATTATTAAGTATAATATTAAGGAAATTAATATAATTGATATATCATCAAAAAATTATCTTGATCGGGCAGAATCTCGAGGCAAAAATCAAACGAAAAACTTTAAAAATTAAATTTGGGATCATCTGAACTCTGATTTCAGTAAACTTACTGTCAAACTGAGTGTCTCGGAAATACAAACCCAACGACACCAAATTCGACTCAATCCGAGCCCAAATGAGTCCAAATTAAGGACCCGAAGCACTGTTGGAAGGTTTGAACCCAAATTTGGATTACCAAACGGTTTCTAAACATGACGTGCTTATAGTCGAATCGAGCAGTTCGACAAGACGAATCCAACGAGCCTAAGAAAGCCTATTTCTAACATCATTAAGACCTTCAAATGTTTGACGAACGATACATGATCAAGGGATTCAATATCGGTCGTCCATCTGACCCTCCCTATTTATACCCCTGATCTATCACCTATTTATAAGCTCTGTCACTCCATAATATCTATAAATAGACCCCTCATTTCTCATGAGAGGGGGCCTAAGAAAGAAGAGAAGAAGAGAAGGAATAAGAGAAGATTAGGAGCCGTCGGAAATCTGCCCGACTTCCGAACGACGTCGGAATTCCGTCCGACTTTCCAAGTGACGCCGGAGTTCTGCCCGACTTCCAAGTGATGCCGAAATTCCGCCCTTTCTAGTGACGCCAAAACTCTGTCCGATCTCCAAGTGACGCTAGAGTTTTGCCCGAACATCATCTAACGCCGGAGTTCTCCCTGGCCATCACTGAATTCGGACTTCTACCCAACAACTGACCTCCGCTCGTCGCCAGATTTCTACCTGACATTGAACTTTTGCCCTGTGTTGAGTTTTCGCCGGACATCTAACAGATGCTGGATTTTTGTTCATTGCTGGACTTCTACCTGACACAGTCCTTCCAACTTTCGTCGCCCGCCTACTACGGTCCTCCTGACTTACGTCGCCCACCGACTACAGTCCTTCCAACCTCCATCGCCCGTCGATTGCAGTCCTTTTGACTTAAGTCTCCCATCGACTATAGTCCTTCCGACCTCCTTCGCCCGCCGATTGCGATCCTCCTGAGTTACGTTGCCCACCGACTATAGTCCTTTAGAACTTCTTCGCCCGCCGACTACGGTCCTCCTGACTTACGTCGCCCACCGACTATAGTACTTCTGACCTTCGTCGCCCGCCAACTACGGTCCTCCTGACTTACGTCGCCCACTGACTATAGTATTTCTGACCTCCGTCGCCCGCCGACTAAGATCCATCCGACTTACGTCACCCACCAACTATGGTCCTTCAGACCAAACGAACTCATCAGCAAAGACTCTTTGTATTCCCATCATGTAATGTACTCTATAAGATGTATATCAAGTTAAGGTCTTCCCCCAATGAAGGGTCTCATTTGTAATCAACTGCAATACTAGTGGATTCATTCAAACTAGGCTAGGTCCCGTGGTTTTTCCCCCTTTACAGGAGTTTTTCACGTAAAAATATTGGTGTCTCTCATAAATGTAACACTCTCTCTTTTATTTGATTGCGTGCCAGATTTTCATACAACGCTAAGATGTTAAACTTTATATTTCTCTACCGTTGCGAATACTCATAGACGCAATAATTTGGCGCCGTTTGTGGGAAAGTGTTTTCCAACCGGGGGGGGGGGGGATTATCGCTCCAATCTCAAATGATCACTCTTATCAACTATCAACTTCCTAACATCAGTCATTGTTGCATCAATTTCATAAGAATCAGATGCGGACTGGGGGGCAACTTTGACTATAATTTAGCTTTAATGATAACAATAATTTTAATTTATTGATAATATAGTTAATTATCCCATACATAATTATTAAAAGTATTAAACTTTAACTTAATCTTAGTGATAATAATATAACATTGTTAATAACTGAAAAATCTTATTAATAGTTATCTCACAAAATCAGTATTCAATCAGTATAAATAGTTTAATTTCTTAAATTTATCATTTATTTAGGCATATTTCTCAAAATTTATCTTTTAAGCCTCCATAATATCATATTATTACACAAATTTCTAATGTACTTTTCAATTTTAACAACTCAACCTTAATTTAAGAAGTTATATATATATATATATATATATATAATAAATTATAGATAATAAGATAATTAAATCTATAACATCTAAACATCCCTTATCTTCTAATATTATAAAACGTTAATCATTAATAGCATATATATTAAACTTACATATCATACAGTCAATCTTTGCTATATTAATTCTAAGAAATCTATTCTTTGAATATTTTTAGCATTGTTCTAATTTTTTTAGTTATGAATGTAACATATGTCTCATTAATTATTAAGGCTGTAAAAATTGGACCAAACAATGATATGGAAGAAGGAGATATTCATTGTTCAATTGTTTGACTGGGGTCGTATCTGGGACAAATCGGATGATGTAATAAATACTAATTTTTTTAAATATATAGCATAATTCATATAAAATGATGCAATCATATATGTGACTAAAAATGATATTTAATACAAGTAATATATGTGACTAAAAATCCGCCAGTAAACGCGTGTTTTTCCGTAGTGATATAAAAAATTTGACTAAAAAAATAAATAAATGATCATAAAACTTAAAACATGAATGAATACATTTTTTAATGGAAGACATGAAGTATTGAATAACTAACATGTTTTTCATAAGTTCACATATAATTTTTTTCATGAAATCTTCATTTATCTTTCTCTAACATGTGAAATTGTTAAAAATAAAATAAACAAAAGAAAATGAATATCAATTAAATGATATTTAATACAAGTAATATAAAGTGAAGCATAATAATCAAATTATATATATGCTATAAAAAATTTTAAGACAATGAAATGAGAAATATATAATATTGAGATAAAAAAGTAATAGTTTTCATTCAATTGTTGATATTACTTTACACAAAAAAACTCAAAACTCAAAACTCGTAGTGAACCTATAATCATTTGCTAAATTTATGTGATCAAATGATAGATCCTCAAATCCTCTTTTACTAAAATCTTTTAGCCCAAATACTCCAGCATCCTCACATACAAGTATGTCATCTCCATAACCTATACTAACTAAATAGCCTTCATCTGCAAATTATTAATATGAAATAATAAGTATGTGTTTTATATTACACCAAAAAAATATAAATTAATCTACAATCTTACTTGAAGTTAGTCCAGTTAGTGTTATGTTCGATTATATAACTATAGAAATTGCATCCTATTTATAAGTTTATGCCTCAAAGTCTTCTAAATTAAGTTCTGAATTTAGCACATCATCGAGGATCTAAAAGTCAACAAGTTCAATACTTGTGCAGGTCAAAGGATTTTAACTTCTTTTTTAAGCTGGAACCTATATAATTGTTGACCTCGATTTTCGTTCGAGTGTCATTAAGGGCCTTTGATTGATTTAATCAAGCCCATAAGGCTCAATTCGAGCACAAATCAGCTCGAGTTGAGTCAAATTAGGCTCGATCGGGATCGATTAGTCCGCCTTGGCCACATCGAGTTTGTTATGATTTGAGTCGTCATTTTATTTTAATTTAATTGGGTTAATTTGACCAAATTAAATTAAAATTTAAATTGACTCGAATCTAATTTTGAGCTTAAATTTATTATTAAATCAAGCAATTAAATCGATGGCTAAATCACCTCAATTCCCTCTTAATTAGCCTTAGGATGAATCCTAGCCGTAGATCTAAGGGTTTGATCATTTAAATACTCTTTTAGAGCTTCATGAGAGGGGGTTGGCTTCTATTCTCTCCCTAGCCACTCTCAACCCTGACTTTTTGGTGTGAGAGCTCTTCCAACTTCTCTCATCTTCTTTCACTCAAATCCACCTGTCAAACTCCGTCGACGGCGATCTTCCAACAAGATCAAGGCTAGATTCATCCAAGGCCTCGATCCGGTTGATCCAAAGCTTGTTTGATCGTGATTTCAACTAAAGGAATATACGAGGACAATCTACAAGCTCAACCGTATAAAGAACTTGAAGATCCAACGGTGAGATTCCTCAAAACTTTAGATCTAGATCACTACACTTAGATCTATATAGTTTTTTTTTTAAGTGCTTTTTAGATCTTTCAAATATCATCCCATGCTTTCTCTTCATGATACTAATCTATATTTAAAATTTCATTAAGTTTAGATGTCTCAATCGAGAGAATGATTTTTTTTTTTTTTTTTTGTTTCTCGTTTCTTTTCTTCATTTAAAAATTATATTTATTATGTTTAATATTATTATTATTTTAAGTAATTTTTAATTTTGGATTGTCATAATTTAGTTTGTCTTTGAATTCAAATTTCCCCAAATTTGAAATTCAAATTCTTTCATAAATTATAAAATCTATTTTCATGAAAGTTTTTTTTTTAAATTTTCCCTCCATTGGATTTTGAATTAATTAGGATGACTTAATTCATTCTAAATCAAACCTCCAAAATTAAGGAAGCATTAAAGCCTCCTTAATTCCCTCCATGAATTTTGAATTTGAAATCCTTAATTCCCTCCATGAATTTTGAATTTCAAAATTCAAACATCCCTTAATTACTTTCATAAAATATTATTTTATTCTATTTTAATAATTATTTTTAAATTCTTACTATTTTAAATTATTTTTAAATCCCTTTATTACTTTAAACTTCTAAAATGCATAACTTTCTCGTTTTTAATCCGCTGTCGATGCACAGCACCTTGTTTTGAGTGTATTTGGAATTCTGCATAGTTTACGACTATTTTTAGATAAAAATTATGTTTATATTTTCTGTTATTCCAAAAACAGTAAAACAGCATTATTTTAAAATATTCTTTTATTGTAGTTAAACTTGTAAATTGCATATCTTCTTTGTTTTAAATCCGCTGTCAACGCACAGCACCTTGATTTGAGCGTATTTGAATTCTGCACACTCTAAAATTAGCTTTGCTCAAAAAGTTTTGATCTGTATGCAGTTATTTTGAAAACAGTCGATAGCACTATTTTAAAACTATTTAATTATTGTCTTTAAACTTTGAAATTGCGTAACTTTCTCGTTTTTAGTCGGATTTTGATGCGCAGCATCTTGTTTTGGGTTTATTTTAAATTCTGCATATTTTAAGACTATTTTTAAATAAAAATTACATCTGTATTTTCTGTTATTCCAAAAACAGTGAAATGACACTATTTTAAAATATTATATTATTGTGTTTAAACTTCGGAAAATCATATTTTCGTCGTTTTAAATCGGATTTTGACGTATAACCCCTCGTTCTTTTTAGAAAGACGAGCTTTATGTTTTGAAACCATTTTCAGCCCTTGGTTTTGGCTATTTTGACAGGTTTTAGTTTTCGATCGCTATTCCGAGTCTTTTCCCTACTAATTAAATACTCATTATTATAATTATTTTAAAATATAAATTATTTTCAAACCCTTTTTTTGAAACCTCGATTGGGCGGTCAGTGGGTCTCCCCTATATTTATGTAGATATGAACTAACCTATTTTTAAATTAAATTATTTTTTTAAAGATTATATATATTTACAATTATTTTGAGTATTTGCGAAATTACTTATGTTATTAAATTCTTAATTCCGGGAGATCCGCTATTGCATAAAATTTTAGGCATGGATTCTAAATGTGAAGAGCAATCATGGGGGGAGTGGATTAGTGGATGGTTGAGTCCCAATCATTCGCTAATCCCTTCATTAGGTGTTTTTATTTTCTTGTTGTTCGTAGCTTGCATGTATAGGTTGCACCACGAGCACTTAGCTTAGGTTCTCCTAGATTTAAGGACATGGTGTATTTATTTCATTTTTGTACTCCCACGCATTTATTACCTTGAGGGTTAGACAAAACATCACTTTAAACTCCTACAACGTAGTGACACCCTAAGGACAATAATTAAGGACTCGTCTAGCGAACTTAGAAGTTTTCTATGAGCTAGGATAGATCCCGAATTGACATGAAAACTTCAATACTTAAACTTAGTGACATCATAAACCTATCAAAATTTTCTAGGAATTTTTAGGAGCTTTTAGAGCCCTTAATTAACCAACCCTAATTAATCTGTTAATTAAGGCCCCGAGACCTTCCGGAAAAATACAATAAATATATTTTAGGTCAGAAAATTACCCGTAATACCTCAAACTGACCAAAACCTGATCCTTGACCTTAGATAAATAGGGCTCCTCAGTTTGACCCTAGGTTGACCCTTAATTTGACCTTAGGTAGAAATTACCTTTTTGCCCCTAATAAATTATTAAAAATTATTAAAAATCTCAAATCTTCTCCAAACCCTAGGGGATCACTTTCTCAGGTCATACCTGACTTTTGAGGGTGATTCGACTCAGTTTGGGGCTGAATTGGGCCAAAATTGCAAAATAGGGCATTCTCTTTATTAATTTAGAAAATTCCCTTAATTACCTGATCTTCAGAAATTCATAACTAATTGTAGAAGATTCCAAATCAGGCAAACTCAGTGGCATTAGACTCCTATTAGGGTCTAGTATTTATCAAAATTATTAGATTTTTAGAAACTCACCTAAATTAGAAAGTCAACTTTTTGGTCAACCCTAGTCTATAGGATAGGGCCCGAAACTTAGAAAATTCATAACTTCGCCTAGAAAACTCCGATTTCAGCCCACTACCTGGCTAATTACTCGTATTGAGGTCTAGTATTTTCCTAAGGTGGTAGAATACCTGAACTTAGCCTTTTTTTCCATAGTGACTTTTTGGACCCTTAGCTTAGTTCCCAAGAGGACCCGAGACTTTCCAAAATTGACTAATGCAATTTAAACCTCAAATATGAATATCCTAAGCTATTAAAATTGATCAACAAACTGAAATAATTAAAATGGACCCTAATTCGCTAAGATTTGAATTTCAACAAAAATTTCCTTTTCTGGCCTACAACAAACCTGAACTTTAGACAATTTTAACTAATTACTCCACTTAGGATCTATCCAAACCACACTGGCCTTACACACACAAAGAATTGTTTGCTAGGGCACCACTTCTAGATCTAGGTTAGGCCGCTGGGATTTACTTTTCTGCTGTGTGCCGGAGCTTTCGCGGATTTCATTGCATGCTGTTTGAAAAATGATTGGTGTGTTTGCTTACATTTATTGCACTCTGTGATGTGATGAGCGCTAGATTTACCCCTAGGTTAGGAACGCCATATATATATATACTGTTCTTCCGTGCAGGTGGCCATGCTCAATGCTAATAAAATGGGGGAGCATTATTATGATTTCTAATAATATTTTATGCATGTGCTTGCTCAGCTCCCCCTAAAATGAAATGAGGGCTAAAATTATTAAATTATTATACCTGCTACAGATGGAGCTGCTTAGCCCTCAAAATTAAGAGCATGGCTTGGCACAGGGTTAATGGTGTTAGCATTTTTTTTTATATATATAAACTGCTTGGGATTTTATTTAGGATAACCATGCAGGGGGTCTAGAATTTTCTTTTTCAAATGGATGTAAATTTGTATGTAATAATAGTTAAGAGTTGTGAAAACAACCTTGAGTTGGGGTATTCTTATCCAACTCGGATTCCAAAAGAAGAAGGCATCCCTAAAGGGGAGAGTCTTCTTCCATTTGGAAGACTGAGTTGGATGGCTTTAGATATCCAAAGAGAAAAGGCAATACCCCCATACTGGGGAAATTGTCTCTTCGTTTGGATATTCATGCCACGACGGATCCAAGGAGTCCAAGGAGGAGAGATCCAAGGAGTCCGAGGAGGAGAGATCCAAGAAGTCCAAGGAGAAGATATCCGGAAGACTAAAGGTTTGAAGACCCAATATCCCACTCAAAGTTGTTGGCGTCTGTCATAGGCTTAGAAATCCGGGTTGTTGGCAGTGGAGCCCGGCCACTTTATTTTCTATATATCTGGGGTGTAATAAGGGCAATTTGCCTATGGCCATTTAGTTGATTATTTTGGATTTATATTGATGTGTTTACCTGATTGCGCAGTAGAAATTGCCTGCTTTTCCTAGGTTTCTTTCTTGCATGTCGTTTTTGTTTTCGCCTGAATTTCGTAGGCTCTTCTAAGGACTACAAAATTTTTATACTCGTAACTAATTTCTAAAATTTTAAGTTATAAATAACATAGAAATCTAACGAACCTAGGGAACTGCCGGAATCGTCCGGGGTCGCATGCATATTACTGCATCTTCTCTCTCCTTCTTATAAGACATCTCCCTGCCTGCGGGTAGAGTCCGGATAATCTAGCCTATGAGGATGAAGTGCCGGACCTAGGGAGACTCAGTCTTTTCAAAAAATTATTTTCTATAAGCCTGTTTTTAAAGTTCTATAGCATTCATGAGCTGACGATTCAATTAGCATGCATTGCATTAGTAACTAACTAATTAAAATTTAATTGCATTAGCTAGGAGCATCTAACCCACATAAGTCCAGGACCACTTAGGAAATCCTCTAGATGTCGGTCCTATTTCCAATAACTGTACTACCCACCCATCTTTCATAATTGACTTGACAGCATGGTTTTGAATCGATTAGGTGGTTAGCTGGCTCCCCCATCTAGGCCGGGATAAGTCCAGATCTTTGCATTGCACTAGCTAGGACACGGGCCTTAGTGTTACTCGTCGAACACTAAGCCTAACCTAGATCTAGGATTCGAGGCTACTACACTCGGTCTCGTAGTATGCCTAAAATAGTAGGTAGGTTCCTTCTTTTCAGGGACCCTAAATCCTACTTATCTGCGTCACAGGATGACGCCACTTCCATCTTTTCTCTCACGCATGTGATCGGATGCCTGACTTTGATTTTCTCCAGTTTCTATTTAGTACCCTAGAGCCTCCGAATGCTGGTATGAGCCATGTATGTTTGATTCACCCCTTCGGACCCTTCTTCCTCTTGGATAGGATTTCCTAGTCTATACCCATGTGCCAATCCCACTTTAGGAGAAGATAATGTATGATCCTTAATCGAGAGTTTTCTCAGGCTCCGGCCTGGGATGTAATTAACCACGGGGGCTTGCGCCCGTGGGAAACTTGGTTCCCACAATCTACTAAACCCCATTCAAACTTTTTTTGGTGGGGGAAACCCGTGACTAGGTCGTGTATATTACTACCCATCGGGGATGTGTTGGTGAAAGCCTCTATCCCCAATGGTTAGTCGTATGCACGATCCAATCTGCCCTTCCATCGACCCATTCGTGTCGAGTGTAGAGGCCTACGATCGTTTTGTCCTACGGGATGGTGCGCCGTACCCTCTGCGTTCGTACCCCACGAGCGGTGCTCTTTCGGAGGTCCACAGGTTGCTGGCGACCACGGTGGGACCAGTTTCTCTCTCCATCTTTGGATTATATATTATCTTTTCTTGTGTGTACTCCGGGATTGGTACTCCTTAGATTAGGTCCGTCCCACTCTTAGTTAGGGTCTTTTCTTAGTTAGGGTTTCTCCCCTTTAGCTAGGGTTCTCCCTACTCTACTTCTTTCCAGCCTTACAGGCTATTCTACCTTTTATTCATTACTATCTATCCTTATCAAATCTTTATCAAATCATTCATTCTTTTGTGATTTCAATTTTAACTAATTCTTTTCACTTTCTTTTCTTGGCAGCAGTGCCATGGCTTCTTTTGTTCCGTCTGTTACCTTTGCTTTCGGTTCGGACGCGCGGGTGACTCTCCCTGAGTCCCTGCTCGCTAGTCCGCCAGCTGGAGGAATCACTTTTGGTTCCTTCACTGACTCGGCTTTCGTCACCCTTAGCGGGCCGACTCCGGCGGAGGCTGCTGCATTCTCTCCTCCTCAGAGGAGAGGACGCACAGCCATGCGCCCTTTCGGACGACCAGCTGCTCGGCGGACAGCCCGGGCACCTGCTCGTCCCGTTCCTGTACTTGCGCAGCCAGTGCGCCCTGTGGCTAGGCGACCAGTGCCTAGGCCACTTCCTGTTCCAGCGGTCAGGCGTCCAGTGCCTGTCGCTCCTGATGCACAGGTTGCCCCAGCCCCTCAGCGCCGGCAGCCTGCTGTAGTTCCCCCGTTCGACCAGCGGTCCGGCGTCCAGTGCCTGCCGCTCCTGCAGCACAGGTTGCTCCGGCCCCTCAGCGCCGGCAGTCTGCTGCTACTGTTACTCCCGTTGTTCCAGCGGACGTACCTCGTGTTTGGGTTCCCCCTCCCACTTCCACCAGGAAGAGGGGTGCCCAGACCGAGGTGCCTTCGCCTTCCACTGGTCGGGTTTCTGTTTTCGCCCGACTTTCTCACCCCGAGGTTGTTGGGCAGACCCCGACACTTCCCGTTGTTCCTGTCCCCCCTGCCCCTCCGGCAGTGGGTTCAGATGTTCCTTCCACCTCCACCTCCGGCCTTGGGAGAAGGGCCCGGAGGAATAGGAATAGGAGGCTCCGTCTAGCTGCGTCAGAGGTAGAGAGGCAGCAGATGGCTGATGCTATAGCTCACCAGGAGCTAGTTGAGAGGACAGTGGCTCCCAGGCAGCGGAGGCCACGACGAGTTGCAGTTGTGCCAATTCCAGAGGTTGTAGTGGCTCCCGAGATAGAGGCAGTTCAGGGAGGACGCTTTTCCCCGTTGACACATAGTGGGGACGAGGAGGACGTTGCCCGCATTGCGATGGCTTCTCCTGTTACCACTACCCTACCCCGTGCTAGGATCCCTAGGGACGCTGGTGTTCGAGCCCTCACCCAGAGGATTCGAAACATCGTCCGCCTAGCAGGTAGTAGGGGTCCTGTCGATCGGCAGAAGATACTCCGTCAGATTTCTCGGGCCACCTTTCAGTTGCGAGGACAGACTGCTAGGAGGCTTTACAGTTGGTAGAGGGGATAGACAGCTCAGCAGCCTGCAGATACAGTTCCAGTAGTCAGACCCCCGGCGGTTACTTCTGCTGCAGGACGACGCCCACGTCGTCGAGGACGGAGACAGCAGCGGAGGCCTGCCCAGCCTCAGGTCAGTTCAGAGGTAGTAGCTCCAGAGCAGCCAGTTACCTGTGTAGAGCCCCGTCGCAGTAGGTGTGTTTGGAGACGTCGACAGGCGGACACCCTTGCTGAGCCAGTACAGTTAGTGGAGACAGTACGCCCAGTCGGGCTAGTACAGTCAATACAGTTAGTCGAGGCAGCACGACCATATGAGACAGTACAGTTGGCAGAGGTAGTACAGCAGCCAGATGAGGCAGTTGGTCAGATGGATTTGACAGTTTCTCCCGGGTCCGAGGCTGTCCCGATGACTTGTGACGATGATGCAGTAGTTACTCCTGTTGGGTCACCGGATCGAGTTGAGACACCTTTAGCTCCTAGTACTCATAGGATCACTTCCCCTATAAGTCCCTACATAGAGGCACTTCGTCGGATCTTTTCAGAGGATGACTCATTCGAGGATGAGTCAGATGAGGATATACCAATACACCAGGTTTGTGAGACTACCCGTCGAGGTCACTCGGATGAGCAGAGAGAGCCCGAGGACCAGGATGAGCGGGAAGACCCCGAGGCAGGAGGGTCTCCGAGAGCAGTAGCTACAGACACCACAGTCTTACACTTACAGACTCAGATGGCCACTGGGAAGATCCATCTCCAGGACAGTGATCCGGTACAGCCTTCAGATAAGGCTACTCAGACAGTTCAGATGATCTCTAGTCCTAGCCACAGTTCCAGCCACAGTGACGGTCAGAGTTACAGTCAGGGCAGTAGTGGTAGATTACTCCACAGTTCTGAGGGAGAGTGGCAGCTAGCACTCTCCAAGGAGACTTAGCAGATGATTGAGCAAACTGTACAGAGTTTAGAGGCAGTTGAGATGAGGCCTCCCAATGCCAAATTGACAGTTGCCACTCCAGCTTCTTCGTTAGCACATTTTCTTTTTACTTCTATCTGTACTAGAAAAGTATGTTTAAAAAAAAAATGAAAAAATGATTGTAACCTCAAAAGGGAAGACAGGCCCCCTTCCAGCACTTGGGCTGGAGGACCTCGTTCTCCCTTATTTTGATGATTAATTAATAAAAAAATGATGATTTGCAATTATGATGACTCTCTCACTTCTTTTAGTTCTACTAGCTTTGTAGCGATGACTCATGAAAGAGTATGATCTCTCTATCTCACCTTAGGGGTGGAGAGATTTCTTCTTTTGAACTAAAATCTTTTTTCAAATTGAAATTGGATTTAGAAGTAAAAATTTTCTTTATTATCTTGTGATTCTCTATCTCATAGATAACTATAGTATATTGATGCATAAAATTTCATAATTTTCTTAATCATGATATTCATTCTTATCAGAGGATAGGATTTATTTTGTAGATCATTCTTCCTTGTCCAAGAGAAGTAAGTCATCTTCTCTTGTACTTGGAAGATGATCTTACAACTGAGAAACAGTTTTCTTTTAGGGATTTGGAAAAGGAAGCCAGTTACAAAAAATTGAAAAGATGCGCAAAGCGCCAAAGGTGAAAGATACACAAAGTGTATCAAGTGATTGAAATTTGTGCAAAGCACATGAAAGTTCGTAAAGTGGCTCAAAGAGCCCAAAAGTTATAAGTAAATGGCTTTCCTTTCTAGTAAATCTCTAAATCTCAGAAAATCTATATCCTTTCGATATTTTTGATACTTGATTCTGAAAATTATGATTTTGAAATCATCATTATACATTGATATCCTATAAGATGTGGAAGTGTATTCTCATACAAGAAATAAAGAAAATTAAATTTCTTTGTCTAATTTAAATTCTTTTTTGGATTAGATTTCAATTCAAGAGAGGAAAATATTCATATAAGTGAGATGTCATAATTTAGCTAGTATAGAGCTTGATCTGAGTTAGTAAATTTAAATTGAGGTTCTTTTTAAAATTAGAGAGAGTTAAGTACTAAACTCCTTTGAAATATGTGCTCACTTATCACTTTTGACTGGGTCCACACCCTCCTATACTTGTTAGGATCGGTGATGTTGATCCTTTATTAAAAAGTGAATGGCTTCTTCCTATCAGTCCTGCTCTGATAGTTGAAGGCCTCAGTCCATTCATTTGAGATGAATGTGATAGGGGATGTCTAAATCACTAATTTAGACCATTGAGAGATGTGATACTGGGTCCACACCCTCCTACTTTTGTTAGGATTGGTGATGTTGATCCTCTACTAGAATGAGATTCTCTTCTTCCTATCAGCCCCGCTCTGATAGTTGAAGCCCCCAGTCTATTCACATGAGTTGAACTTGATCGGGAATGTTATAGTCTTTTTAGATTACACTCTTTTGAGAGAGGATATTGAGTCCATATCCACTATGTTAGTTAGGTGGGGTGATATTGATCCTCTATCCCTATGAGATTCTCTTCTTCCTATCAGTCTTGATCTGATAGATGTAGCACCCGATCCATTCATATGGGTTGAATGTGATCAGGGAAGCATGAGTCATTAGTTTAGACTCTTTTGGATATAGGATACTGGGTCCACACCATCCTATGTTGGTCAGATGTGGTAGTGTTGATCCTCTATTCTGGTGATGACCTTGGTTGTATATTAATTTCAATATAATTGTGCTCCCCAGTTTTGTTCATGTGGCGAACATGGTCTGGGTTATCAAAACCATTCACTATCCTCATTTTTTAAAATTTATATGTGATAAAAGAGGGAAGCTCTTAGGAGAATAAAACCCGGTAGCCCTTGTCACAGGAGGAACCCGGTAAAAATATCTAAGAGCGCAAATGCCCCAGTCCTGTCCATGTGGAGAACATGGTATGGGTTATCAAAACCATTCATTATCCTAAAAAAAAAAAAAAAAAAAAAAGGGATCTTAGTAGAGCCAAACCGGTTGCCCTTGTCACAAGAGGAACCCGATAATACTCGCTAAGCGTATGAGTTCCCTAAAGTCCTTTTTCTTCCCTCTCCTTTGAGATACCTTTGTGTCTGCCTCAAGGATGAAAGCACACATGTTTGAGTATGATTTTCCAACACTTTAATTATCTTTGCTAAGTGATGTAGTACATTATGTTTTGAATGTTAACGTCACTACTTTGTGGGCTTAGGTCTTTCTGGGAAGAGATCTCCCCCTACTGCTCTCTTTTGGCAGTCTACCTCCCATTCAGGAACTACTCTGAGCTGTCAGAGTAGTCCTATGAATGTGGCAGTGTTACCTTCACTCCTCACAGGGTACTACCCAGTTAGGGTAGATGTTACCACTGTGTCCTTTTGATGATCTTTGATCTCACTCATGATCATTATCCTCAGGTGGTGAGTATGTCCCCTTGCCTCCTAGAGTTGTTTCTCTTATTGTGATGTAGTACATCCTGAATCAGATGTTAGCATCACATCCTCAGGAGTCTTGATTTTCTAGTCAAAAAATCGACTCCTTGGGATCTATACACACTTCAACATTCGTACCCTACTCTTAGCTGCTAGAGTAGCTCTATGAATGTTGTTTTGTTGTTTTTGCTTCTCACAGGGTCCTACCTAGTTGGGGTAGGTGTTACCCTTGTAATCCTTTTTGGTAATCATCGATTTCAATCATGGTTACCTTTCTCGGTAGTAAGGATGTCCTCCTACTGCCTAGGGTTGTTTCTCTTGTTGTGATGTAGTACATCCTGCCTCAGATGTTAGCATCACATCCTCAGGAGTCCTGATTTTCCAGTAGAGAATCGGCTCCTTAGTTTCTTTCTGTACCAACCTCACCATTCATACCATACTCTTAGCTGCTAGAGTAGTCCTATGAGTGTAGTAGTGTTACTTTTTACTCCCCACAGGGTCCATCCAATCAGGGTAGGTGTTACCGCTGTGGCCCCTTTGATGTTGTATTAATTTTATTCAAGATTACTATTCCCGGGTAGTGAGTGTGTCCCCTTACTACATGGAGTTACTTCCTTAGTTGCGATGTAGTACATCATTCCTCTGGTGTTAGCATTGCATCCTTAGGAGCTTTGATTTTGTAGTGGAAGATCAGCTCCTTAGTTTCTTTACTCACTTCAACATTCATGACATACTCTTAGCTGCTAGGGTAGTTATATCTCCCCACAGGGTCCTACCCAATCAGGGTAGGTGTTACCACTGTGACCCTTCTGATATTTTATCAATCCTATTCATAATGATTGTCCTCAGGTAGTGAGTGTGTCCCCTTACTACCTAGAGCTGCTTTTCTTGTAGTGATGTAGTATACATTGCCTCGGATATTAATATCACTACTTTGAGAACTTTGATCCTCTAGCAGAAGATCGGTTCTTTTACTCTTTTCTTTGACCCATCCTACAATTCATACACTAGGCTCAGTCGCCGGATTAGTCTTATGAATGAGTTGAGGTCACTTCCACTTCCCACAGGATCCCACTAGCTTGTGTGGGTGTTACCACTGTGAGATTTTGTTTACTCAGAGTTGTTGCCCTTGGTAGAGAGGATGATCCCTCGCTACTTTGGCTCTTTTTCTCACCTGGGGATATGGAGCATCACACCTTAGATGCTACCGCCACTTTTTCCTTGAGTTTTGATCCTCTAGTAGAGAGTCAGCTCTTTCAGATACTTTTACCACTTATTTTCCCATTGAGATCCGACTCTTAGCTGCCGGAGAGGTTTTTTGGATGTTCTGATCTTGTTTCTACCTCTTACAGGGTCCCCATCAGTTAGTATGGGTTCACCACTGTGACCTCTTTGAGGCTTGCTTTTACCATGCGTAGTCCTGCCTTCTGTAGTTGAGGTGCCCCCTCATTACTTCAGTTCCCTTGGCTTCGTTGGAATGAGATTATCCCTTTTATACACTCTACTGAGGGTGTATCTCTTCCAGCTTTGTTTGAGAGACATCACACTGATGTCTTCCTCCCCTTTCGCGTAGGGTTAGGGCTCTTTAAGAGATCTCGACAGCATTTGGATACTCATGGCCACGACGATTTGTCCTCTACCATGTGGTTACCAGAGCGCTAGCTTGAGATTCCTTAAGTAACTCTACCCTTAAAATTTTTACATATACCTTTCCTTTCTTTCCCTTCTATCCTAGTACAGGCATATGCGCCTGGTGGATATTAGGTTTTTCTGGTTGAGAGAGCCCGACAGAGTCCCTGGGAGGCATTCCTCACCACCCTTTTCCTCTTCACATCATTACTGGCATATGCGCCAGATGATGGTGTTGAGGGTTTTGTCTTTATTCTACTGCAGGCATATGCGCCAAGTAGAGACTCTGCCACAGGCACATACACCGGGCAGAGGTGACCTTTCGTTACCTTTTTATCCTAGTGTCGGCACATGCGCCGGGTGGATATTAGGTTTCTAGTTGAGAGAGCCCGACAGAGTCCCTGGGAGGCATTCCTCACCACCCTTTCCTCTTCACATCATTGCTGGCATATGTGCCAGATGATTGTGTTGAGTGTTTTGTCTTTATTCTACTCTAGGCATATGCGCCAAGTAGAGACTCTGCCACAGGCACATACACCGGGCAGAGGTGACCTTTCGTTACCTTTTTATCCTAGTGCCGGCATATGCGCCGGGTGGATATTAGGTTTCTGGCTGAGAGAGCCCGACAGAGTCCCTGGGAGGCATTCCTCACCACCCTTTCCTCTTCACATCATTACTGGCATATGAGCCAGATGATTGTGTTGAGTGTTTTGTCTTTATTCTACTCTAGGCATATGCGCCAAGTAGAGACTCTGCCACAGGCACATACACCGGGCAGAGGTGACCTTTCGTTACCTTTTTATCCTAGTGCCGGCACATGCGCCGGGTGGATATTAGGTTTCTAGTTGAGAGAGCCCGACAGAGTCCCTGGGAGGCATTCCTCACCACCCTTTCCTCTTCACATCATTGCTGGCATATGCGCCAGATGATTGTGTTGAGTGTTTTGTCTTTATTCTACTCTAGGCATATGCGCCAAGTAGAGACTCTGCCACAGGCACATACACCGGGAAGAGGTGACCTTTCGTTACCTTTTTATCCTAGTGCCGGCATATGCGCCGGGTGGATATTAGGTTTCTGGCTGAGAGAGCCCGACAGAGTCCCTGGGAGGCATTCCTCACCACCCTTTCCTCTTCACATCATTGCTGGCATATGCGCCAGATGATTGTGTTGAGTGTTTTGTCTTTATTCTACTCTAGGCATATGCGCCAAGTAGAGACTCTGCCACAGGCACATACACCGGGCAGAGGTGACCTTTCGTTACCTTTTTATCCTAGTGCCGGCATATGCGCCGGGTGGATATTAGGTTTCTAGCTGAGAGAGCCCGACAGAGTCCCTGAGAGGCATTCCTCACCACCCTTTCCTCTTCACATCATTACTGGCATATGAGCCAGATGATTGTGTTGAGTGTTTTGTCTTTATTCTACTCTAGGCATATGCGCTAAGTAGAGACTCTGCCACATGCACATACACCGGGCAGAGGTGACATCTCTTTCCCTTCTATCCTAGTGCAGGCATATGCACCTGGCGGATATTAGTTTTTTTTTGCTAGTTGAGAGAGCCCGATAGAGTCCCTTGGAGGCTTTCCTCAACACTTTTTCCTCCTCATATCATTACAGCCATATGCGCCGGGTGATTATGTTGAGTGCTTTTTCTTTACCCTACTACAGGCATATGCGCCGGGTAGGGACTCTGCTGCAGGAACATACACCGAGCAGAGGTGACTCTTTCCTCTCCACATCATTGCTGGCATATGCGTCAGATGATTGTGTTGAGTGTTCTTCCGTTACACTTCTTTTGACATATGCGCCAAATAAAAACCCTACTGCAGGCACATACACCGGGCAGAGGTTTTCTTTTTCTTTTGTCCTACTGCAGGCATATGCACCGAGTGGACATCGACTTACTTGGTAGAGAGGGCCTAGCAGAGCACCTGCTAGGAACTCCTCGCCACCCTTTTTCCTGAGTGTCCTATTCTGATCAAATAGGCACCAGATTTTGTGACTCTTCTGTTTGTTGTCTCGAGTTGATCAGACAGATACTGAGTCACCCCAATCCACTGTCCTGAAATAGGCAGGAGGAGAGGAGATCTTTTCACCTTCCATCCTACTGTTTGAAATGAACAAGCGGGAAGCTGGTTTGACTTACTTGGTAGAGAGGGCCTGACAGAGCACCTGGTAGGAACTCCTCGCCACTCTTTTTCACTGAGTGTCTTATTCCGATTAGGCAGACACCAGGCGTTGTGATTCCTTTGTTTGCTGACCCGATTTTGTCAGGCAAATACTGAGTCACCCCAATCCACTGTTCTGAAATAGGCAGGAGGATATGGGACCCTTTCACCTTCTATTCTGCTGATTCGATATAGTCAGACAGATAGTTGGTATACTTTTGCTACTCTACCTTTTTGGTCCTTCTCTTGGCTCTGCCCCTACTACAGGGTAAGGCCAGAGGAGAATCTCTTTACCTTTTTCACCCTTGAGGTGATCTTTACTTTTGATTCTCTTTTCTGCTCTGCCCTCGCTATAGGGCAAGGCTATAGGAAGAGTCTCTTTACATTGCTTTCACCTTTTTAGGTGATCTTTACTGTTGGTTCTATCCTAGGCTCTACCGTTGTCAAAGGATAAGGCCAGGAGAAAACCCTACTACTGGTTCACTGTCTCAGTGATACCTTACTTGTGCACTGCTGCTTCTGTTTCTTCTTCTTTCCGAGGCTCTGCTCCCATAATGGGGCAAGGCCAGGAGAAGAGCCTCCTACTTTTTCCACCATCCTTTTGATATTCTTTCCCTTATGCTTTTCACTCTACTTTCTGTGGCTTAGTCGGTCAACGCCAACACGAGCGGTTCACTAGTTGTTCGCCACTCCTGTTGGGGGTCCGTTTGTTGACCTCGATTTTCGTTCGAGTGTCATTAAGGGCCTTTGATTGATTTAATCAAGCCCATAAGGCTCAATTCGAGCACAAATCAGCTCGAGTTGAGTCAAATTAGGCTCGATCGGGATCGATTAGTCCGCCTTGGCCACATCGAGTTTGTTATGATTTGAGTCGTCATTTTATTTTAATTTAATTGGGTTAATTTGACCAAATTAAATTAAAATTTAAATTGACTCGAATCTAATTTTGAGCTTAAATTTATTATTAAATCAAGCAATTAAATCGATGGCTAAATCACCTCAATTCCCTCTTAATTAGCCTTAGGATGAATCCTAGCCGTAGATCTAAGGGGTTGATCATTTAAATACTCTTTTAGAGCTTCATGAGAGGGGGTTGGCTTCTATTCTCTCCCTAGCCACTCTCAACCCTGACTTTTTGGTGTGAGAGCTCTTCCAACTTCTCTCATCTTCTTTCACTCAAATCCACCTGTCAAACTCCGTCGACGGCGATCTTCCAACAAGATCAAGGCTAGATTCATCCAAGGCCTCGATCCGGTTGATCCAAAGCTTGTTTGATCGTGATTTCAACTAAAGGAATATACGAGGACAATCTACAAGCTCAACCGTATAAAGAACTTGAAGATCCAACGGTGAGATTCCTCAAAACTTTAGATCTAGATCACTACACTTAGATCTATATAGTTTTTTTTTAAGTGCTTTTTAGATCTTTCAAATATCATCCCATGCTTTCTCTTCATGATACTAATCTATATTTAAAATTTCATTAAGTTTAGATGTCTCAATCGAGAGAATGATTTTTTTTTTTTTTTTTGTTTCTCTTTTCTTTTCTTCATTTAAAAATTATATTTATTATGTTTAATATTATTATTATTTTAAGTAATTTTTAATTTTGGATTGTCATAATTTAGTTTGTCTTTGAATTCAAATTTCCCCAAATTTGAAATTCAAATTCTTTCATAAATTATAAAATCTATTTTCATGAAAGTTTTTTTTTAAATTTTCCCTCTATTGGATTTTGAATTAATTAGGATGACTTAATTCATTCTAAATCAAACCTCCAAAATTAAGGAAGCATTAAAGCCTCCTTAATTCCCTCCATGAATTTTGAATTTGAAATCCTTAATTCCCTCCATGAATTTTGAATTTCAAAATTCAAACATCCCTTAATTACTTTCATAAAATATTATTTTATTCTATTTTAATAATTATTTTTAAATTCTTACTATTTTAAATTATTTTTAAATCCCTTTATTACTTTAAACTTCTAAAATGCATAACTTTCTCGTTTTTAATCCGCTGTCGATGCACAGCACCTTGTTTTGAGTGTATTTGGAATTCTGCATAGTTTACGACTATTTTTAGATAAAAATTATGTTTATATTTTCTGTTATTCCAAAAACAGTAAAACAGCATTATTTTAAAATATTCTTTTATTGTAGTTAAACTTGTAAATTGCATATCTTCTTTGTTTTAAATCCGCTGTCAACGCACAGCACCTTGATTTGAGCGTATTTGAATTCTGCACACTCTAAAATTAGCTTTGCTCAAAAAGTTTTGATCTGTATGCAGTTATTTTGAAAACAGTCGATAGCACTATTTTAAAACTATTTAATTATTGTCTTTAAACTTTGAAATTGCGTAACTTTCTCGTTTTTAGTCGGATTTTGATGCGCAGCATCTTGTTTTGGGTTTATTTTAAATTCTGCATATTTTAAGACTATTTTTAAATAAAAATTACATCTGTATTTTCTGTTATTCCAAAAACAGTGAAATGACACTATTTTAAAATATTATATTATTGTGTTTAAACTTCGGAAAATCATATTTTCGTCGTTTTAAATCGGATTTTGACGTATAACCCCTCGTTCTTTTTAGAAAGACGAGCTTTATGTTTTGAAACCATTTTCAGCCCTTGGTTTTGGCTATTTTGACAGGTTTTAGTTTTCGATCGCTATTCCGAGTCTTTTCCCTACTAATTAAATACTCATTATTATAATTATTTTAAAATATAAATTATTTTCAAACCCTTTTTTTTGAAACCTCGATTGGGCGGTCAGTGGGTCTCCCCTATATTTATGTAGATATGAACTAACCTATTTTTAAATTAAATTATTTTTTTAAAGATTATATATATTTACAATTATTTTGAGTATTTGCGAAATTACTTATGTTATTAAATTCTTAATTCCGGGAGATCCGCTATTGCATAAAATTTTAGGCATGGATTCTAAATGTGAAGAGCAATCATGGGGGGAGTGGATTAGTGGATGGTTGAGTCCCAATCATTCGCTAATCCCTTCATTAGGTGTTTTTATTTTCTTGTTGTTCGTAGCTTGCATGTATAGGTTGCACCACGAGCACTTAGCTTAGGTTCTCCTAGATTTAAGGACATGGTGTGTTTATTTCATTTTTGTACTCCCACGCATTTATTACCTTGAGGGTTAGACAAAACATCACTTTAAACTCCTACAACGTAGTGACATCCTAAGGACAATAATTAAGGACTCGTCTAGCGAACTTAGAAGTTTTCTATGAGCTAGGATAGATCCCGAATTAACATGAAAACTTCAATACTTAAACTTAGTGACATCATAAACCTATCAAAATTTTCTAGGAATTTTTAGGAGCTTTTAGAGCCCTTAATTAACCAACCCTAATTAATCTGTTAATTAAGGCCCCGAGACCTTCCGGAAAAATACAATAAATATATTTTAGGTCAGAAAATTACCCGTAATACCTCAAACTGACCAAAACCTGATCCTTGACCTTAGATAAATAGGGCTCCTCAGTTTGACCCTAGGTTGACCCTTAATTTGACCTTAGGTAGAAATTACCTTTTTGCCCCTAATAAATTATTAAAAATTATTAAAAATCTCAAATCTTCTCCAAACCCTAGGGGATCACTTTCTCAGGTCATCCCTGACTTTTGAGGGTGATTCGACTCAGTTTGGGGCTGAATTGGGCCAAAATTGCAAAATAGGGCCTTCTCTTTATTAATTTAGAAAATTCCCTTAATTACCTGATCTTCAGAAATTCATAACTAATTGTAGAAGATTCCAAATCAGGCAAACTCAGTGGCATTAGACTCCTATTAGGGTCTAGTATTTATCAAAATTATTAGATTTTTAGAAACTCACCTAAATTAGAAAGTCAACTTTTTGGTCAACCCTAGTCTATAGGATAGGGCCCGAAACTTAGAAAATTCATAACTTCGCCTAGAAAACTCCGATTTCAGCCCACTACCTGGCTAATTACTCGTATTGAGGTCTAGTATTTTCCTAAGGTGGTAGAATACCTGAACTTAGCCTTTTTTTCCATAGTGACTTTTTGGACCCTTAGCTTAGTTCCCAAGAGGACCCGAGACTTTCCAAAATTGACTAATGCAATTTAAACCTCAAATATGAATATCCTAAGCTATTAAAATTGATCAACAAACTGAAATAATTAAAATGGACCCTAATTCGCTAAGATTTGAATTTCAACAAAAATTTCCTTTTCTGGCCTACAACAAACCTGAACTTTAGACAATTTTAACTAATTACTCCACTTAGGATCTATCCAAACCACACTGGCCTTACACACACAAAGAATTGTTTGCTAGGGCACCACTTCTAGATCTCGGTTAGGCCGCTGGGATTTACTTTTCTGCTGTGTGCCGGAGCTTTCGCGGATTTCATTGCATGCTGTTTGAAAAATGATTGGTGTGTTTGCTTACATTTATTGCACTCTGTGATGTGATGAGCGCTAGATTTACCCCTAGGTTAGGAACGCCATATATATATATACTGTTCTTCCGTGCAGGTGGCCATGCTCAATGCTAATAAAATGGGGGAGCATTATTATGATTTCTAATAATGTTTTATGCATGTGCTTGCTCAGCTCCCCCTAAAATGAAATGAGGGCTAAAATTATTAAATTATTATACCTGCTACAGATGGAGCTGCTTAGCCCTCAAAATTAAGAGCATGGCTTGGCACAGGGTCAATGGTGTTAGCATTTTTTTTTTTTATATATAAACTGCTTGGGATTTTATTTAGGATAACCATGCAGGGGGTCTAGAATTTTCTTTTTCAAATGGATGTAAATTTGTATGTAATAATAGTTAAGAGTTGTGAAAACAACCTTGAGTTGGGGTATTCTTATCCAACTCGGATTCCAAAAGAAGAAGGCATCCCTAAAGGGGAGAGTCTTCTTCCATTTGGAAGACTGAGTTGGATGGCTTTAGATATCCAAAGAGAAAAGGCAATACCCCCATACTGGGGAAATTGTCTCTTCGTTTGGATATTCATGCCACGACGGATCCAAGGAGTCCAAGGAGGAGAGATCCAAGGAGTCCGAGGAGGAGAGATCCAAGAAGTCCAAGGAGAAGATATCCGGAAGACTAAAGGTTTGAAGACCCAATATCCCACTCAAAGTTATTGGCGTCTGTCATAGGCTTAGAAATCCGGGTTGTTGGCAGTGGAGCCCGGCCACTTTATTTTCTATATATCTGGGGTGTAATAAGGGCAATTTACCTATGACCATTTAGTTGATTATTTTGGATTTATATTGATGTGTTTACCTGATTGCGCAGTAGAAATTGCCTGCTTTTCCTAGGTTTCTTTCTTGCATGTCGTTTTTGTTTTCGCCTGAATTTCGTAGGCTCTTCTAAGGACTACAAAATTTTTATACTCGTAACTAATTTCTAAAATTTTAAGTTATAAATAACATAGAAATCTAACGAACCTAGGGAACTGCCGGAATCGTCCGGGGTCGCATGCATATTACTGCATCTTCTCTCTCCTTCTTATAAGACATCTCCCTGCCTGCGGGTAGAGTCCGGATAATCTAGCCTATGAGGATGAAGTGCCGGACCTAGGGAGACTCAGTCTTTTCAAAAAATTATTTTCTATAAGCCTGTTTGTAAAGTTCTATAGCATTCATGAGCTGACGATTCAATTAGCATGCATTGCATTAGTAACTAACTAATTAAAATTTAATTGCATTAGCTAGGAGCATCTAACCCACATAAGTCCAGGACCACTTAGGAAATCCTCTAGATGTCGGTCCTATTTCCAATAACTGTACTACCCACCCATCTTTCATAATTGACTTGACAGCATGGTTTTGAATCGATTAGGTGGTTAGCTGGCTCCCCCATCCAGGCCGGGATAAGTCCAGATCTTTGCATTGCACTAGCTAGGACACGGGCCTTAGTGTTACTCGTCGAACACTAAGCCTAACCTAGATCTAGGATTCGAGGCTACTACACTCGGTCTCGTAGTATGCCTAAAATAGTAGGTAGGTTCCTTCTTTTCAGGGACCCTAAATCCTACTTATCTGCGTCACAGGATGACGCCACTTCCATCTTTTCTCTCACGCATGTGATCGGATGCCTGACTTTGATTTTCTCCAGTTTCTATTTAGTACCCTAGAGCCTCCGAATGCTGGTATGAGCCATGTATGTTTGATTCACCCCTTCGGACCCTTCTTCCTCTTGGATAGGATTTCCTAGTCTATACTCATGTGCCAATCCCACTTTAGGAGAGGATAATGTATGATCCTTAATCGAGAGTTTTCTCAGGCTCCGGCCTGGGATGTAATTAACCACGGGGGCTTGCGCCCGTGGGAAACTTGGTTCCCACAATCTACTAAACCCCATTCAAACTTTTTTGGTGGGGGAAACCCGTGACTAGGTCGTGTATATTACTACCCATCGGGGATGTGTTGGTGAAAGCCTCTATCCCCAATGGTTAGTCGTATGCACGATCCAATCTGCCCTTCCATCGACCCATTCGTGTCGAGTGTAGAGGCCTACGATCGTTTTGTCCTACGGGATGGTGCGGCCGTACCCTCTGCGTTCGTACCCTACGAGCGGTGCTCTTTCGGAGGTCCACAATAATTAATATGAAAATTGTAAATATAATGTGCATCTTTATTTAAAAAGATGTTTAAATGTACTTGCAAATAATACACATTCCTTAAATTGAGATTGTAATGAATATATATAAGATCATTTAGCCTTTGATGCTCAAGATAATTTTGTCTTTTAGTATGAATCTACTCAAACAAATTACAAAATATTCTGGTTTCTCTCATAGCCAGATGAAGATGATATTTGACTAAAAAATTTAACAATAATTTTGTGTAGATTTGAAGCACTAGAGCCAAACATCTTCTACCATTCATCTACAAATCAATAAACATATAATAGTTTAATCAAATGTGTTTGATATAAACAAAATCATCATAGCTCAATTAAAAAGTAAAATATAATCTTAAATTTTTGTTATATTACTATTGTAGCATTTCCTTTGACATTGTTAATACAATTGACTTCCCAAAACTTTCTAAGTTATCAGTAAAAAGCTTCACCTCATTCACTGTTAAAGTTAGTTTAGGACATGTCTTTATTACCAATCAATTCAATTAAAGCTTGCATAACTTAAGATTTGTTGCAGTAATTTTCTCAATAATATTAAAAATGATGGTTGAGAAAATAAGTTGTTGAATGTATCTCCCATCTTAGTTGATTATCACATCTTCTCTCTATGATATTAGCATATGGCTTATACATATTTTTTAACATAGACTTTCTAGATTTTCTAGCTCTATACATATCATCATAAAGGTATCCAAGATAAAGCTTTTCATCTACATCAATAATTTGCAATAGCCTAATTAGAGGTACTAATAATTTAGAAATTTCTAAACAGTCATTCGAAAATATTACATAAAGAATAATAGAGGAAACCACCTTTCCCTTCATTGTTTTAAATAACTTTGAGTCAATGTATGATTTACTAGTGATAAATGCTTGCAAATCATATTTGTGGTCATACACACTTCTTAAGATAATGAATGTTATTGCAAATCTTGTTATTTCTTGTCTAACATGCTCTTTTTCTTAACTACCCCAATAAAAAACGTGATTATAAATAACAATTATAAACATTGAAGCTTTTTTTACGAGTTTCATAATTGAGGCATGTTACTAATATCTTTGAGAATAAAATTTATGCAATGTGTAGCACATGAGATAACTAATATATGTTACCAAAATTTTCAAGCAATCATTATCCTTCTTATAATTTGTTGTGTTATCTGTCACAAAATGTATAATATTTTTTAGATCAACTCATTCAATAACATCTTCAAATAATGAATGTACTGTTATTGCATCTTTCAAGATATTAAATGCATGTACATATTTCAAAAATGAAACTCCACATGAATAATACACAAGAAAATTTATCAATGTTCTACTTTTTGTATTTGTCAAACCATCAGCCATCAATGTATAACATATTTCTTTTCATGTTCTTCTAGAAGATTCTATTAACAGTTTGCATTCCACTCCATAATCTCATCATAGATTCAATCACAATTTGTAGTAAGAGGGCAACTTATAACTAAGTCAAATTACAATAATCGGATCAATAACCTTCTATGCAAATGATAAATTTAAAGCATTGAATGGAATGCAATTGTCATAAACCACATTGTAAGTGCCAAATGAGAATGGTATATTGCATCCTTGGATGCCATTACACTTTTCAAGGATATTTAAGATCCTAATTTTATTATGGGTGTTAAAAATTATCTATATCAGTATTTTTTCTTTTTCTTTATCAATCCTTTTGTATTGTGCATAGTGTTTTTCAGAATGAATATGAATAACTTTCTTTCGCTACTGGATCATTAACTAACATGTGCTAAATACTTCTGCACTCTGTGCCAAGTACGTTGTGCTCGTTGCTTTCTCTTTATTATTCAATCAAATTTTGTTGCATCAAATAACGTATATCATGCATATGGGAATTTCTTACAAGAAGAAATATTACCATTAATCTCTGTGAGGTGTTGCTTCATCCTATTAATGTCTCCACCCTTGTAAGTGGTTTTTTAATGAAGACATTTAAATTTTTTTCTACCATTAGCACCATTACACTCAGCAAAATTATTCCAAGCAATATCTATCTTCCCATGCACGCTATGAGTTGAAGAAGCAGGTTAATTATTTTGTTTATCCATTCCAAATATTGAGATAAAATATTGAATTTCTCTAAATGACAATAGTCACAATGTATAAGTAGAAAAGATAGCACAATATAAATTTAATCTTTACAACTTAAATATTTATAGTTATACTTTTCTCATAGAGATTAGTTGAACATAGTGATGTTAGAATATTAAAATTGGAGCAGCAAATTTTGAATGCCCATATCCTATTAATTAGAGGACACTAGAAGCTACCAAACCAAAAGTAAGATTGCTAATCCAAGCTCTAGTGATGAAGTAAATTGGAAAAAAAAAATAGAAAGTATTATTTTGGATGTGAGCAAACCGATGAACCTACGACATTTGTGACCTGTGATGAATTCTGTGGCTTTTGCGAAAGTCGATGAGAGTTAAAACGATGAACATGGGATGAAATGGGTTGCTTGTGAGGAGCGCGGTGATCAGAATATTGAAGAAGAATTGACAAATATGGCTATACGTGAACAAGAGAGGACGGTCATGACCTGGGAGGAAGAAAGGTAGCAAACTGCGCACTAAGCAGCTTTGGGTTATATGATTTTAGTTTGTAACCAAAAATTTGTGAGGTTCGATTTCGACCCTCCGATTTGTAATCAACGGCTCCCTTTACTTACGTTTTTGAATCAGATGGTTCTTTCAGATTTAGCTGGTTTGTCAGTTACACGGTTTAACAGGTGGTTTATTTGGCCTTTCCATGGTCTGATGCTAGAATTTTTTTTTTGTGTTTTAAAGCACTCGAGTTAAGTAAATTTAGTTGTTGATCATAAGCTATCACATTACCAATAAAAAATATATAAATATTTTTTTGTTTTTTTCCTCTCTCTCTCCATGAGTTATCACAAAAATTTCCATGAGCAATCACATTATCAATTTGATTTTATCTTAGAATTTAAAATTTTGTAAGAGATTCGCAAATTAAATTATTATAATATCTCCCATAATTTTCAAATCTCAATATATATTTTTTTAAACTAAAGTTTTATCTATGTGGTATAGCTAAATTAATTTCATTTTTAGGATCAAATTATAATATACTTCATTATATTCATTATGCTCATCCAAAATAATATTTTTTAAAGCAGTTATTTAATAATTTATGATCATATTTAATTAATATATATTATCTTTGATACGTCGTCATGAAATCATCTTGATCGGGCACGAATCTCGAGGCAAAACCCAACCAGAAAACTTCAAAAATTAAATCCGGGAGCACCTGAACTCCAATTTCAGCTAGCTTACAGTCAAACTGAGCGTCTTGGAAATACGAACCCAACGACACCAAATTCAACGCAATCCGAGTCCAAATGAGTCTAAATCGAAGACTCGAAGTGTTGTTGGAAGGTTCGAATCACAATTTAAGTTACCAAACGAGCTCCAATTTTAACGAGCTTATACTCGAATCGAACGGCTCGACGAGACGAAACCGACGAGCCCAAGATCACCGAATTCCAACATCACTAAGACCGATCGAATGATTCAACATCAACCGTCCATTTGATCACTCCCTATTCGCCCCTGATCTCACACCTATTTACAAGCCATGCCACTCTAGAAAAACTATAAATATAGTCCTCATTCTTCACAAGAGGACTCGAGTGAGAAGAGAGAGAAGAAGAGAAGAGAAGGAGGAGAGTCAGCTCATCGACCACCGCCGGAGTTCTTTCGGCCGCCTAAATAAGCCGAAATTCTGCTGGATTTTCAGAAAACACCGAGATTTTGCACAAATTTGTTTTAATTCAGGAGAAACTTAGTGTAATCTGATTGTCCTAACTTGTGAGACGAATCAGCTTCTTGTAATTTACGCAACACTAGTGGAACTTTTCAACTGGACGTAGCCCCGTTGTTCTTCCCCTTTTCAGGGTTTTCCACGTAAAAATCCTGGTGTTCACTTCCTTTTCTGTTTGTGCATTGAATATTCATACAACGCTCAGACTTGAATTTGCAAACTCTACCGCCGCGTATATTCTAGCCCGCAACAATCTTCAATTTTAATGCATTTAATTTTAGTCATTATATGTATCACATTACTTTCATTCTTTAATATCAAATTATGATATATATATATTTTAACTTTACTCACTACCCTTTTGTAAGACTAAGTAGTTTTTTATAATCATTATTAACATTTAATTAATGTCAAATTTAAAAATATTATTATTTTTAGTAACTCATTGTACCTTCTCACTCTATCATCAAATCTTCTTATTAGTATAAGATCTATTTATAAATCTCCAAAAATTTCACAATAATATCTTTAATGCAACTAGCAATAATATTATTCCAATTTTGAAAAAAAAAAAATCACTAAATAATCTAATGTAGATTTGATGGAGGGATCTCTTACTAGGATGTTAATTTGGGAGGATTTAAATTACTTAATCATGTGCTTATCAATCAAATAAAGAAAATGAGAATTTTTTGGTTAAAAATGGGGAGAAAGTAGTGCTCAGCATATATAATATATTTTTTGTTGCATCTTAAACAACTAATTATATTAAAGTCTAAAGGTTTACGTTTGAGTAGATCTAAAATCGAATACATAGAGCGTAATTTTAATGGTAATAGATCTAGTGGGGGATTGTGACTTTGGGCGATCAAGTCTTTAATAAGAATACACATTTTAGATATCTTGGGTCTATTGTCCCGAGTGACGGTGAAACAGATGGGGATATTATTAGTAGAATTCAAGTTAGATGGTTGAATTGGAGAAATATATCGGGCCTATTGCGCGATAGAAAAGTACCTTACAAACTTAAGAGAAAATTCTATAAGATGGTAGTGAGACATGCAATGTTTTATGGTGCAGATGGTTGGCTAGCAAAAAAGAAATATACAATTAAGTTAAGTGTTGCTAAGATGATGATGCTCAGATGGATAAGATTAGAGAGAGTCAACTTAGAGGATTTGGTCGCATAAAACGTCAACCTTCTAATGACACGGTTAGGAGAATAAATGTATTAGATTTGGCCTATGTTAAGAGAGGTAGATGTAGACCTGAAAAGACATGCTTAGAAAATATTAGAATGACCTTTATTTATTAGATTTAAAAGAGAATTTGATGCTTAATAGGACACAATGGAGAAAAATGATTCATATAGCTGACCTCACGTAGTTGGATAAAGGCTTGATGTTGTTCTTGTTTTTGTCTTACAAACTAATGAATTTCATTTTGGCCCGGTTGATTTGGCTCAAACATGATCTCAACTTTCGAGCTTAACATATCAAGATGTGTGCATGAGATTGTGATTTAATTTACTCAAAATTTCAAACAAGATGTAATTCTTATATTAATATCCATCATATCAAATTAAAAAACAAAAAAAATTGATGAACCAAAGAAATTAAAATAACATTTCATTCACAATCATTTTGTAGTATAAAAAGAGTACCTTAGTTTACATATGAGACTCAAGTAAAATGTATTTGTACTAAATAGTAGCTAAATCTATATTCGTAAGGATTTTGATAATTTAATTTTGTTTAAATGAATGAAAACTAAAGTTTCTTTAATTTTATTTATTTTCTTTAATTGAAAACCACTCGAGCTATCACATGCACTTGCTAGCCACAAATTATCACCAACAGCTACCACCATCAATGTTTTGTCACCACCCCTTTTTATAATATACAATAAAATAATAATTCATTTTTAAGATGTCAAATCTATTTTTATTGCATATTAAACTATAATTAAAACAAAAATAAAAATAAAATAATCCCAATTAGCCCCCTTGTAAGGAGAAATTATTACATGCAGAATCCAGATGTAGAAATATGTCCAAACTCCAATCACATGTGAACATATGACCAATATATATTTTTTATATATTACTATGTATTAATCAGGGGCGGAACCAACTTCAATTTTGAGGGGAACAAATACAACAAAAAAATAATTAAATATTAAAAAAATAATATTATATGTCTATATATTACGAAAAGTTTTTTTTAAAAAAAAAAATTAAGCAAGAAAATTAAAAAAAAATATATAATTAAACTGTCATTAAAAGTATTAAATATAATATTAGAACTAAATGTGAAGAAATATATAGATATTTTAGAACGAGTTTGGACAGACGAGTTTTTTAGGAGGGGCAAAAAAATTTTTTTAGAAGGGACAAAAAAAAAATTTTTTTTTTTACTCTAAAAAAATTTTTTTTTTTGAGGGGGGCAATTGCCCCCTTAACCTACTAGTGGTTCTGCCCTTGGTATTAATTGTATATTAATTACATAAATAATAGACAACTAATGTATTAACCACATGTTATTGCTTATTTGTTCAAACATAACTCTATGTCCAAGACTCTGCACGCAATAATTTATCCTTTGAAAGATGCTCTCTTTTTGCCATTTAAGCAACAAGTTTGGTTATATAGGCTTCATTTGGCTCCATTTGGGACATTATTATTATTATTAAAAATAATTTTATAGTATAACTTTTTTTTTTAAAGTAACAAAAAATAGTGACAAAAATCTACCCCAAACAAAATCATAGTCATTGTATCTACACAAAGAGGTCATTGAAGGCCATGAAAAACTTTGAAGTAATAGAAAATTGACTTGCCCTCAAAAGTATAGATGAAAGGCAATTGTTCCATAAAATTACTCTACCCTAACAATACCCATAGTTCCCAAAGATCCACGTACCCCAATAGCCTATCAATCACACCACCTCCATTTATACACCCATGTTGATGTGGAAGATCTATCACACATGCTAAATTTGAGCCAAATATTGTGCCCAAGCTTTAGCCTAATATGATGCCCAAGAGATCATACTAGAGCATAAAACCATATTGGAGCTTCATGTTGAGCTTGAAGTTTGGGATAGTTTTTTTACAGCTTTTTAATATAATTTTTGTACTGAAAAGCTACTTTAATAAACAGTAAAAAAGTCGTCACAAACGAGACCGAAGATGCAAATGATTTGAGTGCAGGCTCATCATTGTAGCAAGCTATAATTACATCCTCCTAGTTAAGCCACAATAAAGCTCTCAATTGAATTTATAACTAGTATTTTGGACTAAAAGATAAGTTCTTGCTAAGTCATCATTAAGCTTCTTGCCCAACAACACCTCTCAATTCACAAAAATCAAAAGTTTACATTATTATCTCCATGTAAAAGAACACACAGCACTCCAAGAAGAAAACTTGCAACAATGCAAAAGAAAAAAAATGCAATAAGTTTGATATCACAGCTCAATGAACATCTAGTTCCCAAATCAAACAATACTTTAGCAGATTTACAGAACCTGCAGCACGAGTAAAATTCTAGTAAATAAAACTAAGCAAGAGATCAAAACGAAAGGTTAAGGAGAAAATTGAAATGAAAGCTTTTACCAGTCTAACTGAAGCACAACAAGGAATAAAAGTTGCAGGATTCAACCATCAGCAGCTGCTGTAGCAGGATCTGGCTGTGGTAAGGACTGCTTATTCACAAGGAGGGGAGATAGCGCTTTAACTACAATGCTCATGTTAGGCCTGAACTCAGCTTCATATTGCACGCATAGAGCAGCCACTGCTGCAAGCTGCATGAACAATTCGAGCAAATTCTTAAATATATGTGATAGATGGTGCAAGTAGCATGAAAGAAAGTTTCTGGTGCTGTAAGTCAATTTAAGCTTCATTTGAGATAATTTTTTTATTACTTCTTAAAGTAGCTTTTTAGTACAAAAATTAATATTTTTTTACTAGAAAGCTGCTTTAATAAAAAAGCCGTCCCAAACGAAGCCTTAGAGTTTCTAATGCAAATCTACTATACAAAGTAGGGCTTTTTAGATGAAATGTAAATAATTTACTGCAATTATAAGGATAAACATGCAAATCTCCTAGAGAAGCAAACTAAAAAACATAATTAATTAATCACTACTAAAGATGTAAATTGAAAGAAACAATTAAGAATTTCTAGTGAAAATTTTGATCTATTAATAAAATCAATTATAAGAAACAAGAATCATGAAAATCACATTAATTGATGCATTATGCATATCAATGAAGCCAAATATAAAACAAATCTGAAAAATTAAGTAGTCATACTGTCAATCAATCATGAATTGAAGTGAAAAAAGAAAGGGAAAAGAATAAAACATCGTCAACATCATTAGGAATTGAGAATGATAAGTAACTGTCACGCCACCATCGCCAACATCATTAACATATCCCAATTTGGGTTCAATTTCATCATATAGCATTTTTCATGCATTCCTGTTGAGTATCACAACTATTAATCTTATTTGGCATTTTTTTCATAAAATATAATTATTTTATATCTACCTTTTCTCTTTCATGGTCTGTTCATATTAATTTTATCCAACATTTTAATAGTGCATATTTTACCCTCTATTCTACATACCCAAACCATCTAAAAGTTTATATTCCAATAATTTAACTTCTATAGATATTTATCTCAACTTCTCCAATATGTCCCTTTTTTAATTTATCCTTCCTCATGTTACAACACTGAAAATGATCAAAATGATTCTAAATTATAGGAGAGAAAGCCCCAACTTACATTTAAAAAAGTCTGATTTCGCCACTATACTCTTTAAATAAGAGCCAAAATAGCCCCTCAATCAAAATAGAAGGATGAATTTGATGAAAATGTTGCGTGATTTGATGGCAATGTTTCAGATGAGGCATAAAATTTGGGTATTTTGGGAAGTTTATCTTTGTTAATAATGTATTCTATCATAATCTTTCGTGAGTCAAAACCTATAAAAGCACTCACGCGTACAAAAATCAAATAAGTCCAGGTAAGGCAGGGCAAGAATGGCCATCAGCAAAGTCAAAACATCAGGATAGTTAGTAGGCAAACTCGCGAAGGCACAACAAGTTGCGCGTTAAAGGATTTAGGATGACAAGTTGAGCAACTTATGCAAGACGACGAGATGACAGGGTTAAGAGAATTGGAGACGATGAGATGACAAGGTTAAGAGCACTGGAGACACCCAAGTAACTCCTAAGAAGCGTTGAAGAGGAGCAAACGAACAGCAATGGCTAATAATTTATTCTTGCTATATTTTGTTTTTGTTTTTGAAATATTAAATCAAATCCTAAGATTTATAATAGAAGCAGATTGAGGCAATACAGGAGCTGAGAATAAATAACAAGAAATACAAAGGAACATAAATAGGAAGACCATATATTGAGAAAATTTACCATCCATCTCTAGGCAAATTTTTTAAGGATATTTTGTATGAAATTTATCGATTATAATTGCTAAAATTTATGAATTTTATCACAAAGCATCTAAAAATGAAGTAAAAGATATTTAAAATGTTATCAATAGAATATAAAATGTTGTTCATGAATGACCTAAAGATTCAAATCTCTAACAATTCTTGTGTGGTTTGATTAGAGACAATTGATGTACAAATGAAAAAGAGTGATAGGGATGTAGAGGTAAATAAGAGTATTGGTGATATTGATGAGGAATATGAGTGCAATGAATTAGACATTTGTGAGGGATTTCACGAATGTGATTATGAGATTCTTGAGGGTAACGAATTGTTTAAAGATAATATAGATGATTCTGTTGACTTTACAAAACATTGATTTATTCAATGAATATTCCACTAAGATTTTGAATGAAAAATATTGCGGTATTGATTGCATGAATTCTGGTGATGATCATAGTGTTTATGATAGTGATAAAGATAATAGTTCCAAGTAGCCTACTTACAATTCTAGCATAGAATTAAAGAGACTTATTCTTAAATTTGGCTTATTTTTCAGAAATAAAGAGTTGAAAGCGTCGGTGCGAAATTAGCAAATTTAAAGAGGAGAAACAACTGAATTTGTGAAGAATGACAAAAGAAGGCGTTGGCTCATTTACAAGAGACCTAACTGTCCACATCTCATATATATTTCAAGCATAAAGGAAGCACTTCGCATCTGATAAGATAATTATAGGAGCACACTTGTTTATGAAATCACTATTTTATGAAATTACTATAGTAAGGCATTGAACTTTAAAATTATAAAGTAGAAATATATTAATAAAATCAAGTTATGATATAGAGAATTGTATTTAAGTCCCAAATTATATAAGGTTTTATTTAGCCACTAGCCTTTTAAATACAAGTCAAAAAATAGTCCCGCAGTTAAAATAGACAAATGAATTAGATGGAAATGTTACGTGATAAAGTGGAAATGTTTTGGATAAGGCATATAAATAGGTATTTTGCGAAGTTCGTCTTTGTTAATAGTTTTTTTATTTTCCATTACAATCTTTTATGCATAAATTTTTTTTTTATTTTCCACCACCATCTTTTGTACGCCAACACAACGGCGAATGGCGCACCATGGCGCAAAGGTCCTATTTTAGCCATGGCGCATAGCGCACGGCGCGACGCGCACCATTTTGAACATGACGCAAATTATAAAAGAATTATAAAATAATAAGCATGAATATGAAATATCATTAAATTGAAAAACAAACTATCATAATAACAAGAAAACAATGACAATACAAATAAATAATAATCCAACATAATTTCAAGTCCAATAAGTAGTCAATCTTCATACAACTAAAATATATTTAAATGAAAGCAAATAGCATTAAGAAGATAATAATATGCAATCTAACATTTATCTTAATACCTTTAATATATTAAAAATTAGAAAATATATCATCTTAAAAATTAAAAAATAAATAAATATAAAAAATAAGTGCAAATTTATATATTTCACCTTTATAATAGCATCCATAGCTTCTTATCTTCCATACGTTCTTCATAGATCTCATCTATTAAAATTATATAATCTTCAAATAAACAAACTAAGGTAACTCCTTTATAATTAAATATATAAACATCTCCATAATCGATATAAAAAGTTATGTACTTAATGTTAATCTTTAATATGATCCTATTCAGATCAAAAAACCATTAGTCATTCCACAAATATTAACATATATCAATACTCTATCACATATATCTTTAATATTATTATTGCAGTCATCATTAGCCTTATCCCATATGGGAGGAGAACAACTTCTCATCCACCCAATTGAATTTCAATAATGCTTCAAATATACGTTAATTCTTCTCTTTAACAACATCAAAACTATTGTCATGTAGGAGTTCAAGATTTTAATGTTATTTAATCATCAATTGGAAATATCAAAATTTTATCAATGAATGGCTTGAATGCATGTGAAGGTAATGGTAATTTCAAAGTGCAGAGAAAGAGACCTTCGCTATGCCTTTTGGCGGATATTCTCCCTTTAATCTTGGATCTACACATTGCTTTACCTTATCCTCGCTCAATCGTGGAGTAGCCTGAAAAAAGGGATAAAAAAGAAGAAAACATAAGAACAGGTAAAGAAGCTAAACCGACCACCCTGATCAAGAGATTAGAGATTTTTCGCTTTGAATTCAAGGTTTAAATTGTGTAAAAATAACTCACCCAAGTAACCAAACTCTGCTGCCCTCTAGGCATTGTATGATCAACAGGCTTCCTCCCAGTGAGAAGCTCTAAAAGAACAACACCAAAGCTGTACACATCACTTTTCTGGGTCAGCTGCCCTGTCATTGCATATCTGCCACAGCATGGAAGAGTCAGTATAAAGAAGCCCAAAAACTTCAAGAAAATAAGGATTTTAACAAGTTCATTTGATCTATGGGCCCTTCATCATGTAAAAAGTAATTTGATCACAAATGCGTATCTATTGATCCAAAACTTGAGATATTCCTTCAAAAGTGTAGAAATCCCACCATGAAAAATTCGACCTTCACAATTATGAAAACATTAAAGGAAAAAAATACTTTGAATATAAAGTCCAGCAATAGCTTTTTTTTTTTTAAATTTGCTAGTTTGTGCGAGTTTTCAAACTTACGGTCCTGTCAGAAGCCCTAAGAGAAAATAGAGCAGAACAAAACTGTGATATTAATATTTAGCATCACTTCAAAGCGCTACATAGCACAGCAAAAGTTCCTATCTTGAATTCAAGGTGAGAAAAACATGATTGAACTACATGTTTTTGAATTAGTATCAACGATAATAAACCAAGTTAGCAATGGCCTGAAGGGAATCAAAACAGATTACAAGACAATGCAGGAAAGCTATAGAGACCACTTGAAAAAACAAAAATAAAAATAAAAAAACCTCTTCTAACTGTTCCAGAAAACTGCAAAAAACTCTAACAATTCTAAAAAAAATAAAAAATAAAAATATTCCAGCTTCATGATAAATCGGCAAATGGCCACCATGGCGTGCAGTTGCACATTGCTAGAATATTAATTAAAACATGAAAAAAGAAAGTTCCAAAAAATGAATTTATGTTTTGATGAGGAGGCTGCTAAAGATAGTGTAGTTCAAATTTTCATATAATTGAGTTAAAAAAAAATTACTCTGGAGCATGATAACCAAAGGTTCCAAGAACACGGGTAGAATGGAGACGAGCAGCCATATCAGGTGCTTGATTGGAAAGATTGAAATCTGCAATTTTTGCTCTGAAGTCTTCAAATAGTAAAATGTTGCTTGAACGGATATCCCTATGTATGATGGAAGGCTGAACTTTCTCGTGTAGATATTCCAGACCTTTAGCTGCATCAATAGCAATGCTCACACGCTGCATCCAGTCAAGAACAGGACCAGGTTGTGCGCCTTGCACTCCTTTCCTGCCTAAATCACCCCCCGAAAAAAGCAAATAAACAAAAGAAAAAAAAAATGAAGCGCCAATCTTATCTTGATTATTTGGGAAAATGTTTTATAATATACGTGAAATCTACGAGGGAGCAACTTAGGACATCAAGAAATTAATACCATGCAAAACATCATGCAGAGAACCCATGGTAGCAAACTCATAGGTAAGTAATCTGAGATTTTCCTCCACGCAGTAGCCCCGCAGTTCAACAAAGTTATCATGTTTTAATTTTGATACCATTGCAACCTGATTTTGTGCAATTAACATGGTCAAATCTAAGAAAATCCAACAAATCAATAATGGATGAAAAAATATTCTATCTTGAAATAGGATGAAGTAGGTAAATTAAGTTTGTTCTAAAATGCATACCTGGGTCAGAAATTCAGCACTGGACTCAGGCTCTTGTGAAACATCAAGCTTTTTTATTGCCACTTGTCTACCATCTTTTAGAACAGCAAAATATACCCTTCCATATGAACCCTCTCCAACCAAAGCCTTTGACCCAAAATTGTCAGTCTTCTCCTTCAGTTCATCAAGAGAGAGGGCAGGTACATCAATAGGAGGTGGTGCCTTCGGGGGCTCATTTTTAGCAACAGGGGGGAGTTTTGAACCTTTTTGCAGTCCTTAACGAAGAAAAGAAAATATATAGATGTGAAGAACTGGAACTAAAAGGAAAGAAGATTTTAAGAGTTCATTTGGTTGCTTGAAGACCCAAATCATGTTTTGAAAAATGATAAAACTTGTTAAATAAATCATTTGGTTGAATGTAGTTAGACCAGCATAGATTTCTAACTCCACAAATCTTCTTAAAACACCAATCATTTGGTTGAATGTAGTTAGACCAGCATAGATTTCTAACTCCACAAATCTTCTTAAAACACTCTCAAAAGACATGATTTTATTTTCCCACTCAAAATGAGTGAAAAAAAAATCATCATGTTCTATAACTGCTTTTTTTTCACAAGAAATCATATATGCGATAAGAAAATACTGAAATACAGATAAAAAGGGTAGCCTCGTCTAAATTAAACAGTCCATCTCGTTGTGAAGACTGAAGACATTTCAATCAAGTAAATTATTCAGAAGTGAATGTTTACAAATTAGAAGACATTTATATCCTACTAATGTGCCCGTTTCAAATTATGGAAAATCTGTATCCAACATTTTCAAGGAGTTAAAACAATTTTTTTTTCTTTCCGTATACCTCTCAGGTAACAGCAACAGCAAAAAGTAGTCATGCAAAAGGTGCCTGCGAAGTATATTAGAAGCCAAAAACCTAGGTCTTGCGCATGGGCAGACAACAACTCTCAGGCCAAGAAATAGAGAGATTGCAATAAATGATGGCTTGAAGGAAGGGAAGCAAGAGAAAAGATTAGATAAAGAAGACAGAGGAAAGAAGACAATAGTATCCTCAATGATCAAAATGTTTTTTTTTTGGGTATTCTTGTAAATATTTAGCATATAAATAAATCCTTAAAAGCTAATTTTATAAACCCAGGAGACATATGATCGATATTTGTCTCCTGCCAATCTTTTTTTATCTCTATAACCCCTCATGCATGTCTGGTTATCAAAATTCTTTTCCTTGCACTTCTCTCTTTCCTGGACCCCTTTCTGTCTTGAAAAACCTCCTATCCAACACTCCATTTTTCTCACACAATTAATCTGCACCTCTCGTTTGATGTCCTTTACAACTATGCATATTACATCAGAAAAAAGCAATGAATCCAATAATATTTCATGAGTTCACAAAATTATGTTGGACGCCTCCACATCCCATGCTGCGTCAAATAAAGGTATCAGCATTGGTTTAGAAGAGGATTCAATCTTAGCATCCTAGATGATTCAGCCACCAAAAGCGGTCACTATGCATCCAAATTCAAATACAAACCCTCCTGGATAATTCTGCCTCCAAATGCGAGCACCATGCATCAAAATTCAAATCAACATTTTAAGACGTCTGCAATAAAATCCATCATATTGAGAACTCCTCAACATCCATACATCAAAGATTATGAAGCCCTTTAGCAATAAGAATAAGGATCAATAACTTTAAAAAGATAAGCTCATAAAGCAATGTGCCAACTATGTTCTACGATAAGGTATCCCTTTGACTTGATCTAGCTGAGTATAGTTCCAATTCACAGATCTATTGGCATATTCTAGATCCATATGTAGTAAGGTAAGAACAATTTTAGGATAACTGTACATGCAGACCCTTCCCTCCTAAGCCTTAGAGATTGCATCTACTTAAACAATCAAAGTTACCAGGAACATGATTAATGGTTAAGGCTTAAGATTGAGCGAATTTTAGTTTGATCCACAGGTGATGGGGACATCAGAGCATGAAAAGTATATCTGAGGCGTGGCCGTCGATCTACGGTCACGATCGAGTCGATGTGTTTTGAGTTATTTTATGTATTTGTTTTATTATGTTATTTGTTATTTATGTTGTAATTGTTTTTCCCGTTTTACCCCTTGCTTAAGGGAAGTCATATGTAAGCCCAAAGGGCAAGGTTGTTTCTTTGAGTCCTTTTTTGTAAAAGACTATTTATAGCCCTCATGTTCTTCTTCTAAAGTTAATGATTGAATGATAAAAAAATTTGGTGCTATTGCTTGAGTTCTTGAGAGATTTTGAGAGTGCTTGGAGAGAGAGCGAGATCCCTAGGAGAGGGAATTTAGATCACTCACCAACCTTGGAGACGGCTGTGTTCGTGGTTTTCTTTGTTATCTATTCTTCTTTCTCCTCATCTCCTACCCAACCGTCCGCCTAACACCATCTCACTCCAAGCCGTAGGCCACCTTCATCGCCACCATTCTTCCACCGAAAACTCCCCAAGTCACCTCCACTTAGCCACCGGCTCTCTTACCCGAACCCCAAGCAAGCCGCCGGCCCCTAAACCCTTACCCTCTCTTGGATTTATTTCCTATTCTAGATTGCCATAATTTTGCATAGATTTTGAATTCAAATTCACTCAATTTGAAATTTAAAATCTTTTCTAAAATTATAAAATCTATTTTAGGAAAGTTTCCTAAATTAAACTCCATTTGAATTTCAAGTTAATTGGAATTCCTTTACTACTTTCCTTATTTAAGTCAACTTATTTTGGAAATGATTTGAATTTGAAATAAATCAATTTTAGATTTCAAATCTTTCCTTTTTATCTTAATCCTATTTTAGGAAATGTTCTTATTTAATTCAATCAATCAAATCATGATGGATTGATTAATTAAAGCCTTAACTCCAAATTTCAAATCTTCCTTTTCTCTTTAACCTATTTTGGGAAAGGTTCTTATTTAATTCAATCAATCAAATCATAATAGATTGATTAATTAAAGCCTTAACTCCAAATTTCAAATATCTCCTTTTCTCTTTATCCTATTTTGGGAAATGTTCTTATTTAATTCAATCAATCAAATCATGATGGATTGGTTAATTAAAGTCTTAACTTCAAAATTCTATCTTTCCGAAATCTCAATATTCTTTTCATTAACATATAATTCCGATTTCCAAAAATAAATAGCAATGACATATCACATAAGAACTCATAAGTCATTAGAACTGTCATCACTAAGGGGTTCTTCATTTGAATCATCATTATGGTGAACTGCTCTCTCCCCTTCCTCCTCTCCTATAGAGTCCAATGTCGGACATTTACTTCAAGATTTATGTAAGTTTTAATATATATAGCGTGAGGCGTAAGCCTCATGCCAGTGAGGTGAGGCGGGTCTCAAGGCAGGCCTCAACCAAGTTGAGGCGCAAGCCTCATAAAAAAAAACTCGAAGCGTAAGCATCGAGGCTTTTTTTACTGGAATTGTGCAAAGGCGGGCCTCAAGGCGAGCCTCATATTGCGCAATTTTAAACCATGGCCGTTGCTCAAAACCTAGTAAACATAGGATTGAGTGCACTTTATTTGCTTCTAATCTTATTGTTAGATTAAGAATTTTTGTTGAAAACTATTACATTTGCATGTCGTTGATTTTCATTGTTATTTTGATAATCCAAAACTCTCATTGTGCAACTTAGCCTAAATAGAAGTGACCACTCTTATGTTTTATTTTGTCGTTTTATTCGCTAATAGTTCTAATCATTATTATTCTAACCAATAAGTCGTGCAAATTCTTATTACATTCATTTTAAGCATTGTAGTCCTACATCAACAGGCCTCCTGAAAGTTATAAGTAAACACTACTAAAACTACCTTATTAAATTGCATATTGCTATAGAAACTTCTATATAAACATTTGTATTCATTTCTAAGGCGTCTAAAGTGGAAAGTAATAGATTATTGTTGATTTATGCTAGTTATTTTACTTAAATAATACATTGCATATACATTATTTAGTTAGATAACATGTATAAGCATCTTTGCTTACTTGTTAGATATTCATGAAAATTGTGGTTGATTTTTGGCTTTAGAATATAACTAATCATGTCCATGTATACCACTAAAAGAATAATTAAAATTCAAGATAATTTTAAAATTTTATGAATAAGTTTGATAACATAATACTTGATGTAAAATCAATTAAGGTTAACCCTATAGCCAATTAGACAAAGCCATATGATAGAAACAGATGATCAACATCATACATATTAACATACGAAATTATAAAAATTACAAAGGTTCAATACAACATTATAATGGATATTTGTCTACATTTGATGTAACCTATGATACACCGACACTTCTCCTTAAAGAGTCGTGCAGTGTACGACACGTATCCGATGCGACACGCATTTGACACTCCGACACATGTCGAACACACCGAAAATGTGTCTAATTAAAAAAATATTAAATACAAATTGGACACACGCTCTTATCTTAAATATTTTATATAGTTTTTTTAAATATAATTTCTTGTATTTAATTTTTTTACTTATTTAAAATATAAAACTAAATTTCTTATTTCTTATCCACGACACCAAATCAATCGCCCACACTTAATACCTTATTCATCGAGTATTCTCATTTTCATTTCTATTTGGTGGATTACAACTTTGATTTTACAACAATGTCTGATACCATCTCAACATCGATGTCTGACGTCGTTACAACATCAACATTTCAAAACGATCTCCATATCAAATTCTGACGCTGTCTTTACATTGATGCTCGATGCTAGCAATTTCTACACCAACAACTTGGCATCTCATCTTTATTCAACTCCTTCTAAACATCGACGACCAACGCCCTCTCAATATCAACAATAGACGCCCTCTTACATTGACATCCAATACTTATTGCTTAACTTTAATGTCCTACTCTCGATAACATTGTCATCTCCTCTCTCGATGATTGATAAACGACATCAGCGCCCAACTCTCGAAATTCTAATATTAATCATTTTAAGCACAAATTTTAGTTAAATGACTTATTATTTGTAAAATTATTCTTATTCAATTTTTATACACTATTTTTAAAATATAAAAACTATAATATCATGTACAACCCATTTCCGTGTCCTATATTTTCAATAATTGACGTGTCTCGTGTCCGTATCGTGTCGTATCCGTGTCGTCGTGTCTATATATGTGCATCATAGATGTAACACAAGATCATATTAGCTTTTAAATCAGAAAAATTCTTTGATTAGCATAAATTATGTGACGTGCAACCTATAACTAGATTAGTGGATCTATTAAAAGAATTTGGTAAGAAATTGAAATTGATATTAAAGTTTAAATAAACAGCATATCATTACAAAGACTAAAATAAAATATATTTTTAATTAAAAATACCACAAGCAATTCTACTTATTACTTCGATAGGTTTAAATGAGATAATACTGTTTATCCGAAGATATGTCTGAAATCGTTAGTGAACTTAGATATGCCATTAAGCATGGGATGAAAGATAATTCTCCAAAAAAAACTATGGATGAATCTTGCAAAAGACTATAGAGATTAAAAGATAATAAAAAGCCTCCTATGATGAATATTTCCAAACTAATAATTTACCCACGTAATGTATTTCTTGTTAAAATAGCATCAATACTAGTCCAATCTAATATCAATATCATAACTTAATCATAGAACAAATCATTTGAGCAAAGTTAATGAGATCCCCTTGCTTTAGAGTCCTCAAAGATTTTGAAGATAATAAACTCAATATCGATGATGAAGACATAAATTTAAAAGATGATCAACATACATAAGATAACAATTTATTTAACCTTACATATAAGCTTGCACCTAAAGTAACACTTGATTTTCTACCTACACATGAACTAGGACTTCTACTTAAATTAAGCTTTAATCTAAATACAAACTTAAACAAGCATTTGAATCTCATATGAAAGTAAAACCCGCATTAGAGCTTACCATTAGAACTTAATTTTGCATTTAAAAAATTGAATTAAAATTCTATCTACATTCAACTTTAAATTATGAGAACTTGAGGCTGAGTTTAAAGTCATGCTTGGCAACTTCTACTGACTAAACCCTTAAGATTTTATCCATTGAGCCTCCAACTCTACAAGACATTGAACATATTAATTTTGCTATTGAGTCAAAATTATTTCAATGTCCACACAATAAAAAACTTGTTGTGAATTTATCAGTTTTTTTAAGAATATAGAAGAATTTATTAAATTTTGTGCATCAACTATGATATCAACTGCAAAAAAATGTTGGATCATGGAATCCATTGACTACAATCTTTGGTATATTATTCTTCAAACATATACTTTGTCTTCATGATTTTTTCATCTTTCAGCACTGTGAGGTTTCCTGAGCTAATACTGCTCTCAAATAGGATGAAAGCCAAGGCTGACTGCCCAACATATGTTTCCAACATTCTCGTAGCTTCACCCTAGGATCTGCATTGTATTTGCCACAATTGTAGTAGGCATTAGAGAATTCAAGGCAATGCCTAAAATAAGAGTTAGATAGCTGCAATCCCAAATTTACCCTATTTAATTAGTACTTCTAAGCATTAAAAGCATCTATCTTTTAACTTTTAAGTCTCCACCATCTTTTCCTAAAAAAATTATCTCTACAAATTATGCATCAGGAAATCTACTATACACTGTATGGTTAATCTTTGACGTGGAATGACAAAATTATAAAAATATCAAATACTGCATTTAAAAAGAGAAGTCAAATATCAAAATTCTGGTTACAAATGATTTTATGAGAAGCCATATATGGATAAAAACATATAAAAATCATTCAAACGTAATAAAGAATTAGGAAAAGGAGATGCAAATGAACAAGCACAAAAAATTTTTAAATATACAACAATCATCCACTAAACCTGAAATTTTTTCACATCATAATGCTGTCAAAGAAGTCAAAAAGTGTTCATTTAACATAGATTCCGACACATCCGATTATATTATTTTAAGTCATAAAAGTTAAAAGAACACTCAAGCAAAAACTGGTAATTCCTACCATCCTCATAAGGCTTTGAACTCTTTAAAGCTTCATTCTCATGAGGGTCATCTGTTTCATTCGAATTAAAAGAACAGCAAAGCCAGCGTGGCATCTTATAGTTCTTCTTTACAGTTGCCCTTTGTTGCACATTACCTAATGAACAGGGTCAAATTAAAATGAGGAAACAATAAGCATTATTCCATGATTAAAACAAGATACAGCATTTGTTATTGCATGTAAAACTTTATGGCAACATATCGTTAATATTAAACAGGCAATGTGAGGATCACAAAAGTCATAGTATTTATGAAAACAGTTTTCAATAAATGCATTAAAAAATTTGCTAAACAGTAATATCACTTTTCCACCACCAGCAAAGTCAGCCACAGTCTGATTCGGACATCTGAATTTTCTCATGTATCATGGAAAGAATATATCACTGTCAGAGTGTCCGACTGTTGGAACCAGAAAGTTTAACATATTTCTAACAAATACCGACGAGATGGACCACAAAAGGGATAAACACAAGGAAGGAAGCACTAAATTTAAGAAAATGATGCCGTTGACGCTATTTTCATCAAAACAAGAATGTTAACAATCAAGAAGTGAACATTGTTAAGTAAAATTGAAGCAAAAGGCCGCTTTTAAATCACAAATAACTCACATGACCTCTCTACACCGTCTAAGCACGACCGCTCATACAAGCAAACAAAAAAAAAGGAAGAATCAAAGCAAAGCCCCAAAATTCACCAAAAGGTATCCTGAGGAAACATGCAATCCGATCACACAATCCATCAGACCCGATGCGTCCGATCCGCGAATCCCTCAGAATAAAGATCACATTTACATGTAACGTCCAATCAACGACACGATGACGAAACAATTGACTAAAAAACCACCAGTTTCAATGATAGCAGAGGCGAAAGCGAATAGGATCTCACCTGGATTTCTCGCCTAGGATGAGTAGAGAACAAAAGCCAGGAACAGGATGGAAAGGGAGGCAAACACAGAGGGTCTCTTTCTATTTCTAGGGTTAGGATTTTCCGGGGATGTGGAGAAGAACTGGGGAGAAGGGGGCACCAGCGATGGTTGGAAGGACAGAAGAGGAGGACGTTGGGGATGGCAAAACGGGAATTGTGAGGGGGAAAGAGAGAGAGAGAGAGAGAGAGAAGTAAGTCGCCCGACAAGGACAGCGCCGGCTCTCTTTTATCGTTCACCTAGCTTTTTCACACCCAACCACTAATCCAGATTATTTCCGAAAGAAATAATCCCTCCTATAAGTTGTCAATAAATGATTTGATTCTACAATTCAATCTAAATTTAACTCAAAAAATTTAGGTTATAATTCAGATCTAAAATTTTGATCCAATTAATTTTCGGATCTAATTCAAATTGACCACATTAACACTCAGACTTCGGTAAATGGATCGAGTTCGGGTTAAGTAGCTCATTTGTGCATTAAAGAAGTCATTTTTTAGTTAATGATCATATTGTTCTAAAAAATTATATAATCAATATACTAAATTGAGTTAAACGCATCAAGTTCAGATCAAGCAGATTCGAGTCAAGTCAGGTTCATGTCAAATGTTTACACCTATTATGAATGGATAAGGTTTTGATCTAGCAAGAAATTATTTCAATGAATTAATAGTTGATACGATAATCAATAAATTCGTAAAGCACTCGTACTGAAAGCATTCATAAATCAGTAAAGGAACCATAATATACATTTGTCAATATCATTAGTCTTATCTATTTTATCTATTATCAACCATATGCATCATATGCAATCAATACATATATTTGTGCCAATTGTGACATATTTATCAATGATATATATGCAGTTTACATTTCTGTCTATCAATAATATCAATACGTGCATACTTCATTATATGAGTTAATAAGACCAAACATCCAACTTTAATGTGATGTTTTTATCATTTCATTTGTATTCATTGCATCATTATAATTACTGTCACGACCCAACCCGACCGGGACGGATCCCGCTCGCACCGGGTCGTGGCCAAGCTCAACTGACTAAACTGATTCCAGGATCTGGTTTTGGAATTTGTTTCAGAACTTTCTTCCAAACATACAGACAGAAACAGACGCACACAGAGCTACTATAAACATCAAATGCAGCGGAACAAATCATCTAACTTCTCCTTCCTCAAAAGAATCATATACAAATACAGCTCATGGCTTTTAGACAGAAAGGAAAAACAGAACAGAAAAGCCATGACTGTACAAAAATCAAAAGTACAAAATACCTAGCAGATCAGACTCTGAACTCCTACTCCAAGGCTTCCTTCCCTCTCCCAGAACCTGAAAATCACGCAGAAAACAAGGATGAGCTACAACAGCTCAGCAAGACAACAAACCTCCAATCAAAATCCTCAGAATCCACAACAAACACATCAGACCAAATCCGTATAGAAATCAGAACAGAATCGGACAGAACAAAATAGAAATCAGATCAACAGAATCGTACCGAGCAAATCAGAACAGAAATCATACAGATTGAATCAAATCAGAACAGAACAGAAATACATCACATCAGAGCTGACAGAACGTACCGAAATCAGAAATCAGATTAAATCATATCAGATCAGAAGTCATATCACAGAACAGACAGAATCGTACGGAAATCATAAATTCATATCAAATCAGAACAAATATTTCAGAACATATTCCCTAACCCTGACAGAATCTCAACGGATTCTGGCCCCTTATACCTCCCTTTCCAGACACTGACAGAATCTCTCGGATTCTGGCCCCTTATGCCTCCCTTTGTGCCCATGGCACCAGAACATATGTGCTTATAGCACCAGAACAGAACTTATCATCGGATCCGGAACAGAACTTGTTTTCAGATTTCAGAGCTCATTTCAGATTTCCCTGACACAGACAGTATCTCACAGGATCCTGACCCCTTATATCTCCCTTTTCATAGCACAAAATCATATCATATCATTTCAGAACAAATCCGGACAATTTCAGAAATCATACGAAAATCCAGCGACATAATGGCACTATACGGAATTTACACAAAATTCACAGATTCAGAAATTCACCAAATTACCACAGAACATTCACAACAACATTATAAGATTTTCATTCTACTGCCCAGACAATTTCAGACATCATCAAAAATTACATTCAAAATAAAACACCGCCAAATCAAAACTATCCGGTCAAAATTCTCCAGAAAATAATCAAAATGTGCATACACGGCACCTCAGAAACATATCAAAAGTTACGCGGTAAAAACTGAACCAATCGGAAAATACGAACGAAATTCGCTAACGAAAACGAAATCCGGACAGAAAAATCGTTCAAACTTCACCGTTCTGAAAATTGAGAACGGCGGAATGTGCCTTACCTTACGTACACCACTTTCTTGAACTGTCTCGTCGGACGAAAACGGATCGGTGTTGCCCAAAAATCAACTTTTCCACTTTTTCTCTCGACTTTCTCTCTCCTCAAAAAGATATTTTTTATAAAATGATTTTCTCTCTCTTCAAACTGAGCTGATTTCAGCTAAATATCCTTCTGATCGGCCCGGCCGATCGCACGATCGTCCTGGACGATCTGAACAAAATCCCATCGGCCTGGGACAATTTCTCAGGACGATAATTAATTTCCTTGGACAAAAAAACCCCCATTCTCTGTCTTGTGCCTTGCTCTGATCGTCCCGGGACGATCCCCCGATCGGCCCGGACGATACCTACAGGAAAACGTTCCTGTAACTTCTGTACAAAATCTGGAGCAAAATTCAACTGATCGTCCCGGGACGATACACGATCGGCCCGGACGATCTTGGAGTAGAACAGGAAAACTGATGTTACAATTACTATGTTCGTCGCCATCAAATTCGATCAGGAAAGATTATATCGTGTTGACTGTTGAGTTGTGGCAAGCAAATCCCAATATCTTATTTTGGAATGTTCATATTCTTTTCTAATGTATATTTTAAATAACTACATACTACATGGCTACTAATGCATTCAAATACTAAAAATATACTTATGGATAATATTTTTTTTGTTTCATCAAAATGCATCTACATTATAGAACATGGATACATGCAATAGCTACATAATTGAATAATAAACCAATCATGATTGTATAAAAATTAGAAAGGAAAATACCTATAAACACATATCGGATTCTGACATGTTAATCAACAGTCTCTTTCCACTTCCTAGATCCTGAAAGCTAGAAGTAAAATTATAGTGAGTTATAATAGCTCAGTGGGCCATAAAACCAAATCTAAAATTTTAAATTTTTTTATTAAATTTTGTTGAATATTTAGAAGCAATTAAATGCAGCCTAATAAATCATTATACTAAAAAATATAATAAGAACCTAACGATTATTTAATTATTTAAATAGCATTACTAAGCAGATAAATAAATGATAATTCATATAACATTTTCTGGACCTAGATAAAATCTTAAAGGATTGTGACCCTTTATGACTCCCTTTTTATGCTTATAATATCATAACATGTACGTAGACACCATAATATGACTTCTAACCACCAAAATGTGTCTTATATACATCAAAATATTCTCTAACATAGACAAAATCTCAAAGAATTTTAGCTCTTATGGCTCCCAGCAGATATAATTTAATTACATATATACATATATATTCACATTATAATAATTAAAGAGTAATTGAGTATGTGTCAAAATTATACATTTTTCTATAATGACAAGTAGGCAAAAATCTTATTAAGCAAAAATGCACATTTTTTAAAAATTATCAAATTATTAGGGATTATTTAAAATAATGTTTTAAGATTTTTCTCGCACTATAACACTATTTTTTAGAGTACATATATTTTTCTATTCAATCAAATCCCACAAATTTTAAAACCCTAGTTGTAAAATTTTTAGAAAATATTTAAAATGTGCATAATAATAATCTCTATAACATATAAAAAGTTGCGTGTTAAAAATTTTATCAATGCAAAATTATCAACGATTTTCACTAATAGACATACAAATTTGATAAAAAAATTTCATAAAAACTTAGTATTTTTTTAAAATTGAGATAGGCGTAAAGTGACCTACTTTGAGACGAACAAGTTTTCTCCGCTCTTTCTCCCTAAACTCCCTAAGCACTTCTCTATTAACTGAAATGGAAGGGAGAAATGAAAAATGATTTTTTTAGAATGCCATTTAATATATATATATATATATATATATATATATATATATATATAATTAATTAAGTGGAGTTAGATATTATATTTTAGCATAAAAATCATAATTTTTTCTAGAAATTTCAAAAATTATAAAAAAAAATATTTATAAAATTACTCATTTTATTTAAATTTTTTTATTAAAATCAATTTACAAAATATATACTTGTTAGTCCCAAAAACCTCACATGTATAGACAGTTGTTAATTTCTTAAGAAATTTTATCGGTATAAAAAAAATTATAAAAAAATAGTATAATTAAAATACTACATTATATATGTTCAGGCGAAGACGATTTGTAATTTAGAATTATAATAACTCCTAAAATAATTATTGATTGTTCTAGTCAAACTTTTCAAAAAAACATATTATGTGTTTCATAATGTTAGGGTTGATTCAATTTCAAGTTAGATTTAACATCGAATCGCTAACCTAAATTGACACCCATAGCAAATCACTTAATTTATTGTTATTTTATAATACACAAATTTGTAGAAGATATGAACATGATATATTAAACACAAACCTGGACATTAAAAGAATTAAGGGTGTAAACTCGAGTTGGCAGATAGAGTTCGGGTTTGATTCAAATTTGACTCAATCCAGATATATTTGACCCAAATCTAACCTGTTTACTATATAAATAGGGCATTTTTTTTAATATCAAAATCACCTATTTAACCTGAATACAATCAATTTATCATGAAGACTATTCATTTAACTTGAATCCAACTTGTAATCACGAACTTGAATGATAGTTGAGTCAATTTTTGATCAAGTTGAACCCAACTTGAAAAAATTAGGCTTTAAGACCCGAACTTAGCCCAAATTATAATCTTGCCAACCAAACCATGAGGTTCGATTCAAGTTATTGGCTCGAATTATTTTTTGATACCCTTAAAGACTATACCTTACCAAATCCAGCCATAAATGTTCAAGAATACTTATGATTGTATATTTAATTATTTATGACATATTTAATCATAAATTTTAATGTAGATTTTAGGAAACACAGAGAATGACACTCACATAAGCAAATATTATCAAAATAATTATATCCAATATAATATTTTCTTCAAAGTATATTTTTTAGAGTGTGAAATTAATCCTAAATTATGTTTTTTTTTAATGATTCATTATCTTCTTATGACAATATGGATTTGAATGAGTTGTAATCATTATATATTTTCAACTTCTAAGATGCACTTATGCTAAATAATTCTTCACTTAAATATTTAAACAAGTAAAAAAAATTTAGATGCATTTTTCATTTTGTTTGGGGGGTTGAAAAGATAGGTGAGAAAAATGGAGAAAAAGAAGAAGCCATTTTAGGAGCAATTATTACATCCGGTGTCCGAATGCGTTTAGAGACCAATAACCACGCACCACGTCACCTAAAACTCAGTTTTTTGGACTCGGTATTGCTCGGTATACATTCGGACCGTTCGGTTTTTGACCGGAAGTAATAATTAATCCCATTTTAGGGGATAATGTCAATAATCTCCAAATTGAAGTATCTCAATGACATACCTTCAACAAAGAAAGGCAGTAAAGAAAAGAGGAAAAAGAAGAATTCACGAAAACTTTAAGTGATGATCCAATGCCTGATTATAATCTCAATGGCTCAAGATTCAATAATCTCCCAATTGAAGAATCTCAATGGCATAGTGTGTGTGATTTAATTTAAAGTTATTTATTATAAATTAATGGACATATAGATTTATCTAAGGTTTTAAAGGTAGTGAACACATAATTAAAATTAATTTGATTTTATCTACATTTATTCAATTTAAATATTTTAATTGATATAGCAAAATTTCATTTCATATATTTTGAGAATTTAGTTGAGTTGATTTTATAATTATTTAATTTATTTCATAATCATTTATATAAGGAAAAATCTTTTTACTTGACAAATTTATTTGAACCTATCTTTCCTATTATATTTAATAAATTTCCTAATTGTTTTAACTAGTTTAATCATATCTTAATCAAAGATAAAAAGCTTCATTATTATTAAAATCTCATAATTATGTGTTTTTAAAATTGAAAAATCTAATTATCTCTTTCAATTATTATATTTAACAAAACATGTTATTTGATTGATTCCTTCTTAATAATGATTTAATTGTATAATTATATTATTCTTAATCAAATTGGTCTTAATTTTAATTTCTAAGGATTCATATTGTTTTTAATTTATTAAATCTAATGTATATGTTATGAGTTACTTTCATAGCTATTAAATTATTAGGAAATCGAACTATTAAAAGAAATTACCAAAATACCACTCAAAAGTTATTCCTGCACGTGCTCGTAGCTTGGACCCAGTGGGGTCCTAACCTCTGTAGAATTTCCTAACTAATTTGTGAAGATTTATGTAATTATTTTGAATATTTTTATACATATTATTTTAAAATTATATATATATATATATATATATATATATATATATATATATATATATATATATATATATATATATATATATATGTTAATTAAAAATGCTAATAAAAATGCCAAAAATAAAAAATAAATTGGATTTCAATGCTATATAATTTTTGAGCAAAATCAAAGGAAAAATATAGGTATTAATCTTACAATATTCTCTTAGGTTCCTACTTTTGAATAACATCTCTCTTAGGCTTCATTCCGGATAGCTTTCTTACTGCTTATTTAAGCAACTTTTTAGTACAAAATTTTTTATTTTTTTGTACTAGAAAGCTGCTTTTAGAAGTAGTAAGAAAGCTGTCACGAATGAAACCTTAGTCAATATCTAAGTTATTATAAAAGAATTTTATTTTTGATCATTTCATTTTATCTTTATATGGAGGCTATGGCTTCGTTTGGGATAGCTTTCTTATGGCTGTCTAAAGCATCTTTCAACTTTCTAGTGAAAGCTGCTTTACGAAGCAATAAAAAAGTTGTCCCAAACGATGCAATAATTTATTTATTTATTTAATTGTATGAACTAAGTTTTATGAGGATTTAATGATGCTTTGTGTCAATATTTTTCCACTAACTTTAGGAAACGAAGGAGTTATTAATTGCAAATTTGATAATACTTAATTAGTTACTATACAAAATAATTAATTAATGATTATGACGCCATCTTAAGCTAATCATAAAACTGTTAGATTTTAATTAGACTTAAATTTAATTTAAACGTTTAAATTGTATAAGCAAACATTCAATACTAATATATTAGAAAATCTGAAAAATTATTAGTTAATTAATGATAAAAATTAACTCACACTAAGTGATATTAATTGGGCTTGTCATGTTTAATTTGTCTATTTAGATATAATTTAAATTTTAGATATATTAATTGGTTTAAATAATTTAAAATAAATTAATGATCATTATATTATATTAATCACAGCTTAATCAGTGTTAAATTAAATTAATATGTAACCATTGGATCTATTTTTGTCCATGGATGAGACTCGACTTTGCTAGCAGCTGACTCTCGTTAAAGTATTTAAAAGCTCGATCAATCCAATATATATCACTAGGCCCATCAAAAGATGTGAAATGCTCTTCTTCCCCTTTTATTTATAGGGTTTTGAGGGCTACAAGAAAGAGCTACACTCATAAATAAATAAAAAGTATAGCCTTAAACAAACTACCCTAGTCATGTGTTGCTTCCGGATTGGCTGCGGGAGAGCGTGGGGGGCGTCGGGGCTATAGAGTTTTTTATGATTTGTCTATGATTCGTTATGAGCTTGTTAAGGCTCATTTGTTAATAGTTTGGTAAGCTCGTTCGTTAATAGCTTGACAAGTTAGCTCGTTAATAGCTCGATAAGGTTGTTCGTTAATAGCTCGATAAGCTGGCTCGTTAATAGCTCAATAAGGTTTGTTTGTTAATAGCTTGATAAAACATGTTATTAATTTATAAACAAGCCGCTCGTTTAGAGCTCGACAATGACAAAATGATTCGAATATGAACTGAACATGAACCAAGCTTGAACACGAACAAAAAAGCTCGAACCGGTCTTGAATAAGCTCTTAATAAATGAGCTCGAATATTAACACATGCATACTCGGCTCGGCTCGATTCGTTTGCAGCCCTAGTTATAAAGAGAGGAGATTATGTCAAAAGGGGGATAATGCAAAAGTCATGATGGTAACTGCCAAACGATTGGAGATGCAACTTTAAAACCCCAGTTACGAGTGAGAAAATGGGAAATGGTCAGGAGGCGGGCGAATGAGTGTATTCTAGAAGAAAAAGTTTCTAGTAAGTGAATAACAAAGCATTATATATTTGTTATAAAATTTTTATTCACGCATATTTATTTTATTTTTAATATTAATTTAACTAGACATATTTTTATTATATCCGATATATTTCGAAGACTTATTAGACACATATCAGACACGACATATCTCTTTAAAATAAAGCATCACTGCATCATAACTTACTTCTATGGAGCCAAGTATTAGGGTTATAAATGTAAATACCATATCCATATCCATATGTAAGGGAGCTACATATATCTAATCAAATAAAAAATATATATATATTAATTTTATAATAGAGAAAAGAGTTGTTCCAATTCTCTACCTGCTGCCCATGAGAGCCAGCCTAGTACAGGCTGACACAATAAGTGTTTGGTAGCGTTCAAACTGCTTTAACTTTTCAAATAAATTTCACAAAATTGTCGGATGCATCAGCATATATGTAATGGGTTATGTTGTTTTTTAATATCAGGAATATAAGTGTCCGCATGAACAAATGCAAAAAATAAAAAATAAAAAATAAAAAAACTCAAAGAATTTTGTTAAGATAGAGCATCAATACTCTTTTTTTTTTATATATATATAATTATTTTTACTCTTTATGGCCTGATTGTTTTCCTTTTTTTCTTTTATGGTTAGATAAAGCTGGCTACAAGACTCATGCTGCATGTGCTACAGAACGGAATTAGAGATACGCTTCATTGGAACGGCTTTCTTACTAATTCTTAAAACAGCTTTTTAGTACAAAAATTTTAAAGTTGCTATAAGAAACAATAAAAAAGTTGTTCCAAACGAAGCCTAAAATTAAAAAAAAAAATGAAGAAACAATAAAAAAGTTGTTCCAAACGAAGCCTAAAATTAAAAAAAAAATGATTTCGACTTGAGCCAAGTTTAAAGGTTTCGTTTGGGGCAATTTTCTTATTGTTTTGTAAAGTTGTTAAAGAGGAAGTAAAATTTTAAAATTGTTGTAAAAGGCAGCTTTGTAGTAAAAGAATTTTTTAAAAGCAAAAAAAAAAAAAGATCAAATATAAATTATAATTAAGATCTGAAAAGCAAAATAATAAGAAAACTATCAGAAATGATGTCCAAGTTCCTCTGAGTCGAAAGTGATGCATTTTGTGAGGACTTTTCAATCAATTAAAGTTAAATATGTTAATTTTATTGATTTTTTTAAGTACTATAAAATTTTCAAAAAAATTTGTGACCTCGATTTTTAATTTGAGTAAAATATTGATTTTAAAGGCACTTAAAATAACCATATTGATTAAGGAATTAATTTAAGATTTAAATTGACTCTAAACGACTAAAAATTATAATCAATATGTTTTTCTCATCAAGAACAATCATGCGCTGGGACAATCGCTAGACCGACTCCCCTCCCCCTGGCCACCCCCTTACACTTGTCCTCTGAAAGCTCCATTCGTAAGCAACCTACCTGCTTTTGCTCAGTTTGTTCAACAAAGAACCAATCTCTAGGGGTGTCAATTATTGACACAACCTGACAACTCGATTAGAAAAATTCATGTTAAGGTTGATCTGTTTAATAAATGGGTCGGGTCCGGATCAACTTAGTAACCCGAAATTGACCCTAGATTGACCCATATGGGATTAAATCTATCCGACACTCCGCACGTTTTCAAGTCGTTTGACTCACTGTATGGGAGGGAATTGAGGTATTGGACATCGTCGGGATTTGTTAGAGGGATTGGACGTGGCTTGGCCAACAATCCACTCAACATGATCGCGTAAGACCAGCGGTCCCCGCACGCCCTGTTACGGATCTATGGTTCATGATTTTGATGATAGCAAACATTTCCTTTTTTATACGATTGCCTTATGTACTAACGTTTCAGGACCACACGATCAAGACTGCAATTCAGAACCAGCTCAAGATTGGGTAGACTAGGTCTGTGTCAGTTTGTAATCTTTTCCTTTCTTGAGTCAATTGTATTGGGTGTGGGACCTGTTGCTTTGTAACATAGAAGTTTTCATGATGCTCCCATTAGAATTTCTGGTTTTGGTAACATCGGCCTGGACGATAGTCCTATCGGCCTGGCCGATCGGTCTAACACCAGAAACCCTAATTTAGGGCATCCTCATTAAGGCAGCCGTCACTGATCAGCCTGGACGATACTTGTATCGGCCAGGACGATATGCTCAATTCAGAAAGAAATCAGCCGCCATAATCAGTTTAGGTATTCTTTATTTTAGGAAATCGGCCAGGACGATAATCCTATCGTCCGGGACGATCTAACTCAATCATGCCTAAATTGATCTGGTTTTATTTAGAAGGAATTAAATGCTGATTGATACGATCATATCGTCCAGGACGATCGTGAGATCGGCCTGGACGATCAAGACCAAATTTCAATCGGCCAGGACTGTTCCCAGGGCTGTGATCAGGACGATAGAGTTGGTTTTAAACTAATCGGCCCGGACGATCTTGAGATCGGCCAGGACGATATAACAAATTTCCTTCTGATCGTCCCAGATCGTCCCGGGCTAATGAGCTGAAATTGAACCAATCGGCCAGGACGATATGCCTATCGGCCTGGACGATAATGTCGGCAACTTGCATTAATGAGCTCGTTTTGAGAGCCTCTATTTAAGCTATGGCAAGGCACTTTGTAAGTGTCTTTGGCAGCCATTGTAGCTTCGTTCTTGTGGGAGAAACTTGAAGAGAAAGCTTGAAAGGGAGAGAGGAAAGGGTGGAGTTTGAGAGGGAGAAGATCCTGTGAGGGGGAGGAACTCAAGGGAGTGTGGTGGGGGATCCACACGGTTGCTCCGGCGAACTCGCATCTTAGTACCATCGGATTCAAGGCTTGTCTCGAGGTAAGTTCACCAAAGAAGAAGATCTCTTTGGTGTCAAAGGACCTGGCGACTCCGCCGCACCGGGGAAGGTGGAAGTGATTTTGTAAGTGCTTCTCCGCCTAGCTGTGGGGCTAAAGGAGAGACACTTTTGTAGTGCAATACTTGGGGGGTGCCTCCAAGGAGTGGACGTAGGTCGAGGTTTGACCAAACCACTATAAATCCGGTGTGTTCTTTCTTTTTACTGCTTCCGCATTTTAATTTCCGCACTTTGATTGTGGTGATTTGGATTGTGTTTTGGTTTTAAAGTTTTTCAATTCACCTCTCTCTTTAATTAGCTTGGGATTAAGTTCAAGAGGGCCTAACATCCCGAACGAACTTTCAAGTGGTATCAGAGCGGTTTTCATAAAATAAGTTTTTAAAAACTTTTGAATTTTGATCTATGGCTAATTCTTCGATGTTTATTGGATAAATTCGATGCTAAAGTAGTGGCTATATGTGAATCTAAAGATTTGAATGCGTATTCTATTGATAATTTAATTGGCTCACTAATTGCCTACGAGCAAGGATTGGGTCAAAGACTTTTGGATGCAGGTGAAACGATCGTTCTAAAAGCTGAAGATACGGAAAGAGGACGTTTACTTGGTGACGATAACAATGAATTGTCATGCAAATTACAAAACTCACCAAGGCATAAGCAAAAGTTGAAAAGATGGTAAGAATGTCCATAGTTCTTCTAACGTTGTTTGCTTTCAATGCAGGAAGCCTGGACATATGAAAAAAGAGTGCCCTAATTCAAGGATTTTTCCTACAAAAGAAAAGTGCAAGGGGAAGCAAATTTCAAACTGGAAAAATAATGAAAAACAAAAATTTTCTTGGGCAGATCTGGTCTCAGAAGCATCAGACCAGGAAAGAGACAATGGTTAATTTAGCCTTTTCATGTTTTTTTTTTGTTTTTCTTTAGCTTTCGTTTTCTTTGTTTTGTTTTTCTTTTTTCATTTTTTTCTCTCTCTTTTGTTCTTGTTTTTCGTTCTCTTTTTCTCTCTTTCTTTTATCAGACACACACACTCACTTTTCTAAAAAGTAAAAATTTTACTTCTTTTTAAGAAATCTTTGGTAAAGTTGAGTTTGACGTCTCTAAAACTAGGTAGAGGAAGGAAACTCAGGTTTTTTTGTTTCCAATCTCTATTTTCTAAAAGGGGTTATTTTTACTTTTGATTTAAAATCTTTTTCATATTTTAAATTGGTTTTTGAAACAATTTCTTTTCTCTCCCTACGTTTTATTTATCGCATAGGAATCTGTTGCAAATTGGTTGAATCTAATTCATAATTTTCTTAATCAAGAGAATCGTTCTATCACTAAGATGGGTTTACTTTTTATTTTTAAGATTTAAGAAAGGTAGCATATGCAAAAAATTGGCCAAAGATGCCAAAAATAAAAGATGCGCAAAGACGCCAAATTGAAAATATAGAATACACAAAGTGTATCAAAAGATGCGCAGTGCGCCAATCAATTGTCAAGAGGCATAAAATGAGCCCAAAATTTAATGCTTACCTTTCTTGTTTTGTCTTAAAAGCTTAAGAAAACCCTTGGTACTTCGATACTTGGTTTTGAAAATCTTGATTCCTGACTCAAAAATTTTTGCATTGATCTTCTATTAGATATATTTTATGGAAGGAGTTTTTGAAAAATGATTGTTTCTTTCCAAAATTTATTTTATGATTTGGATATTGAATTAAAAAGTTTTTTAACCTTTTTAAAGAAACTTGAGTTTTGGACTTTCTAAATCTGAATTTCTAACCTTTTCTGGACTATGCGTTGTCAATCCAATTTTACTAAGTTTTAAAATTAAGAGGTAACTTTCTCATTTTAAGAATTTTTTTTTCTTTCTCTAGATTTGCTTTTACTGTGCCTTCTCTCTTTTTGATAATGTCAAAGGGGGAGAACGTAACTGTTTCATTTTTTTTCTTTTCAAAAAATTAAAAACAACAAAAAGAATTTTTTATCTCCCTATTTTTTAAGGGTTATTCAAGTGAGGGGGAGTTTTGGAGAAATTTGTCTTTTTTTGAAAATTCATTTTTGAAGGTGTTTGCCATCATTAAAAAGGGGGAGATTGTTACGGATCTATGGTTCATGATTTTGATGATAGCAAACATTTCCTTTTTTATACGATTGCCTTATGTACTAACGTTTCAGGACCACACGATCAAGACTGCAATTCAGAACCAGCTCAAGATTGGGTAGACTAGGTCTGTGTCAGTTTGTAATCTTTTCCTTTCTTGAGTCAATTGTATTGGGTGTGGGACCTGTTGCTTTGTAACATAGAAGTTTTCATGATGCTCCCATTAGGATTTCTGGTTTTGGTAACATCGGCCTGGACGATAGTCCTATCGGCCTGGCCGATCGGTCTAACACCAGAAACCCTAATTTAGGGCATCCTCATTAAGGCAGCCGTCACTGATCAGCCTGGACGATACTTGTATCGGCCAGGACGATATGCTCAATTCAGAAAGAAATCAGCCGCCATAATCAGTTTAGGTATTCTTTATTTTAGGAAATCGGCCAGGACGATAATCCTATCGTCCGGGACGATCTAACTCAATCATGCCTAAATTGATCTGGTTTTATTTAGAAGGAATTAAATGCTGATTAATACGATCATATCGTCCAGGACGATCGTGAGATCGGCCTGGACGATCAAGACCAAATTTCAATCGGTCAGGACTGTTCCCAGGGCTGTGATCAGGACGATAGAGTTGGTTTTAAACTAATCGGCCCGGACGATCGTGAGATCGGCCAGGACGATATAACCAATTTCCTTCTGATCGTCCCAGATCGTCCCGGGCTAATGAGCTGAAATTGAACCAATCGGCCAGGACGATATGCCTATCGGCCTGGACGATAATGTCGGCAACTTGCATTAATGAGCTCGTTTTGAGAGCCTCTATTTAAGCTATGGCAAGGCACTTTGTAAGTGTCTTTGGCAGCCATTGTAGCTTCGTTTTTGTGGGGGAAACTTAAAGAGAAAGCTTGAAAGGGAGAGAGGAAAGGGTGGAGTTTGAGAGGGAGAAGATCCTGTGAGGGGAAGGAACTCAAGGGAGTGTGGTGGGGGATCCACACGGTTGCTCCGGCGAACTCGCATCTTAGTACCATCGGATTCAAGGCTTGTCTCGAGGTAAGTTCACCAAAGAAGAAGATCTCTTTGGTGTCAAAAGACCCGGCGACTCCGCCGCACCGGGGAAGGTGGAAGTGATTTTGTAAGGGCTTCTCCGCCTAGCTGTGGGGGCTAAAGGAGAGACACTTTTGTAGTGCAATACTTGGGGGGTGCCTCTAAGGAGTGTACGTAGGTCGAGGTTTGACCAAACCACTATAAATCCGGTGTGTTCTTTCTTTTTACTGCTTCCGCATTTTAATTTCCGCACTTTGATTATGGTGATTTGGATTGTGTTTTGGTTTTAAAGTTTTCCAATTCACCTCTCTCTTTAATTAGCTTGGGATTAAGTTCAAGAGGGCCTAACGTCCCTAACGAACTTTCACGCCCGTGGTCCGCACGACTGGTCGAGCCGAGATCAACATGACCACCACGTCATCCCCACACGGAACCGCCTCATCATGAGTTGGTCAGCTTGGCCTCGCATGTTGCCGTGCCGCCCAGCCCGCTCTGGCCTCGCCTAGCCTGTTTGCATCCGGATTTGCGGGTTGGGTCGGGTCAACCGAGTAACCCACACAGGTTGGGTCAGAGTTGAAAGTCTTGATATGTTTGCAAAATTAGGTTGGATTCGGGTTCACCCATTTAGGCCCGAGTCAACAAGGGTTCAACCCGAACCAGACCCATCGACCCGTTTTGACACCTTCTACCAACCTCCCAATGATCTTATAAATAAATAAGAATAATTTGTTGCAAATTGTTTCTCTCAAGTAGGTATGAAATTATATATAAAAATCATAGCCTATGTTAATGATTTTTTAGTGGTCCTAAATTATATAACCATAAAACTTCTCATGATTATTCTTGTTAATCCGCCCATCAAAATTTTGATTTATGATCTCTATTGGATTCGTGGCATTGAGATATTTGAAGTGACATGCTTTATTTATTGATTCAAGACTTCAATAGTGGCAGTTGCTGGTGGACCACTATCGTTGATTGGGTTAAACTAGAGGCATTATTGTCAAACTAGACATCTATTGGCAATAAAATTAAAGAACATGTCAGCATATATAATTTTGGTGTTCTACTATCAATTTTCTTCATCATTGACTTTGAGTGAGTTGTATATTCCCCCCTTTTCCAAGAGAGGGATTATAATTCCCCCTTGGTTTGTCATCGTTGAGTTATTTAGTCTCCATTTTTTTCAAGAGATAGATTGATTTATCTTCTTTGCCACCAACTTAAGGTCATATAATCTCTCCTCCTCCTAAACGAGCAATTATTTTTCTCTTATCGGTGCTAACTTTGTAACATTGAATCACACCTCCGTTTGAGAAAGAGAATATTCTTCTCCGATTCGTCCATTGTTCCCAAGCTATATAATCCCCCATCTTACTGTAAGAAGGACTATCTCACCCTTTTTTATGTTAGTTTCAATTCATTCAATCCTTAGTTTATTTATTTATTTATTTATTGAGAGGAACTATCCTGATCTCCTTCAGGCATTCAATAAATTTAGGTCATTAAAAGAATTCTATTTTAGGTGAGAAACTTTCTCAAGTACATTTAAGTTTAATTTTTTCTTATTTAAGAAAAAAAGTCTTTCTTGGCTTGCTTCAACTACCTATAAATTCCTTTTGCCTCCATTTATAAGCAAAACTTATTCATCCATATTAAATGAGATCCATGATGCTCCAATGTCATCTCACATTGCCTTTAGGTTGTGTTGTTCTCATCTCAAAAAGGTGGATAATTCTAATTGCCCACAATCAAAACAATCATATTCAACCACTTTGTCAGTTGTCTCATAGTATGCCACTTTGAAATATTGGAAGATGATTGATTTAATCATTTTTAGAGGCTACCCAAACATTTTCTGTGCATGATATACTTCTGTGATCATGCCACCATTATATCTATGAAGAACTTGATCCAAATATTTTATTGACTTTTCAACATCATGATCATTAGTGATACTTGTAATGTTGGCTTTCATGTGCTCTATAGTAATGCTATCTCTAAGTTAGGGGAAGAGTGATCTTTTAGAATTTATAAATGCTAATAGTGAAATTTATTTCAACTAGATCAAGCCCCATAGTTTTCCTTCTTCATGATTTTTTACATTAAAAACTCTATTTCCATTACTCAATTTACTTTTTTGATTGTATGAGGGATATCATTTATAATTAAGGTTCTCAAATTCTGACACTACTTATAAGACTTCCAACATGAAATGGTTTAGCACAAGTGGTGGGAAACTTTCCCCCAAAAATGAATTAAAAACACATATTAGGACATAACTATCCCATGCCTTCCATTAAGGAAAGATGATCCAACCTACTAACAACATTTAAAAAAAGTCTATGAAATCTCAATAGTAGCAAGTCAAGATTAGGGGGTAACCATAATTGCTCGCACTCTCTAAGAGAAATCATACAACTATTTTAGGTATAAATATGATTGGACAATACAATCCCACTAGTATCATTAAATGCATTAAGCATGCATTGTATCATTTATGATACAAAGTCACATCATTTATTAATATCAATACGTCCTTTATCAATGGAATGTCACATTATTCATAAAAAGCAAGTCACCTCGTTAGTTGACATATCCTCCCATTCTTCATTAACATCAAGTTACATAAAAGCCCTCAAACAGTTGTTATTACCTCATTTATACCATAGTTATCTTTATGTGCAACATTTTTAATCCAACACACACCTCATCAAATTTATCTATTACATCCTCTTTTAGGGATTAAATACACTTAGCTGGCCTATATATGATCCCACGTTCTTAAAAAATGAAAAGAACTTTGTTGATTGGGTGTTAAATACACCTACTTAGAATAAGCCCACAAATTCAAGTCTTAGAGTCCCCCACTTGTTTAACCCTAGTGGAATAAACAAAATTGAGGTCTAATAAATGCATCATCAACTTTGTTTAAGTTATAATTGATATAATATGTATCATTAATTTCAATTGAATATTTATACAATTAAAGCCACATTTTAACTTAGACTGACTTGACCTGATAATAATTAGAATTAGGCTCAGTTTAGTTAAAAAATAAGATTATTATTAGCTTGACTGGATAGATAAGGCCTACCTTAGTTCATTTGGAAGTACCTTAAGTCACCATGACCCAATGAGTAAAATATCTAAGTACATTAAGTTAAACCTAGGACAATATTAATAAAATCTAGTCATAAAGTGACCTTAGGTAGAACAATGTCGCATATAACCCAAGACCACTTTGAGTTGGTCAAACAAGTAAAAAATGTATCTTTAGAACTCACTTAGTCAATCTAAGGTCAATTGGATTCAAATTCAACCAAACTTAACCCAAGCTAGCTTAAACTAAGCTCAAACTAGCCTAGGTTCCAATATAGGCTAATTATTGAACCTAAATATATGAACTAACATTATGTTGATTATATTAAAAACTCTTTAAATTGATTAGAGTATTGTTACATGTATGAGCTCATGTTTTTGGTCAAATTTCATCAATTGTTAGATTGATCTAATTTGATGTAGGACTAATCGAGTGTTGACATTGTCATCTTATATATAATGCATTACATAATATTTCATTACATTAGCCAAAAAAATATAGATCTTATATATTATACATAAAACATTCAAAGTATCTACTGGTCTTTGTAGACTAGGGTTTGGATCTAAACTATATAATTTGAGTCCTATATTGATCATTTGAGCACACTAAACTATTGAGCTTATCAGATTAATAAGTTGATTAGCACACCTAGACCAATTTTCTCGATACAACCTAAGTTAGTGCGCATAACATCTAAGTCAATCTTTTTTATCTATGGAGGTTAAACCTCTATGCGTCCTGAACTCAATCTTGGAAATCAATTTTTTGATTAGACCATCAAATTGTTCAAGATATATATGGTTATTTTGATCATACATGTCTTCCTTTGATTAAGAATACCCTATAATACTTATACATACACATCATCCTATGTATTTGGGACACTTTCAAACATTTTGGTTATATAAACATGCTAAATGTATCTCGACATATATATCTTAATAGGCCAAATCATTTTAGGCATATGCCCTTGTCTATGCTAATCATATTCACCTACATCATCTCTTCTTTAATAGGGGTGTCAATATTAGAAATAACACAAAAATACGACACGAAAATTTTGGGTTCGGGTCAACCTGAACTCGAAAAAGGTCGGGTGATTTTTGACCCGTTTCAAATTTCGAGTCGGGTTTGGGTTGACCCGAAAACTTGAGAATGACCTGGATTTGACTCAGATCGGTGTATATACAGGATTTGGCCGAAGATGAGCACAAAATAGAGAAAGTTTCTCATATCAAGCAAACTCCTATCGTTGCTTCCGATCAATGTAACTTACAATCCGACCATAATGGAACATCGTCCAAGGAGCTAAGTCGAACAACAATGAAGGAACCGGCGATGCGGTGAATCGCGACTACTTAACAGCGAGCGAACTCCCATCGTTGCTTTCGATCAAAATGTTATAACTTACAATTCAACGAGAAGAGAACATCCTCCAAGGAGCGAAGTCGAACAATAACGGAGGAGCCAACGAGGCAGCGAAGAACTCCTGTTGTTTCTTGCCTACTTCGGTGCTTTCGATCAAAATGTTGTGACTTCTAATCCGATGGGAAGACATCGTCATCCAAGGAGCAAAGTTGAACAACAATGAAGGAGCCAACGAAGCAGCAATACACTCCTTCGTTGCTTACTTGCTTCGGTGCTTCCGATCAAAAAGTTGTAACTTTTGATCCAAGGGGAAGAAAACGTCGTCCAAAGAGTCCAAAGAGCGAACAACGAACTAGCAAAGTCGAACAACAATGAAATGAAGGGGACTCACTTGGCGGGTCTGATTCGGGTTGACTCGAACTCGAAGCGGGTTGGGTTTGAAAGATTGACCCGTTTGCAAAAACGGGTCTGGTTTGGGTCAGGTCAAATAGTGCCGGGTCAGTTTCTGGTTGGACCAGAACCCGACCCGTGACCCTATTTTGATATCCATATTCTTTAAGCAAGCCACACTTGGATATATAAAATCATACTCATATTATCACATGCTTATATATTTTATTTAAGCATCATAAATCTATGCCAAATTGCTGAAAATTCCTCTTTATACTTCCTATATTTAGTAAAATGAAATTTAATTAATTTTTTTTTTCTAAGCATACCAAATTTACTTGGGTAGAAATGTAGAATCCTTCTAGTGTTTTAGATCCACTAAGGCATTTCTCTCAATCAAGTGGGCCAAATCTAATTGAACAAGCAACATATTCCAAGTGGGCTAAATCCACTTGGAATTCCTTTGAGGTTAGAAAGTAACACGTAAGATGTAAATATTATATGCATGACATATTAACCAAAAAATAAAATTATTAATTATTAATTTTTTTAGTGGTGTTATTTACTTTAATAAAATAATGATTTTGGCTTCGTTTGGGACGGCTTTTTTATTGCTTTCTAAAACGGAGTTTTAGTACAAATTTTTTTATTTTTTAACTAAAACTCAGTTTTAGAAAGCAATAAAAAAGCCGTCCCAAACGAAGTCTTTGACTCTCTTTGATGAACCGTCAAAATAGAATTGTGAAGGACCTTATGTAGCATGAATGCGAACTCTTCAATTGATCTACTCGTTTTTTATTAAAAAGTTATCTACTCGTTTTCTAATAAAATAGTTATAATTAAAAATAGTAAGAGAGCAAATATTTTTATGTAATCTTGATTAATTCTGATTAAAATGTTCTAGACTCTATAATTATAGAAAATTTTGTTACTTGAAGCTCTAATTGACCTCAATTTAATCATTTTTTGAAATAATAATTTTTTAGTTGGCCATCAAATTTGATCATTTATCCTTTATAAATATTAAATTGATCTCATATTATCTTATTATTAGCCATGTTTTATTAGTCCTCAATCAATAGATAAAAAAATTTATTTTTACTCGTTTCGATGGAAACTTCGAAATAAAGCTACGGCGAAGCTTATGTAGCATGAAAACGGAATCCTCACTGGGTGGTTCAATCTCACCTCGCGAAGCATTGAAAGTTCATGTCAGATATATGACCATGATGATCAGCGACACATTAGGAGCTGCCGGAGGCACAACATAGGAAGCACGTTAAAACCCTAAACTATCATAAGCTCTCTAATGTTTGACTTAAGGAATTAAAGAAGTTCTCTTCCAGTATTTTATACTCTAATAAAGTAAGAAAAAATGTTGAAGTTGTGTTGTGTTGGTGCCACCTGCTGTTAATGGAAATAATGGGTTTGATGTGGGGCCACGCGTTGTTTTCTTACTAGTGCACTTAGCTTGGGCCCGATTCCGTCCACTATAGGAAAATCAAGGATTATCGGTGGCCTTTATCGCCGGTAAAATCGGTGTTTGGGATGGCCGGAAAGCCGCCAGTAATTAATCGACGGTCGCCAGAATTTACCGGCCGTTTATGCCGCCGGAAAGCCGCCGGTAAAGTTAACTGCCGCAATTCGATTCCTAAGTGCTTTATACCAACGGTTTGCAAACCGCCGAAAAATGCTGGAAAAGTAATGCTAACTGCGGGAAAAAATCGCCGGTAATTGACATTTTTCCTGTAGTGCTCATCTCTTTCGGTCACTTTCTTTTATTAATTACTGTTTATTAAATAATTTATAATTCAAAATCATACATATTAATATATGATTAAAAAGTGGTCTAATCATTTTCTAATAAAGTTGTGATAATTAATTATAATTTCGAGAGTAAATAATTTACGTAATCTTGATTACAGATTAAAATGTTCTAAACTCTAAAATTATAGAATTTAGTGATTCTTATATTCTAAACTCCAAAATTATAGAAAATATTGTTACAAGAAGCTCTAATTGACCTAAAATTAATCATTTTTGAATTAATAAAATTTTTAGGTGGTCTTCAAATTTGATCATTTTACCCATAAAAAATATTAAATGGATCCCATATCATCTTGTTATTCACTATCAATCAATTAATAAAATAATGATTTTTACTAGTTTTGACGAAACGTCGAAATAAAGCTGCGAAGGAGCTTATGTAGCATGAATACGAACTCCCCACTCGTTGGTTGAATCCCACTTCAAGAAGCATTAAAATTTTATGTCATATATATTGCTATGATGGCCGACGACACAATTTAAGGGGTCATCAGAGGCACAACATAAGCAATGCATTGAAACCCGCTAAACTATCTTTAGCTCTATAAGGTTTCGCTTTAGGACTTAAATAGGTTTTTTCCCGAAGTTTTATCCTCTAATAAACTTAGCAAAATGCTAATGGCGTGCTTGGTGCCACCTATTGTTAAATGCCAAGGAATGGCTTCGATAAAGGGCCAAACGGTGTTTTCTCATTGATGCACCTAGCATGAGCCGAATTCCCTAACCTCTTCTTGCTCCTTTGTTTTAAAAATTATTGTTTGTAAAATAATTTATAATTACAAATCATATATATATATATATATATATATATATATACTAAAGAGGGTTAGCCAACCTAATAAGATCCATAAATTATGTCGGCCATATGTCTTGATAACCATACAGCGCCCATCAATTAAAAGATGTGCGTGACATATATATATATATATATATATATATATATGATTTAGAAGTGGTCTAATTGTTTTCTAATAAAATTTTTATAACTAATTATAAAAAGCAGAGAAACAATTGTTATGTAATCTTGTTTACTCATTAAAAATTTATAAAATCTAAAATTAATGAATTTAGCGATCTTATTTTTTATATTCTAAATTCCAAAATTACAGAAAATTTTTCTAGTTTAAGCTCTAATTAACCTCTCATTAATCATTTTTTAATTAATAACTTTTTTGGGTTGTCTTCAAATTTGATCAATTTACCCTTTTTAAATATTAAATGGATCACATATAATCTAGTTATTAGCTATTTTTTTATTAGCACCATTCAATCAATTTATAAATTAAATGATTTTTATTTGATTCAATGAAATGTCAATATAGAGCTGCGAATGAGCTTTATGTAGCATGAATATGAACTCTCAACTCATTTGTTTAGTCCCACATCATGAAGCGTTTAAAGTTAATGACATATATATTACTATGATGGGTGGAAACATATTATAAGGGGTTGCCGGTGGCACAACATAAGCAATGCATTGAAACCCTAAACTATCCTTAGCTCTCTAAGGTTCCTCTTTATGAATTAAAGAGGTTTTTTCGGATGTTTTATCCTCTAATAAACTTAGAAAAAACATTGATGCTGTGCTGTGTTGGTGCCACCCGTTGTTAATGGCAAGGAATGGGTTTGATGGGGGGCCAGGCGGTGTTTCCTTATTGGTGCACTTTGCATGGGCCTGATTCCCTCGCCTCTTTCAGCCCATTCCTTTTAAAAATTACTATTTATTAAAAAATTTATAATTCAAAATCATACATATCTAAAGTTATAGAATTTAGTTATCTTATTTCTTTTATTCTAAACTCCAAAAATATAGAAAACTTTGTTACAAAAGGCTCTAATTAATTATTTTTGAATTAATAATTTTTAAGGTGGTCTTCAAATTTGATCATTTTACCCATTAAAAATACTAAATGGATTCCACATCTAAATTCTTAAAAATCAAACTGGACCGGCCATTATGACCGTTCAACCATCAACTAATCTTAAGGCTGGTCCGTTCATCCAAAAATTCATTTCAACATCAAAGCGGGTTGAACTAACCAGAAACACCGATTTAGTTAGCAAACTAGTCCAATTTCTATAATTAACAAACCATCAACGTGGCGTCTGCGTGCTAAGCGGAGCTGGTGCCGTTGCTAATGTCACCCTACGTCAGCTCGCAACCCCTGGCGCCGTGTTTAAAATAATTAAGAAATTCATACTTAGTTAGGCACCACTCACCCGACCCTACATAAACAAGTCATCCCACATACTAATAATTATTCTATAATTAATTAGCTTAATTAATTAATTATTACTATCACAATTTTTTTTATTAAACCTAACTAATTATGATATTCATTTATTAATTAATTTATAAATGACTTATTATAATTTATTGTAATGATAATAATTCATTACTAACTAGTTAGTCTAAATAAATTTTAATATCCCTAATGAGTAGTTTAATGAATGACTCTATGACAGTCAGTAAATTAATCAATCAGTTTAATAGTGGGCCAAAAGTTATTTTATTGCTCTTAAACTAACCCTTTTGTCATCTTGAATAGTATAATAATACATTAAACTTTAATTTGGTTCAGGTCTGAAAAATCAACCCGTTTGCAAAAAGGGTTGGGTTGAACAATGTCGGGTTAGTTTCAGGTTTGATTCGAACCCGACCCATGACTCAATTTTGATAGCCCTATTCTGTAAGAAAGCCACACTTGCATATATAAAATCATACTAATATTATGACATTCTTATATATTTTATATAAGCATAAAAAATCTATGCCTAATTGCTGAAAATTCCTCTTGATACTTCCTATATTTAGTAAAATGAAATTTATTTAATTTTTTTTTCTAAGCATACCAAATTTACTTGGGTAGAATCCTTCTAGTGTTTTAGATCCATTAAGGCAATTCTCTTAATCAAGTGGGCCAAATGTAATTGAACAAGTAGCATATTCCAAGTGGGCTAAATCCACTTGGAATTCCTTTGAGGTAAGAAAGTTACACTTAAGATGTAAACATTATATGACATATTAATAATAAAAATTAAATTATAAATTACTAATTTTTTTTTCTAAATTAGAAATGTAGGGCTATGCATTTTTTAGTTATATTGGTGTTATTTACTTTAATAAAATAATGATTTTTACTCTCTTTGATGAAAGTCAAGATAGAGTTGCGAAGGAGCTGATGTAGCATGAATACGAACTCTTCAATCATTGGTTTAATCCAACCTCGTGAAGCATTTAAAGTTGATGTTGGCCGGTGAGCCGTTAGAAGGGACTGTCGGTGGTATTACAGAAGTAATGTATTGAAATTATTTAAAGTTTATGTCAGATATATTACCATGATGCTCTGCGACATATTAGAAGGAGTTGCTAGTGGCACAACATAGGCAACACATTAAAACCCTAAACTATCCTTAGCTCTCTAAGATTCGACTTAAGGAATTAAAGAAGTTCTCTTCCAGTATTTGATCCTCTAATAAACTAAGAAAAAATGTTGAAGCTTTGTTGTGTTGGTGCTACATGTTGTTAATGGCAAGGAATGGGTTTAATGTGGTGCCACGCGGTGTTTCCTTACTGGTGCACCTAGCATGGGCCTGTTTTCCTCATCTCTTTCAATCACTCTCTTTTATTAGTTACTGTTTATTAAATAATTTATAATTCAAAATCATGCATATAAATATATGATTAAAAAGTGGACTAATCATTTTCTAAAAAAGTTGTGATAATTAATTATAATATGGAGAGTAAATAATTTATGTAATCTTGATTACTGATTAAAATGTTCTAAACTCTGTAATTATAGAATTATTTCTTATATTCTAAACTTCAAAATTATAGAAAATCTTGTTACAAGAAGTTCTAATTGACCTCAAATTAATCATTTTTTAATTAATAAAATTTTTAGGTGGTCTTCAAATTTGATCATTATACCCATAAAAAATATTAAATGGATCCCATATCATCTTGTTATTCACTATCAATCAATTAATAAAATAATAATTTTTACTAGTTTTGATGAAACATCGAAATAAAGAAGCAAATGAGCTTATGAAGCACGAATACGGACTCCCCACTCATTGGTTGAATCACACCTCAAGAAGCATTAAATTTTTATGGCATATATATTGCTATGATGGTCGGCGACACAATATAAGGGGTTGTCGGAGGCACAACATAAGCAATGCATTGAAACCCGAAAATATCTTTAGCTCTCTAAGGTTCCGCTCTAGGAATTAAATAGGTTTTTCCTGATGTTTTATCCTCTAATAAACTTAGCAAAATGCTAATGATGTGTCATGTTGGTGCCATCCGTTGTTAATGATAAGGAATGGCTTCAACAGAGGACCAAATAGTGTTTCCTTACTGGTGCACCTAACCTCTTCATGCTCCTTTGTTTTAATAATTATTGTTTATTAAATAATTTATTATATGTGTGTGTGTGTGTGGTTTAATTGTTTTCTAATAGAATTTTGATAATTAATTATAAAAAATAGAGAAACTATTGTTATGTAATCTTGTTTAGTTATTAAAATGTTCTAAACTCTAAAATGAATGAATTTAGCGATCTTATTTTTTATATTCTAAATTCAAAATTACAGAAAATTTTTCTAGTTGAAGCTCTAATTAACCTCTCATTAATCATTTTTGAATTAATAATTTTGTTGGGTGGTCTTAAAATTTGATCATTTTATCCTTTTTAAATATTAAATGGATCACATATAATCTAGTTATTAGCCATTTTTTATAGGCACCCCTCAATCAATTGATAAAATAAATTTTTTTATTCGATTCAATGAAATGTCAAAATAGAGCTGCGAATGAGCTTTATGTAGCATGAATATGAACTCTCAACTCATTTGTTTAGTCCCACATCATGAAGCGTTTAAAGTTAATGTCATATATATTACTATATTGGGTGGAAACATATTAGAAGGGGTTGCCGGTGGCACAACATAAGCAATGCATTGAAACCCTAAACTATCCTTAGCTCTCTAAGGTTCCTCTTTAGGAATTAAAGAGGTTTTCTCCGATGTTTTATCCTCTAATAAGCTTAGAAAAAACATTGATGCTGTGCTGTGTTGGTGCCACCCCTTGTTAATAACAAGGAATGGATTCGATGGGGGGCCAAGCGGTGTTTCCTTGTTGGTGCACTTTGTGTGGGCCCGATTCCCTCACCTATTCCAGCCCCTTCCTTTTAATAATTGCTATTTATTAAATATTCAAATATTGTTATGTAATCTTGATTACTCATTTAAATGTTCTAAACTCCAAAATTATAGAATTTAGTGATATTGTTTCTTTTATTCTAAACTCCAAAATTACTGAAAATTTTGTTACATGAAGACATGAAGCTCTAATTAATCATTTTTTAATTAATAGTTTTTTAGGTGGTTACATGAAGCTCTAGTTTTTTTGTCTTCAAATTTGATCATTAAAAATATTAAATGGATCCCACACCCAAAGTTTTAAAAACCAAATCGGATAGGCCAATCCGACCAGTTCAATCGCGAATCGATACTAAGGTCAATCCGTTCATCCAAAAAAAATTATTTCTTCATCAAACCGAGCTGAATTGATTAGAACCATCAGTTCAGCTAGCAAACTGGAACAATTAATTTCTTTTTTTTATAATTAAACAAATTAAATTAATACATTAAGAATGAAATATTATGCTTAATATTTTAATAGAAAAATTCCAACTAATCATTCCTCATGATTCCATCATTCCATATGAGTTCTTATCTCATCCAAACTCAAAAAATAATATAGACAATATTAAGAGCAAGTTCTCAAGTGATGTAATGTATGACTAAATATGTTGATGTTTTATTATTTATGTATAATAAAATTTAACTAATTAATTAATTATTAAAAATAAATTATCTAAGATTAATAATTTAAAAATGTAAATGTATAATATGGCTTTAATATATATTTCATATGCGTAAATATATTTAAACATATACATAAATTAATAATAATTTATATTAAATATATAAATTTAAATTTAAAATTACATAAGATACTATTAATGTATGAATGATTATCCTGTCATTTAAATTTTATTTGAATAACTTTCATATTTATTATATCATCTGGTTCAACCCCATTTCAACTTCGGTAAAGCATTGAACCCTTAATCTCTCCTTTTCTGATTCTATGTCTAGTCAGATTTTCAAAACCTTGCCGATATAATCTAGTGCTTTGTCATTTTTTAAAGTAGTCCCCAATCAATAGATAAAAGAATGAATTTTACTAGTTTTGATCAAACATTGAAATAAAGCTATGCAGGACCTTATGTACTATAAATACAGACTCCCCACTCATTGGTTGAATCCCACCTCACGAAGCATTAAAAATTTATGTTAGATGTATTACGACGATGGCCGAAGACACAATAGAAGGGATTGCTGGAGGTAGGGGTGTCAATATTTGACACGACACGAAAAACTCAGACCCGAACCCGACCCGGAATTTTCGGGTTAGACCCGACCCGTTTCCAAAACGGGTCGGGTTCGGGTTCCCGGATTCGACCCGTTTGAAAAACGGGTCGAATTCAGGTTGACCCGACGGGTTGACGGGTCAACCCGGAAACCCGTTTGAACCCCTGCCCGCCCGCTGTCACGCGACCACGCCCCGCGCGACCCCGCCCCGCTGCCGTGCGACCATGTCCCGCGCGACCCCGCCCTGCTGCCCCGCGACCCCGCTGTCGCCCGCGACCACGCCAGCACCGCGCCGCCGCGCGACCCCGCCCGCTCTGCACAACCACGCCCGCACTCGCCCTGCACGACCAGCTTTCCCGGGTCGGGTCGGGTCAACCCGGCAACCCGCCGGGTCGGGTCCGGGTTCGCATTTCCGACCCGTTTACCTAACCGGTCGGGTTAGGGTCGACCCGTTTGAACCCGGGTTAGTTCCAAGTCCGACCCGAACCCGAGCTGTGACCCAAAATTGACACCCCTGGCCGGAGGCATAACACATGCAGTGGATTTATTAAATAATTTATAATTCAATATATATATATTCTAGCTACTTGAAGCTGTAATTGACCTCTCATTAATCATTTTTGAATTAAAATGTTTTTTAGTTAGCCTTTAAATTTGATCATTATACTCTTTTTAAGTATTAAATGGATCTCATATCATCTAGTACTTATTAGGCATTTTTATAAATACTCCTCAATCAATAGATAAAATAATGATTTTTACTAGTTTTAATGAAGTGTCAAAATAGAGCGGCGAAGAAGCTTATGTAGTATGAATACGGACTTCCTCACTCATTCGTTTAATCCCACCTCACGAAGCATTGAAAGTTTATGTCAAATGCATTACTAAAGCGGTTGTCTAATTGTTTCTAAAAAGTGGTCTAATTGATTCTCGTAAAATATATTTTTAAAAATTTTTAATATACTATTTTCTTAAGAATTTTTTAAGATAACAAAATTCGAGCTTTTCAATCGAGTCAAGCTCGAGCTTAATTTTTAGACAGCTAATCGAGTTCGAGCTCGTCTCGATAATGTCATTACTCGTTTAGCTCAGTATGAGCATAGCGAGCTCAGCTTTATAATATCACTACTCAACTCGATTCGTTTACACTCTAAGTGTGAGCTACCTGACTTATTTTAATTTATATATATATAATCTAAATAATTTTATAAATACCTGACTTGCTTTAAAATAATGAATCTTATGTGCATGACTCTCAAAGGCTCTACTTTAGATCAGCCAGTTAAACCAGCTGATCAGATTCATATGAGTCGCAGATAATATTATACGGCATAAAAAAAAATTATCAAGATCTAGCACAAATCTCGATGCAAAATCAAGTCGGAAACTTTTGAAATTAAAATTGGGACCATCTGAACTCTGATTTCAGCAAACTTACAATCGAACTGAGCGTCTCGAGAATACAAACCTAACGACACCAAATCCAACCCAATCTGAGCCCAAACGGGTCCAAATCATAGGTTAGAAGTGATGTTGGAAGGTTCGAACGACAATTTGGATTACCAAACGGTTTCCAAGCATAACGTGCTTATAATCAAATCGAGCGGCTCAGCGAGACGAATCCAATGGGCCCAAGATCACCGAATTCCGACATCACTAAGACATTCAAATGCCCATCAAACAGTCCATGATCAAGGGATTCAACATCGGCCGTCCATTAAACCACTCCCCATTTACCCTTGATCTCTCACCTATTTACGAGCTATGCCACTCCCAAAAATCTATAAATAGAGTTCCCTCTCCTCTTGGAAAAGGACCCTAAGCCTAAGGAATCAAGAGAGAGATCGGAGATCGCTCTTGCCTCCTTGCTCCCCCCGACCACCACCAGAGTTCTGCCGAACCACCACCGCCGGAGTTCTGCCAAACCACCACCGAACCAATACCTGACGTCTTTTGCTCCACCGGACCAACACTTGACGTCCTATGCTCCACCGGACCACCACCTAACGTCTTGTGCTCCACCAGACCATTACCTGAGGCCCTGTGCTCCGACGGACCACCACCTGACGCCCTGTGCTCCACTGGACCACCACCTAATGCCCTATGTTCCGCTGGACCACCACCTAACGCCCTGTGCAAATAGGACTCATGTATTTTTAGTTATATTGTATTATTTACTTTAATAAAATAATAATTTTTTACTCGTTTCGATGAAACATCGAAAAAGAGCTGCGAAAGAGCTTATGTAGCATGAATACGAACTCTCCAATCGTTGGCTTAATCGAACCTCACGAACCATTTAAAGTTTATGTTGGCTGGCGAGTCATTAGAAGGGATATATTGTCGGAGGTACAACATAAGTAATATATTGAAACCTTAAACTATACTTAGCTCTCTAAGACAGCTTTAAGAATTAAAGAGGTTCTTTTTTCTTAAGTGTTTTATCCTATAATAAACTTAGAAAAAACATCAATGTTGTGATGTGTTGGTGCCACCCCCTATTAATGGAAAGAAATGGGTTCGATTGGGGGTCAGGTGTTTCCGTACTAATGCACTAGGCATGGGCTCGATTCCCTCGCCTCTTCTGGCCCTTCTCTTCTAATATTCAATGTTTGTAAAATAATTTATAATTCTAATTCTAAATCATATATATATATATATATATATATGAATAAAAAGTGATCTAATCGCTTTCTAATAAAATGGATATTTTCATGTAATCTTGATTACAGATTAACATGTTCTAAACTCCAAAATTAAAGAACTTTTTTTGCTTGAAGCTATAATTGACCTCAAATTAATAATTTTTGAATTAATAAATATTTTAGTTGGCCATCAAATTTGATCATTTATCCTTTATAAATATTAAATTGATCTCATTTCATCTTGTTATTAGCCATATTTTATAAGTAGTACTCAATCAATAGATAAAAAATTTATTTTTACTCGTTTCGATGAAACATCAAAATAGAGCAACGACAATGCTTATGTAGCAAGAATACATAATCCTACGTCTTTGGTTCAATCCAATCTTGCGAAGCATTTAAAGTTTATGTCAGATATATTACTATGATGGTCGGCGACACATTAGAAGGAGTTGTCAGAGGCACAACATAGGCAACATATTAAAACCCTAAACTATCCTAAGCTCTCTAGTATTTTATCCTCTAATAAACTAAGAAAAAATGCTGACTGTGTTGGTGCACCTAGCATGAGCAGGATTCCATAAACTCTTCAAGTTCCTTTGTTTTAATAATTATTGTTTGTTAAATCGTTTAAAATTAAAAATCATATATACTGTTTTCTAACAAAATTTTGATAATTAATTATAAAAAAGCAGATAAATTATTGCTATGTCATCTTGTTTACAAACTCTTAAATTAATGAATTTAGCGATCTTATTTTTATATTCTAAATTCCAAAATTACAGAAAATTTTTCTAGCTGAAGCTCTAATTAACCTCTCATTAATCATTTTTTTAAATTTGATAATTTTACCCTTTTTAAATATCATTAGCCATTTTTTAAATGCACCCCTCATTCAATTGATAAAATAAATGATTTTTATTCGTTTCAATGAAATGTCAAAATAGAGTTGCGAATGAGCTTTATGTATCATGAACATGAACTCTCAACTCATTTGTTTAGTCCCACATCATGAAGCGTTCAAAGTTAATGTCATATATATTACTATGATGAGTGGAAACATATTAGAAGGGGTTGCCGGTGGCACAACATAAGCAATGCATTCAAACCCTAAACTATCCTTAGCTCTCTAAGGTTCCTCTTTAGGAATTAAAGAGGTTTTCTCCGATGTTTTATCCTCTAATAAACTTAGAAAAAACATTGATGTTGTGCTGTGTTGTTGCCACCCGTTGTTAATGGCAAGGAATGGGTTTGATGGGGGGCCAAGCGGTGTTTCCTTATTGGAGCACTTTGCATGGGCCCGATTCCCTCACCTATTCCAGCCCCTTCCTTTTAATAATTACTATTTATTAAAAAAATTATAATTCAAAATCATACATATCTAAAATTATAGAATTTAGTTATCTTATTTCTTTTATTCTAAACTCCAAAAATATAGAAAACTTTGTGGCAAGAGGCTCTAATTAACGTCTAAATAATTATTTTTGAATTGATATTTTTTTAGGTGGTCTTCAAATTTGATCATTTTACACAATTAAAAATATTAAATGGATTTCACATCTAAAGTTTTAAAAATCAAACCGGACCGACCAATATGACCGTTCAATCGTAAACTGATCTTAGGGTTGGTCCGTTCATCCAGAAAATCATTTCAACATCAAATCGAGCTGAACTGACCAGAAAGTCAGAAACACATATTCAGTTAGCGAACTGGTCCAATTTCTATAATTAAGAACTTGTTTAAAATAAGTAAGAAATTTCATACTTGGTTAGGCACTACTCACCCGACCCTATAGAAACAAGTCATCCCACATACTAATAATTATTATATAATTAATTAGCTTATTTAATTAATTATTACTATCACAATTTTTAATTAATACCTAACTAATTATGATATTCATTTATTAAAAAATTTACATGACTTATTATGACTAATTATAATGATAATTGATACACCATGCAAAAATTATCTTGCTCGGGCACGAATCTCGAGGCAAAAATCAAGTTGAAAACTTCAAAGATTAAATCCGGGAGCACCTGAACTCCGATTTTAGCAAACTTATAGTCAAACTGAGCGTCTCGGAAATACGAACCCAGTGACACCAAATTCGACCCAATCCGAGCCCAAATGGGTCCGAATCAAGGACCCGAAGAGCTGTTGGAAGGTTCAAACCGCAATTTGAGTTGCCAAACGGTCTCTGATTTTAACAAGCTTATACTCGAATCGAGCGGCTCGACGAGGCAAATCCAAAGAGCCCAAGATCTCCAAATTCCGACATCATTAAGGTCTCCAAATGTCCAACGAACGGTGCATGATCAAAGGATTCGATATCGGCCGTCCATTCAAACCACTCTCAATTCGCCCCTGATCTCACGCCTATTTACAGGCTATGCCACTCCAGAAAAACTATAAATAGAGCCATCATTCTATACAAAGGGACTCAAGTGAAGAGAGAGAAGAAGAAGAGAAGAAGGAGGAGTAGGAAGAAGCTCCTCCTCGACCACTGTCGGAGCTCTTTCTGCCGCCTGAAGACGTCAGAACTCTGCCGGATATTCGGGAGAACGCCAGAATTCTTCCCAACTTCCACGGCATATGAAAATTCTTCTCAATTAACGACAGAGTTCCCTCCTGACACCGAAACTCCGCCCAAGTGTGGCTGGAGTTCTCCTCTGCCACCAACAGACGTCGGATTTCTACCCGACATCGCACCTTCACTCTTCGCCAAGTTTCTACCCGGCGCCGGACTTCTACCGGTAATCGGACTTCGCTGGATGCCTACACGAAGATGGATTTCTTTCCATTGTTGAACTTTTACCGGACGCTGTCCCTCTGATCTTCGTCGTCATACTACAGTCTTTCCGACCTCCGTCGCTCGCCGACTACGGTCCTCTTGACTTATGTCGCCCGCCGACTACAGTCCTTCTGACCTCCGTCGCCAACGGACTATGGTTCTCCTGACATACGTCGCCCACCGACTACAAGTCTTCCGAACTCCGTCGCCCTCCGACTACGGTCCTTCCGACCAAACGAACATGTCAACAATAACTCTTTGTATTAACATCATGTAATGTACTCCATAAGATGTACATCAAGCTAAGATATTCCTGTTGACCTCCTTTTCGGCATCGGTCACTTACACTGTCTTGTATTGCATTTTTGTAGATTGATCTACCTTCCCATATGTTGCATCGTTGTGTTGATGAAGGGTCATCTTGCGTATGTTATATCGGCTCATCATCGGCCTTAAGATTTACCCCTTTTAACCACATGTTATTCTAAAACACATGTGATCGGGTCGATGACAATTCGATGTGATTTCATGCATTTGGGCCTTTATCATGCATCTTTGCTCCGTACTTAGTATCTTTTGATTAAGATCTCGTTTTACGAAGCGGATCACATGAGAACATCTAGATTGTCGAATCCTTTCAAATGAGTCCATCCGTGCTTAAATCATATTTCATTTGAGTTGTGTCGAGCATGCTGGGTAGAGCTTGCTATTTAACTACTATTTAAATAATGAATTGAGTATTATTTAAAGGATAATTTAAAAATTATTTAGATAATTATACAATCACTATTTTAATGATTACTTAAATATTAATTAACTCGTTATTTAAAATTAACATTTAAATATTACTCAAATTATTATTTGAATATCATTTGAATTATTCTTTATATATATATATATATATATATATATATATATATATATATATATATATATAATAAAACATCAATTAAAATAAATTTTATTATTTAAATTAAGATCGAGTGATATTTAATACATGATTCAATACTAGCTAATGCCTCTCATTCATATAAGACAAGGGAAAGAAGGATTTGTTGATCAACTCAAATTGGGCTCAGTTGAAGCTCAAACTTGACCCAAATCAGCCTAAGATAATCTCAATTATATTCCAATATGCTTTTTGATGAATTTGAATCTAATATCTGATCAGGAAATTGCATCGACGGCGACGATTAAACGTGATCTTCGTTTCAGCAGAAATCCCGCATTCCAGATGATTTACTGCGGCGCGAGCAGGCATGGAACAGAGGCGAAGCTTGGATGTCCTTTACTAGAGAGAAATAATAGGAATGGAGGGGCATTCGGGGGAGGGCAGAGGAGAACCCTCCCTTGACCTCTTCCTCTCTTGGTGATTCTCTGTTGGCAAGATCCAGCAAGACCGACGCCCCAATTTTCTCCGCCTCTCGGTCCATCTAGCGCCACGAGCAAGGCCGAAAACCCCCTCTTCTCCAACTCTGAAGCCTGATAGCTGCGTTCAATGTTCTGATCTCCGGCCCTAGCAGAGTAAACTTGACGTCGCTGACCTCTAACCTTAGGCCGGCGTCACCTCCTCTCCCTTCCTTCGTTTGGTGTGAAATACTCCAAGCCCTCTTCTCTTCTCAGACATGAAGAAATGGAGGAAAGAGAGTTCTTCTATTTGCCTTCTTCCTTGATGCAAGCCAACGAGTAAAGCATGCCCTGCATTCATGCCACTGAAGGCTCGTTAACTGTGCTAGAATCATAGAAGGTCATTAAAGATAAGCATAAAGCTGAAGGACAAAGCCATAAATAACATCAGTTGAGCACCATTAAGGAGGAAGGATTGGTACGATCCTCTTGATTTTCTTGTACTGGTGTATGTGTGCTCCCAATATATTTTTTTTGTAAATAAGCCAATAGTTTGACAGCCATCATTTCTTCATTTTTAATTATAAAAAAAAAAAGGGAAAGCATGTAAAGACCCCTCTTCCCAAACTTCACAAATTCTATATACTGTGTACTGTTAATTGGATCAATGAATCATGCGCTCATATAAATTAATTGGGATTGCTCTTGATGTGGTATAAATGCATCTAAAATATATTAGAAATATAAATATATTCGGAATTTAATGTGCATTATTTGTGAGATGAGATGATTCTCATTTATGTCAATATTCTTCGCATTGTTTAAACTTTTGTTGATTGATGATAATGAAGTAACATTAATATAATAATTGATTTACTTATCATATAATGGCTGATTTGACAACAACACTTATGTGTTAAATAGTGTCATCGCTCGAGTCGCTAATAAACATAAATTTGAGTGCATTCATTAGTTGTTGTTCTTTACTGGAGGTGATAATTATCCTTCATGATGTTCCTTACGGCATCATACTTTTCTTGATTTTGATGTGAAATAGTCTCAGTGTCTATTGCAAATTCATTTATATGATTAGTTTGATAAAGATGTATATGCTAATAAATATAAATAGTGCACTTATAAAAATTACAGGAAGTCTTATTTTTGTTAAATTTTCCCTTCCGTAAATATGAATGTGAGTTTTCTTGAAGCAAACACTTAATTTTTATTATTATTATTATTATTTTTATATTGTAGATAATGTTAAAAAAAATGAAAGAAATAAATTTATCTTTGGAGGAGGACAACTCATATTTATAAAATATATTGTTGATGGAACTTATATAATTTATAAGAGAGATATTATCAAAACTACTTTATTGATATCAAGACAGAACTTAGATAGTTTTTCATAATTTATTTGAAGATGTAAGCATGATCATAATATTAATTCTTGAAATCTGCTAAGTAGATTAGTTAAACTTCCAAACTTCTATCACTCTTGAAGCTCAACAGAACTATCTCTACATGTATCATTAAGGATCTTACACATTGTCTAGTTGTAGTTTGAATATAATTTGTTACCTCATAATAGTACATGTGATAATTATATAAATAATTAAGTATTTTAGCCTTGTTGGAAAGCATGTATTTGATCTAGAAAGTGACCAATGAATTTATCCCTCTAATTGCTCAATTTATCATATATTCTTATTTATTCTCTCTTATTTTTTTTCGATTGCTTATATACATGTTCGTTTTATTTTGTATGCATGTTCATTTTGCTTATATAAATATAAATATAAACATTTGAAAATATTAAATTCTAATGCATATCCTCTCCTTGGTATTTTGATAGTCACACATTGGATGTACATAGTCTTTATAATAAATTTTGTGAGTAAATGATGTTGTACCTAATAAATTTTGATTAAAATTGACGTGGTTATATGACTCTTAATTTCTCATGCCATGTTTATATATATAATCGTTTGTGAATGCTATATTGAATTTCTTAAGCCTATGAATTTAGATATTAAAATACATGAAATTCTGACACCTACTTTTCTCTTCGCATTATTTGCGAGGTACATTTGGAGCTTTTGGAGCAATAAACGAAGGAGCCTACATAAATAAACCAGTCGCCCCCATTCATTTCGGTGGGGGTGCTACGGGCGGAACCACCGGGTCATAGCCCCCGGTGCTGTAAGTTTTCTTAAAAACTTAGAAAATCTTTAGGGGCCTAGATGATTGTACGCCTCCTACCCTTAGGGCCTTGTAGAAACTTCAATTATATTTAGGATTGCTTTGACTTTTTTTTTTCTAGATCCCTAAAACCTTGTGACATCCGCATAGAAGTCTTAAGGGTTAGAAAACAACACCATTTTTAGTCCTACAACTTTAGTGACATATAAGGACAAAAATTAAGGACTGAGTCTTAGAAAACATAGACTTAGGATGTATGTTCCCTATAGGATAGAAACATTAAAACAAAAACTTAGTGACACGTTTTCCTAGATTTAGTTTCTTCTTTTAATGCATTAATAATCAACCAACCGATTTTAATCTAATTCTTAAAATCTATTAAAATACTTAATTCTTAATCAAGTTATTATTAACACTTACAATTATTGAATTCTAAATCTAAAATGTGAATCTAAGTCAAATATAACTAATTTAATAATTAACTCACAACCAATTTAAAATCTAAAATATGTAGATTTAATTAGGAGATCAAATCATAATATTAAAATTCATTAGGATTAAAATACTTCTAAATATCAAACTTTAAAATAAATTTTAAAAAACAATCAACAAATCTTTTTTTTAATAAAATGCATAATCTATATTTCTTTTCTAATTTACAACAAACTAAAATAATATAACAAAGATAATTATCACTGGGTAACCCAGGCCTACGAGGCTATTAAGTTAGCCTCAAGGAGGGTGAAATAAACCTCACGGCCTCGGTGTGAAACAAAGGTGATAATTAATCAAATACTAAAAATAAAATCTTTAAAATTAACCCTAAAATACTAAGATTTTAACTTTAATTAAAATCCCCTTTGCCCCTTTAACAAACAAATATGCAAGTAACTTTAATTAAACTATCCTACATAGGACCTATCAAAACCACACGGCCTACACACACTTAGATTGGTTTGCTAGGACATGACTACTAGCCTTAGGTTAGGCCGATGCTTTTCTTTTCTGTCTCTGTATTGTGATGCTTTGTATGTGACTTGTGTGCTGGTTGCTTTTGCTACTTGTGTTAACTTTTATGTAGTACTTTCTGCGATGTTTTTTTTTAGCTTTCTTTTTGTACTGTTGTTGTGAGCGTTAGAATACCTATAGGTTAGGCACGCTTTTTCATACTAATGCTGTCTTCCTACAGGTGGCCATGCTTACACAGCGCTAAAGGGGGCTAAAATTAATAATAATAAATGTATAACTGCTTTAGGTACCTGCTTCAGCTGCTTAGCCCCCAATAATCAGAGCACGGCCAAGGGTGATTTATTTTTCTGCATTTTCATTCATATATAACTGCGTGGACGATTTTTCTTAGATGATTTTGATTATAACTGCTTAGGATAACCCCTGTAGGAGAGTCTAGATTTTTCTTCTCTTTCTGATGTAATGTATTTGATAGTAAGTTTTGTGAAAATCATTAAAATAAGGCATTTTAGATGTAAAGGAGTCCAAAGGGAAAAGAAAATCCTTACCGGGGGTTTCCTTTTTCATTTGGGCATCCTTTTGGAGCATTCACTACAAGGAGCCCGAAGGACTGAAGATGATCCAAAAACGAATCAAGGAAGTGAAGAAGAAGACTGAAGAGATAAAAATGCCTTATTTTAAGATTTGCATCGTTCCCGGGTTGTTTTCGGTGGAGCCCGGCCACCCTTACTTTTCTGTACTCTGTGATGTAATATTGTATGGCACTTGCCATGGACACTCTCTTTCGTGGGTTTTTGTTATGTTTATTGTGCTTTCTTTACTTTGCTTGCGTATTAGAACTGCATGCTTTTTCCTAGGTTTTTTAAATTGCTTTGTTTGGGTGTGGCTCGGACGGAGTCAGCGTTAGGCTCTTTAGGATGTTAAATTTTTTATAAAGTTAAGATTTATTTAAGCAAGATAAAAAGTGAATATAGGATTAAAATCAATCAATTTTTCTAAAAATTAATGCATGATTCCTTTAAAAGGGGTCACTTTTTTTAATTACAACAAATAAGCCTTGCTCACTTTACAGTGACTACTGGCCAGTCCTGATTGGCCTTACCTACACATGCATAGCCTTGAGTCAGCATATAGATTTTTTTTCTTTTGGAACATAGAGGGATAGTTTACTTTGCATAAGCATAGTACCATTCATAGTCGGGCTTGATACCCATTTTCTTTTCTATCTCCTAACACTCTTGCATTTGCATAAGACTTGATAACATGGATTTGATACGCTAGGTGGAGTTTAGCTGGTACCCCTTTCCGAGCAGGGTGGTAAATCCAGGTCGGGGCTGCTTAGATCCCTAGTGGGGTCTAAGTTATAAGTCCCCTAGGTGTGTCTCTTTCATCTGTGTTGAATTCTGAATCCGTTATCTTTTAAGGTAATAATCTGGTCTTCGATCTTTTAAACTCAAAATTTTAATTACATCTTTATTCATTTAAAAAGTCTAATCATCACTAAGGGTAAGGAGAAGAATTTATCTTCTTCGGAGTAGAACTTAGGAACTTTCTCTGTGCATCAAATCAAGAAGAAAATAATACACCGTCCTTAATCGAGAGTTTTCTTAGATCGAGGTCTAAGATGTAATTAACTACGGGGGCTTGCGCCCGTAGGAAACCGATCCCCATAATCAAATAAACCCTATTCGAGCCGATGTATCGAATAGGGGAAATCTCGTGAATTTCGGGTTATAGATATTATTATCCATCGAGGTTGGTAGGTGAAAGCCGCTATCCTCCATGGCTAATCGTATCTATAACTCCATCTGCTCTTCCATCAGCCTGCTTGTGTCGATTGTAAAGGTCTACGACCACTTTGTCCTACGGGATAGTGTGATCATACCCTTTGCATTCGAACCACACGAGCGGAATCCTTTCGGAGACCCACAGATCCACCAAGGAAGGACCTCATTTGTAATCAACTAGAATACTAGTGGATTCATTCAAACTGGGCTAGGCCCCGTGGTTTTTCCCCCTTTTCAGGGGTTTTCCACGTAAAAATATTGGTGTCTCATGTGAATGCTAGAACCTCTCTCTTATCTGATTGTGTGTCGGATTTTCGTACAATGCTAAAACGAAAAACTTTATATTTCTCTACCGCCGCTAATACTCCTGGATGTAACAGTTTGGCGCCATCTGTGGGAACGTGATTCCTGACTGGGGGGCAACTTTTGCTCCAATCTCAAAAGATCGCTCTTATCAACTTCCTAACATTAGTCATTGTTGCATCATATGCGGACTAGGGGGCAACTTTGACCCCAATTATGGTCAAAAAGATCCTCCGATGCTTTCTATATCAAGATGATATTTCAGGAAAATCCCAGCAACATGCAAGGATACTTCCAATCAATTACAAGCCTTATACAGTTCCCAGCTAGGCTTCTACTCCTTGGACAAAGTCTTAATCTCAAAATCAAAAAGGCAGTAACGGTCTAAATATAAATCATTCTTCACCTTTGATTCAGTATATACGCGGCGTTCGCCCCCTCCTAATCAAAGCAAAATCAATCCCAGGGGGATTCGATTTGACCTCTTCCACACAGGTTAACGTCGTCGAGCAAAGGCTCCGACATACAACCTCGGAAAGGTCTCACATCCTTGGTGGATTCTCTCGACCTCTTCTACACAGGTTAACGTCGTCGAACAAATGTTTCGACATACAACCTCGGATAGGTCTCACATCCTTGGTGGATTCTCTGGACCTCTTCCACACAGGTTAACATCGTCGAACAAATGTTCCGACATATAACCTCGGATAGGTCTCACATCCTTGGTGGATTCTCCCGACCTCTTCCACACAGGTTAACGTCGTCGAGCAAAGGCTCCGACATACAACATCGGAAAGGTTTCATATCCTTGGTGGATTCTCCTGACCTCTTCCACACAGGTTAACGTCGTCGAGCAAAGGTTCCGACATACAACCTCGGAAAGGTTTCACATCCTTGGTGGATTCTCCCAACCTCTTCCACACAGGTTAACGTCGTTGAGCAAAGGCTCTGACATACAACCTCGGAAAGGTCTCACATCCTTGGTGGATTCTCCCGACCTCTTCCACATAAGTTGACGTCATCAAGCAAAAGGCTCTGACAAACAACCTCGGATAGATTATACATCCTTGGTTAACGTCACCAAAATGCCGTCAATGGACTTCCATCGGACTTCTACACAAAGTTAAATTTCTACCTGATGTTGAATTTCCTCTTGTCGCTGAACTTTTGCCTTGCAGGACTTTCAACGGACTAATATACGACGTTGTACTTCTACGCGACGTCGGACTTCTACTCGTCGTCGGACTTCTGCCCATCGATGAACTTTCATCGGTCTTCTACCCGAGGCCGTACTTCTACCCGACATCGGACTTCTCCTTATCGTCGAACTTCTGCTCGTCAACGGACTCCTACTCGTCGTCGGACTTCTGCTCGTCGACGAACTTTCGTCGGTCTTCTGCTCGACATTGAACTTCTACCCGACACCGGACTTCTCCCTGTCGTCAGGCTTCTGCTCGTCAGCGGGCTCGTACTCGTCGTCAGACTTCTGCTCGTCGACGAACTTTCATCGGTCTTCTACCCGACATTGAACTTCTATCCGACGCTGGCCTTCTCCCTGTCGTCGGACTTCTGCTCGTCTGCGGACTCTTACTCGTCGTCGGACTTCTGCTTATCGACGAACTTTTGTCGGTCTTCTACCCGACTTTTAACTTCTACCCGACTCCGGACTTCTCCCTGTCATCGGACTTCTGCTCGTCAGTGGGCTCTTACTCGTCGTCGGGCTTCTGCTCGTCGACGAACTTTCATCGGTCTTCCACCGGACGTCAGAATTCTACCTGTCGTCAGACTTCTGTCCGTCAATGGACTTTCGTCGGTCTTCTGCCCGACGCCGGATTTCTGCAGTTCAACAGATCTCTCGAAGAACAGGGAGGAGAAGAAAAATCCCGTAACTCCTGCACGAGAGGAGGGGCTCTAATTCGAGCAGGGGAAATTTCCCACTTGCAAATAGCGGAAGCCTCAACAGTTAGAAAGCCGTGGGGGAAGGAAGAAAAATCCTGTAACTCCTACACGAGAGGAGGGGCGCTAATTCGAGCGGGGGAAATTTTCCACTCGCAGATAGCGGAAGCCTCAACTGTCAGAAAGCCGTGGGGGAAGGAAGAAAAATCCCGTAACTCCTGCACAAGAGGAGGGGCGCTAATTCGGGCGGGAAAAATTTCCCACTCACAAATAGCGGAAGCCTCAACCGCCATAGAGCCAGAGGGAGAAAAGAAGAGAATAGGCAATTTTTCTAAAGGCCTAGGGGGCCTATTTATACTTTTTTGGAGAGAAGAAGGGAAGTTTCTAGAGTTCTCTAGCATTTTTGAATTTCCCACATTTTTTTAAATTTTCTGGAATTGTTTCGGATTTTTTAGAATTTTTTTGGAATTTTTTGGATTTTTGTGGGCCCCACTCAATTTAAAAAAAAAATTAAAAAGCAACCGCCGGCCACATAACAGGGCGCCCCAAGCGGCGCGCCTATTCACGCGCCGCGAGAGGGCCGCTGCCGGCGGCGGGTAGCCAGTTCGGCCGCCTACGCATGTCCGGGATTAATTTTCGACCCTGACGGCCCGAATCAGACGTTTTTGGGGTCCCCGAACACGTCTTTCGACATTTCGGACTCGATTTCGACACTTTCGGAACTCAACGGGGCTTCTATAAGCAAGTTTGCGCAAATGTTCAACTTTTGGAACGCAATTTTTTGCGATTTAGCTAATGTAAAAGTTTGGAACAAGTATTTTCGGACTTCTGGAGCTTCGACGTCCGAAAATAGGGGGGCAACTGATACACCATGCAAAAATTATCTTGATCGGGCATGAATCTCGAGGCAAAAATCAAGTTGGAAACTTCAAAGATTAAATTCGGGAGCACCTGAACTCCGATTTTAGCAAACTTATAGTCAAACTGAGCGTCTCGGAAATACAAACCCAGCGACACCAAATTCGACCCAATCCGAGCCCAAATGGGTCCGAATCAAGGACCCGAAGAGCTCTTGGAAGGTTCAAACCGCAATTTGAGTTACCAAACGGTCTCTGATTTTAACGAGCTTACACTCGAATCGAGCGGCTCGACGAGGCGAATCCAACAAGCCCAAGATATCCAAATTCCGACATCATTAAGGTGTCCAAATGTCCAACGAACGGTGCATGATCAAAGGATTCGATATCGGCCGTCCATTCAAACCACTCCCAATTCGCCCCTGATCTCACGCCTATTTGCGGGCTATGCCACTCCAGAAAAACTATAAATAGAATCCTCATTCTACACAAAGGGACTCAAGTGAAGAGAGAGAGAAGAAGAAGAGAAGAAGGAGGAGAAGGAAGAAGCTCCTCCTCGATCACTGCCGGAGCTCTTCCTGCCGCCTGAAGACGCCGGAACTCTGCCGGATATTCGGGAGAACGCCAGAATTCTTCCCAACTTCCACGGCATGTGGAAATTCTTCTCAATTAACGACAGAGTTTCCTCCTGACACCGAAACTCCGCCCAAGTGAGGCTGGAGTTCTCCTCTGCCACCAACAGACGTTGGATTTCTACCCGACGTCGCACCTTCACTCTTCGCCAAGTTTCTACCCGACGCCGGACTTCTACCGGTAATCGGACTTCGATGGATGTCTATGTGAAGATGGATTTCTTTCCATTGTTGAACTTTTACCGGACGCTGTCCCTCTGATCTTCGTCGTCAGACTACAGTCTTTCCGACCTCCGTCGCCCGTCGATTACGGTCCTCTTGACTTATGTCGCCCGCCGACTACAGTCCTTCTGACCTTCGTCGCCAACCGACTATGGTTCTCCTGACATACGTCGCCCACCGACTACAAGTCTTCTGACCTCCGTCGCCCTCCGACTACGGTCCTTCCGACCAAACGAACATGTCAACAATAACTCTTTGTATTAACATCATGTAATGTACTCCATAAGATGTACATCAAGCTAAGATCTTCTACCAAGGAAGGACCTCATTTGTAATCAACTACAATACTAGTGGATTCATTCAAACTGGGCTAGGCGCTGTGGTTTTTCCCCCTTTTCAGGGGTTTTCCATGTAAAAACATTGGTGTCTCATGTGAATGCTAGAACCTCTCTCTTATCTGATTGTGTGTCGGATTTTTGTACAATGCTAAGACGATAAACTTTATATTTCTCTACCGCCGCGAATACTCCTGGATGTAACAATAATAATTCATTACTAACTATTTAGTCTAAATATATTTTAATTTCCTTGCTGAGTAGTTTAACGAATGGTTCTATGATAGTCAGTAAATTAATTAATCAAATGTTTAATAGTAAGCCAAATGTTGTTTTATTGCTCTTAAACTATCCCTTATGTCATCTTGAATAATATAATAATACATTAAACTTTGATTTGGTCCATTAATGATCAAACTAACTATCATCTTAAAATTTTAAATTTGTAATTGAGAGTCATAGAACCATTTGCTCGAGATGTGTTGAATGGGATATACTCATGTTGAGATTTCCATCGGGGTAATGGAGGCCTAGGAGGTAGATTAGTTTTCCCTTACTTCTTTCGTTGTGAGGATGAATTATTCATCCCAGGTGCACCTTTATGTTTCCCATTAGTTTGCTCAAATTATTTCCTATGAGCATTTATAGCTTCATCTGCCAAAATTTATGCCTCCATACATTGGATCAGATCAGTATATGAATGAATAGTGTCATATATGAGTCATAAATAGAAGGGGCTAAGATGAAGGCCTCCGAGAAAGATCTCTCTCAGTAATTCAAGGTCTACTCCTAGAATTTGTTGAGCCTCGATGAAAAATCGCTGAAAATACTCCTTCAATGATGCTACTTCATTTTAATGGATCATGGAGAGGTGCGAAGAATCCTTAGGAATTCTTCGATTGGCTACGAACTGTTCAACGAATGCTTTGGCTAATTTGACGAATGAATGGATCATTCCGAATGAAAGCGAATAGAACCATATTCGAGCCTGTCCTTTAAGGGTGACAGAAAAAACATGACATATGAGTGCATTCAAGGCTCGCTGAATATGCATGATAGTTCTATAATTGTCAATATGCTCGTATGGGTCAGATGTTCTGTTATAGGACTCGATGCTCGATAGTTTGAAGTCAACCGGAATAGGGTGCTGAAGAATGGATTCAGTTAAAGGTGATGACTCAAGGAAGTTCTGTTGTCAAAGAATTTGTCTTACATCTCCTCCGGGAACTCTTCTCGTACTAATCTCCACAGTTCATGACATAGGACATTACGAGGGATCTTAGCAACGTATGGTTGGGCTAAGTCTTTTGAGAGATCTGAAGGAATGCGAGGTTGTTGAGTTATGGGTGAATGATGGGTAGAATTTGCTATATCGACAAGTTTGTTATCCTGGTGTGATTACAGATGTCTTCTTGACGAAGGAAGATTAATCTCTGCCTGAAGATATTCGAGTTAAACACCTTCGGCCAATGGTGGAGCTCAAGGGAGAAGAACCTCCTCCCACTGTGGTAATGATGGCTGCCGAGTCTCCCGCAGGAGTTGAAGGATCTCGTTCTGAGATTCTTCCATCTTTTATATTCTCTCTTCTAAGAAAGGTCCTGAGGTTCCTTCTACAGCAGCATTTTGCCCCTTAGGGTAAAAAAAGGCAGACATCGGGCTTCTATGATTCATAGAATGATTTCCAGGCTGGTGGGAGTTGGAGCGAGAAGCCCTAATGATGCGATTGCTATGCCTGTTGACCATTGAAGTAATACTTAAAATTATGGGATAATATTTCGCACAAACGGTGCCAAACTATTACGGGCTAGAATATACGTGACGATATTGTTAGAAAATTTTTGTCTCAACGTTGTACGGATATCCAGCACACAATACATGAGAGAAATAGAAACACCAAGATTTTTACGTGGAAACCCTAGAAAAGGAAAAAGCCACGGGGTCGCGCCCAATTGAAAAAGTTCCACCAGTGTTTGCTTGAGATACAAGAGGCTGACTCGTCTGCAAAAGTTAGGACGACCAGATTACAATGAATCACTTCTGGATTGAAATCTAATTACAATGTCGAGCAGAGTTCCAACGTCACTTTGAGATCAAGCAAAATTCTGCTGTCATTCGGAAGTCTGGCAGAATTCTTGCGTCCTTTGGAAGTCAGGTAGAATTCCAACATCATTTGGAAGTTGGTAAGAATTCCTTCGTCATTCGGAAGTTGGGCAGAATACCGGCGTCATTCAGAAGTTGGGTAGAATTCCGACGTCGTTCGGAAGTTGGGCAGAATTTCGGTGTCATTCAGAAGTTGGGCAGAATTCCGACGTCATTCAGAAGTCGGATAGAATTTTGACGTCGTTCGGAAGTCGGGCAGAATTCCAATGGCGGTGATCGAGGAATTTCTTCCCACCTAATCTTCTTTTCTTCTTTTCTCCTTCTTCTCTTCTTCTTATTGCTTTGGTCCTCTCTCAAGAGAAATGAGGGGTTTATTTATAGATTTCTGGAGTGGCATAGCCCATAAAAAGGTAAGAGATCAAGGGTAAATGGGGAGTGGTTGGATGGACGGCTGATATTGAATCCCTTGATTGTGTACCGTTTGTCAGACATTTAAAAGTTTTAATGATGTCAGAATTTGAAGATCTTAGGCTTGTTGGATTCGAATCACCGAGCCGCTCAATTCGACTATAAGCACGTCATGTTTCAAAACCGTTTGTTAACTCAAATTGTAGTTCAAACTTTCCAACAATGCTTTGGGACGCTTTAGGATGTTGATTTGGACTCATTTCAGCTCGGATTGAGTCGAATTTGGTGCCGTTGGGTTCTTATTTCCGAGACGCTCATTTTGACTATAAGTTTGCTAAAATCGGAGTTCAGGTGATCCCAAATTTAATTTTTGAAGTTTCCGGCTAGATTTTACCTCGAGATTCGTGCCTGATCAAGATGATTTTTTTATGATATATCAGTGATTTTTAATTATAATATGGAGAGTAAATAATTTATGTAATCCTTATTACTGATTAAAATGTTCTAAACTCTAAAATTATATAATTTAGTGATCTAATTTATTATATTCTAAACTTCAAATTATAGAAAATCTTGTTACAAGAAGCTCTAATTGACCTCAAATTAATCATTTTTTAATTAATAAAAATTTTAGGTGGTCTTCAAATTTGATCATTTTACCCCTAAAATATATTAGAGGGATCCCATATCATCTATTTATTCGCTATCATTTTTAAGTAGTCCTAAATCAATAGAAAAAATAATGATTTTTACTTCTTCTTTTTTTGTGACGAGATAGCACTGTTCTTAAGCCAGTGAAAATCCCGATCAACCTATTTTTCAACCCACACCAATTTACACGGGCCAACACTTAAGGCTTTTAATGATTTTTACTAGTTTTGATGAAACAACAAAATAAAGCTGCAAATGAGCTTATGAAGCACGAATACAGACTCCCCACTCATTGGTTGAATCCCACCTCAAGAAGCATTAAAAGTTTATGTGAGATATATTTCTACGATGGCCGGCGACAAAATAAAAGGGGTTGTCGGAGGCACAGCATAAGCAACCCATTGAAACCCGAAATTATCTTTAGCTCTCTAAGGTTCCGCTTCAGGAATTAAATAGGTTTTTTCCGATGTTTTATCTTCTAATAAACTTAGCAAAATGCTAATGATATGCCATGGTTGTGCCATATGTTGTTAATGGCAAGGAATGGCTTCAATAGGAGAGATTATTGGGTCAGGTCATCAGACGCAGCTTACGTTCGATATTCACAGTACTGAGCAGTATTGAGCTCAGTACTGTGAAGTACTGAGTACCGAGCAGTATTGAGCTCGGTACTGAGCAGTACCGGAGCTAGGTACTGCTTGGTACTTCTCAGTACTGAGCTCAGTACTGAGTAGGAGGTGATGTGACACATTTTCATTGACCTCCGAACATGTCCGATGACCTGACCCAATAATTTCCCCCTTCAGGGCCAAACAATGTTTAATTACTGGTGCACCTAACCACTTCAAGCTCCTTTGTTTTAATAATTACTTTTTGTTAAAAAATTTATATATATATATGGTTTAAAAGTGGTCTAATTATTTTCTAATAGAATTTTGATGATATATTATAAAAAATGGAGAAACTATTTTTATGTAATCTTGTTTAGTCTTTAAAATGTTCTAAACTCTATAATTAATGAATTTGGCGATCTTATTTTTTAGATTCTAAATTCCAAAATTACAGAATTTTTTTCTTGTTGAAGCTCTAATTAACCTCTCAGTAATCATTTTTAATTAATAAATTTTTTGGGTTGTCTTCAAATTTAATCATTTTACCGTTATTAAATATTAAATGGATCACATATAATCTAGTTATTAGCCAATTTTTATACGCACCCCTTTTTCAATTGATAAAATAAATGATTTTTATTCGTTTAATGAAATGTCAAAATAGAGCTGCGAATGAACTTTATGTAGCTTGAATACTACCTCTCAACTCATTTGTTTAGTCCCACATCATGAAGCGTTTAAAGTTAATGTCATATATATTACTATGATGGGTGGAAACATATTAGAAGAGGTTGCCGGTGGCACAACATAAGCAATGCATTGAAACCCTAAACTGTCCTTAGCTCTCTAAGGTTCCTCTTTAGAAATTCAAGAGGTTTTCTCTGATGTTTTATCCTCTAATAAACTTAGAAAAAACATTGATGCTGTGCTGTGTTGGTGCCACCTGTTGTTAATGGCAAGGAATGGGTTCGATGGGGGGCCAAGCGGTGTTTCCGTATCGGTGCACTTTGCATGGGCCCGATTCCCTCACCTCTTCCAGCCCCTTCCTTTTAATAATTAGTATTTATTAAATAATTTATAATTCAAAATCATACGCATCTAAAATTATAGAATTTTGTGATCTTATTTCTTTTATTCTAAACTCCAAAAATATAGAAAACTTTGTGGCAAGAGGCTCTAATTAACCTCTAATTAATTATTTTTTAATTAATAATTTTTTAGGTGGTCCTCAAATTTGATCATTTTACCCTATAAAAATATTAAATGGATTTCGCATCTAAAGTCTTAAAAATCAAATTGGACCGGCCAGTTTGACCGTTCAACCGTCAACTTATCTTAAGGCTAGTACGTTCATCCAAAAAATCATTTCAACATCAAATCGGGCTGAAGTGACCAAAAACACCGATTCAATTAGCGAGCTGGTCCAATTTCTATAATTAAGAAATTGTAGAAATTTCATACTTAGTTAGGCAGCACTCACCCGACCCTATAAAAACAAGTCATCCCACAGACTAATAATTATTCTATAATTAATTAACTTAATTAATTAATTATTACCATCACAATTTTTTAATACCTAAATAATTATGATATTCATTTATTAATTAATTTATAAATGACTTATTATAATTAATTATAATGATAATAATGCATTAATAACTAGTTAGTTTAAATAAATTTTAATTTCCTTAATCAATAGTTTAATGAATGATTCTATGTTAGTCAGTAAATTAATTAATCAAATGTTTAAAAGTGAGCCAAAAGTTATTTTATTGCTCTTAAACTAACCCTTATGTCATCTTGAATAATATAATAATACATTAAACTTTGATTTGGCCCATTAATGATGAAACTAACTATCATCTTAAAATTTTAAATTTTTAATTGAGAGTCAACCAGCAATATTTTTATACTAACAAGATGTGCCAAGAAATTTAATATTTTCATGTATATCCATAATTGCTAAGTCAAAAAGAAAAGTATTGAAAAAGCCTTCTTGTGACCCCCTTTTCTTAGCTAGCCCAATTTTAGTGTAGTAAGAACCTCTACTTCAATCTATTTTTCATTTATAGAAGGCCAATAACATCACTCATAATACAAATTTTAGCACTTCATTCGTAAAGAAAAAACTCAATTGTATCCACTAGGGAAGACTTGTTTTGAGACAGCCCCAATTAGGAGTGCTCATAAGCTAGCTCGAACTCGACTCTTTAATGAGCTACTGAGTTGAGTCATAAGCTCAAGCTCAAGTATAAAGTTAAGTTCAAATACTAAACGAGCTCGAGTTCACCAAAACTCGATTAATTAGCTCTCAAGCTGGCTCGTGCTTTTTAAAATAAAATTTAAAATACTATATTTGATTTATTTTATTTTTTTTAGAATTGTGCAAATACAGATCATGTCATTTCCTTCATTACGATTGATTTTATGTCATTTCCTTCATTAAGATTCTTATCAAGCCTGTCATTTCCTCAAGCAAAATTTTTTCTTTGCGAGATCTAGCTGAACGCTCGCCAACGAGCTTCTAGGGAATGACTTCCGCTTTGGCAAGCTTCTCCAAAGCTAATGAGCTTCTAAAACTCCAACTAGCTTCTTCAAGGCCAACAAACTCAAGTTAACCAGCCGAGTCAAGCTTATATTTATTATAATGAGTAGATCTCAAGCCCAACACGAAGCTCGACTCAAGTTCGAGCCCACTATTGATTAGACGAGCTAAGCTCGAGTTACTTAAAGCTTGTCAGAACATTCATCTTGTAATGTAGATCATTATTAGAAACCTAAAAATTGATTGTAAGCTGCCCAATAAGTAGGAGCTTCCCCATAATAATATTTATAGATATCTATAAATAACTTCACCTAATCCTCCCTTATCAATAAAATAAAATTCCTACCAACTACTCTCCTACTTACTATTCCCTGTGGAATAAGTCTTTTAAGAACACTGACTTTGACTGACCTTTTCTCGTTTCTTTGCCCCCTTAGTGCCCAACATAACTTGCCTAGCTTTCAAGTCAAGAGAAAGAAGGGAATAAATAACAAGGATTTCGTGAACAAAGTTTTGGATAAGAGACGCTCTATATTGACTGAGACTTAACCCAAATTGATGACCACAATGACACGGCACTTCACAAATGTATAGAGCATGTTCTTCGTTATGTGTCTTTTGAGTCAGTTTTCTATTATTTTCTAAAACAGCTTTTAATATCAAAATTATAAACATAAAAAAATTATACATAAAAGTTATATTAAAAATAGTAAGAATGCTATCATGGGCGAAGTTATATATATAATTATAGTAATATAATTATATAACAACCCTATTTTTTTTGTTCGGTTCCTTGGTTGCTGCTTTGTTTTCCTCTTCGCTGCTTAGTTTTATCCTCCGCTTATGGAGCATGTTTCATTTTGTCTCCGCTCCTCTCTTGCAACTCGTGACCTCGAGCGTGTTTCTCTTCCGCATGCACATGCCCAAACAGAGATCACCCCCAAACATCATGCTTTCCCTCGACCCAAATAGTCTGCTTCGTTTTTCCCTTTGCTCCTCTCTCACGACTCGTGACTTATGACCTCGAGCACGGCTTTTGTTTTCCCATTCGCTCCTCTCTCGCCCTCAAACGGAGACAGTCCGTGACATAGATTCTATCTTCTAAGGTCTAAGACCATGTTATTTATATTCTTAATTTTAATCTTGCAGCTCCTATTGACTCTTATAATGAAATGACAAACAGAATTATTTTGAAAATAATAAAAAAAATTGTTTCAAACGAAATCTTAATATAAAAAGCTGCAGTGTATGTATTAAATACTTGAAAGCGAGTAGCTGAAGTAGCGTACGTATCCCTTTGAGTCGTCTCTGTAAGATGGAATAGCTTGTCTACAGAAAGAGAAAGAATGTATCAGAACAGAACAAAAATAGTTCAATAATTTCATAGTGGCTGCTTTCTCACAGTTCTGTTTTGACCGTCCAAAATTGTTGGACAATAAATTTTTTTAATTTTCAAAATGTTATTAATGAAAAATAGTTTTGTTTAAAAGAAAGGATTAGAGAATCTTCTTAGCTATTTAATGTCCTAGCTTCGTCTATTCAAAGAAAGCTCAGCAATCTCCATATGGTCAAGGTAGCACAGACTTGTGCATGGATAGGAAGGCCTGACTAGCACAGCCTATCAATCTGTATGGAACAGCTTTCGTAAAAGTTTTCAAAAATAACTTCATAGTTTAAAAATTTTTAGTTCAAAATTTTTTTTGTATCAAATAGCTGCTTTAGAAAACATTAAGAATGTCAAATCCCAAATAAATTCTTGATGTAGTAGTTGAAAGATATGACTCCAATTATGAAATATTTAGTTCTTTTGTATTACTTACATGGTCAAACACCTTTTATGTGAAAACCTTTAAAGTAAAAAAAAAAAATATAGCGTCTAATCTAGTAGAAATAATTCTACTAGTGTTTGACATCAATTACAAATTGTATCATTCACCATAATTTCAAGATGTATAGATATAATATTGGAGGCCTGAATTATAGAAGATGAATTCCATGGCGGAAGTTGAAGAAACCTTTTGGTATTTGAGTTATATTCAAAAGATCTTTTGCAATATATTTGATCATTCTCATTTGAGTTTAGAGATCAAGAAGTCTAGTCTAATCTTAACGTTGGCATCAGAAGTTATTTTAGCTAGTGTCGATAGCATACATTAGCGTTATTAGTGATTGGTGGACATAACCTTATGGGCGATGCCGTTCGTCTCCATCCTAATTTGCCCTAGATGTGATCTAGGATGCCCATTTCCAGACCTAGGTCTATAAATAGGGAAAATTAGGACTCTCTTGGATCATTTTTGCTCTTCCTCTCTCTCCATGCCACCATAGTTCATGAGATTTTCTATGAGGGCTCCCCTCAACTCACACCTTTCCTGACCTAAACCCGCCACCAAAAGCTCGCCGGTGGCCAGATCCCTGGCTAACCGAGGCCAAAATTATTCCAAGGCCAAATCCGTTCGATCCAGAGCTCGTTTGGTTATGATTTCAACTAGAGATTTGTACGATGACAATCTACAAGCTCAACCATATCAAGATCCCAAAGATCCAACTGTTAGATCTCTCAAAAATCTTAGACCTAGGTCACAACACCTAGATTTAAATAACTTTTTGTATAGTGTGTTTTAGACCTCGAATTTGGTCCCCTATGGATGCTCTTGATGCTTAGATGCTAAGTTTAAATTTTCATCAAGTTTGGTCCACTTGATCGAGAGAAAACTTTAAAAAAAAGCTCTAGGGTTTTGGTTCGGCTGATTATCCGCTATGGGTGTTCTAGACCATTGATCTTGCATATCAACAGATCAGATCTTGCCAAACCACGACTCTGTCCAACAATTATATCGATCCCACGCCTATTCTTTTTATTTTGCCAAATCAAAGCCGTTGATTCAAAATGGCGTGCTATCCTATGGTGGGCGGTAGCTACTGACGCGAATAAGTAAATCTGCATCCACCGCCGACATGATTGGCCAATCATGACCAATGAATGCCCAACGCAATCATTGGCCATTAACCGCGCCACAGTCCAATGATTGTCGCGGTTTGAATCTCCCAATAAGAAGCCGCCCCGTCGCCTCCCGCCGTCGCCTACTAAGTATTTATTTCTTTTAATTAATTATAATTAGTTTTAAACCTAGATTTCATTAGAAAATTATTTTAAATTAATTTGAGATCCAAAAATTGAGTATTTCATATCAAAATTTTTAGAAAAATCCCCTTTTTAATTTAAAAATAAAATTAACTTAAAATATTAAATATATTTTAAATTATTTTTTGGTTATGAATTATACATTATTTTTTAAATTAATAATTAAGTATAATTGTTTAAAAATTTTTATAAAATTCAAAATCTTATTTTAAAATAACATTTTATTTCTTTCTTATATAAAAATCAGAAAATTATTATTATTATTATTGTTTTATTTTAAATTATTTATTATTATTATTTTTTAATTATTACTTTAATTATAAAACATATATACTTATTTTACCCCTAAAATATATTAGATGGATCCCATATCATCTAATTATTCGCTATCTTTTTAAGTAGTCCTCAATCAATAGATAAAATAATGATTTTTACTCTTTTTTGTGACGAGATAGCACTGTTCTTAGGCCAGTGAAAACCCCAGTCGACCTAGCATACAACCCACACGAATACGGACTCCCCACTCATTGGTTGAATCCCACCTCGAGAAGCATTAAAAGTTTATGTCGAATATATTGCTATGATGGCCGGCGACACAATAAAAGGGGTTGTCGGAGGCACAACATAAGCAACGCATTGAAACCCGAAATTATCTTTATTATATATATATATAAGTGATCTAATTATTTTCTAATAGAATTTTGATAATTAATTATAAAAAATGGAGACACTATTGTTATGTAATCTTGTTTAGTCTTTAAAATGTTCTAAACTCTATAATTAATGAATTTGGCGATCTTATTTTTTAGATTCTAAATTCCAAAATTACAGAATTTTTTTCTTGTTGAAGCTCTAATTAACCTCTCAGTAATCATTTTTAATTAATAAATTTTTTGGGTTGTCTTCAAATTTAATCATTTTACCGTTATTAAATATTAAATGGATCACATATAATCTAGTTATTAGCCAATTTTTATACGCACCCCTTTTTCAATTGATAAAATAAATGATTTTTATTCGTTTAATGAAATGTCAAAATAGAGCTGCGAATGAACTTTATGTAGCTTGAATACTACCTCTCAACTCATTTGTTTAGTCCCACATCATGAAGCGTTTAAAGTTAATGTCATATATATTACTATGATGGGTGGAAACATATTAGAAGGGGTTGCCGGTGGCACAACATAAGCAATGCTTTGAAACCCTAAACTATCCTTAGCTCTCTAAGGTTCCTCTTTAGGAATTAAAGAGGTTTTCTCCGATGTTTTATCCTCTAATAAACTTAGAAAAAACATTGATGCTGTGCTGTGTTGGTGGCAAGGAATGGGTTTGATGGGGGGCCAAGCGGTGTTTCCTTATTGGTGCACTTTGTATGGGTCCGATTCCCTCACCTATTTCAGCCCCTTCCTTTTATTAATTACTATTTATTAAAAAACTTATAATTCAAAATCATACATATAAAAAATTATAGAATTTAGTAATCTTATTTCTTTTATTCTAAACTCCAAAAATTAATATAGAAAACTTTGTTACAAGAGGCTCTAATTAACCTCTAATTAATTATTTTTGAATTAATAATTTTTAGGTGGTTTTCAAATTTGATCATTTTACCCATTAAAAATATTAAATGGATTTCACATCTAAAGTCTTAAAAATCAAATCGGACCGGCCAGTATGACCGTTCAACCGTAAATTGATCTTAAGGCTGGTCTGTTCATCCCGAAAATCATTTCAACAACAAATTGGGCTGAACTGACCAGAAACACATATTCAGTTAGCGAACTGGTCTAATTTCTATAATTAAGAACTTGTTTAAAATAAGTAAGAAATTTCATACTTAGTTAGACACCCACATATTAATAATTATTCTATAATTAATTAGCTTAATTAATAAATTATTGCTATCACAAATTTTTATTAATACCTAACTAATTGTGATATTCATTTATTATTTAATTTATACATGACTTATTATAATTAATTATATTAATAATAATTCATTACTAATTAGTCAGTCTAAATAAATTTTAATTTCCCTGATGAGTAGTTTAATGAATGATTCAATGATAGTCAGTAAATTAATTAATCAAATGTTTAATAGTGAGCCAAAAGTTATTTTATTGCTCTTAAACTAACTCTTATGTCATCTTGAATAATATAATTATACATTAAACTCTGATTTGGTCCATTAATGATCTAAACTTACCATCATCTCAAAATTTTAAATTTATAATTGAGAGTCAACTGGCAATATTTTTATGCTAACAAGGTGTGAGGAGAAATTTAATATTTTCATGTATACCCATAAGTGCTAAGTCAAAAAGAAAAGTATTGAAGAAGCCTCATTGTGACCCCCTTTGCTTAGCTAGCCCATTTTTAGTGCAGTAAGAACCTCTACTTCAAGCAATTCTTCATTCATAGAAGGCCAATAACTCCAATAAAAATTCAAATTCATTTAGGAAAACTCAATTGTATCGACCACGGAAGACTTGTTCTGTGACAACCCCAATTAGAAGTGTAAATGAGCTGAGCCGGCCTGTGAGCTAGCTCGAACTCGACTCTTTAATAAGCTAGCGAGTGGAGTCATGAGCTTGAACTCGAGCATAAAGTTAAGCTCAATTACTAAACGAGTTCAATCTCGAGTTTACCCTAACTCGACTCATTAGCTCATAAGTTTGCTCGTATTTTTTAAAATAAAATTTAAAATATTATATTTGGTATTTAAAAAAATTGAGAATTATGCGAATACAAATCATGTCATTTCCTTCATTGCTGTTGATTTTATGTCATTTCCTTCGTTACGCTGGGTTCCTATCAAGCCTATCATTTCCTCAAGCAAAATTTTTTCTTTGCCAAATCGAGTTGGTCGCACGCCGACGAACTTCTAGGGAACAACTTCGGCCTCGGCGAGCTTCTCCGGCGGGCTTCTCCAAAGCTACGAGCTTCTAAAACGCCAACTAGCTTCTTCAAGGCTGATGAACTCAAGTTAACCAGCCGAGCTCGAGCTCGAGCTTACATTTATTATAATGAGTAGAGTTCGAGCTCAATACGCAAGCTTGACTTGAGTTCGAGCCCATTGTTGATGGGACGAGCTAAGCTCAAGTTACTTAAAGGATCATTATCAAAAACCCTTAGTCGCATTTACATTTTCGTACAGTAAAAACTGATCTTAATTAAGCTGCACGATAAGTTGGAGCTTCCACATAATAATATTTATATATATCATTAAACTAAAATTCCTATTAACTACTCTCCTACTTACTATTCCCTGTGGAATAAGTCTTATAAAAACGCTGACTTTGACTGACCTTTTCTCCTTCATTTGCCCCCTTAGTGCCCAACATAACTTTCCTAGCTTTCAAGTCAAGAGAAAGAAGCAAACAAATAAGAAGGATTTCGAGAACAAAGTTTTGGATAAGAGAGATGCTCTAAATTGACTGAGACTTCAAGCCAAATTGATGGCCACAATGGCCCGGCACTTCACAAACGTATGGAGTATGTTCTTCGTTATATTTCTTTTGAGATAGCTTTTTTATCATTTTTAAAGCATTTTTTTAATTACAGTAACATAAGTACATAATAGCCCTAATTTTTTTTGCTTAGTTCCTTGTTCGCTGTTTTGTTTTCCCCTTCTTTGCTTCGTTTTCTCCTCCTCATGTGGAGCATGCTTTATTTTCCCTTCGCTCCTCTCCACGACTCGCGACCTCGAGTGTGTTTCTCTTCCGCATGCACAGGCCCAAACATAGACCGCCCCCAAATGACTTCCTTTCCCTCGATCCAAACGGCCTGTTTGTTTTCCCCTTTGCTCCTCTCTCGTGACTCGCGACTTACGACCTAGAACACGCCTTTCGTTTTCCCTTTCGCTCTTCTCTCACCCCCAAACGGAGACCGCCCGCCCGTGACAAATATTTATGTTTTTTAAGCTCTAAGGGCCATGCTACTTGCATTCTTAATTTTGATCTTACAGCTCCACTCGACTCCGGTAATGAAACGACAAACAAAACTATTTTAATGTATTCTAACATTTCAGATAAAAAGGCAAGCAGAACCATTTTAATTTAGGCCTCCCCTGAATACAATTTTGGCTCCCCCACATAATGCTGTCCCAAATGAAGTTTTGGGCTTCATCTAGGACAGCTTTCGTACTGCTTTCTAAAGTAACATTTTACTACAAATTTTTTTTAATAAAAAAATTACACATAAAAATTATTTTAGAAAATAATAAAAAAATTATTTCAAACGAAATCTTAATATAAAAAGCTGCAGCGTACGTATATATTAAATACTTGAAAGCGAGTAGCTGAAGTAGCGTACGTATCCCTTTGAGTCGTCTCTGTAAGATGGAATAGCTTCTCTACAGAAAGAGAAAGAACGTATCAGAACAGAACAAAAATACTTCAATAATTTCATAGAGGCTGCTTTCTCACAGTTTTGTTTTGACCGTGCACAATTGTTGGACAATAACTTTTTTTAATTTTCAAAAAAAATTTAATGAAAAATAGTTCTGTATAAAAGAAAGAATTAGATAATCTTCTTAGCCATTCAATGTCTTCGTCTATTCAAAGAAAGCTCAGCAATCTCCATATGGTCAAAGTAGTCACAGACTTGTGCATGGATAGTTAAGGCCTGACTAGCATAGCCTATCAATTCTCTCAGAAGAGCTTTATTAATGTTTTTAAAAACAGCTTTTTAATACAAAAAAGTTTCAGTTCAAAATTTTGTTAGACAATAATGATCGAGCAATGATGATCAGGAGTTTATGGTCAGGTGATGTCTTTCTTTGATTTGAAAAGGTGTTTAATGAATGATTGTACTAATACTTTCCATCGATTTCAAGTGATGTCTTTCTCATTGATTTGGAAAGGTGTTTAATGAAATATAGCAGACATACAACATATAGAATATATTTCATGGGAGAGTTAGAAGAGCTTTGAAACATTAGAGTGATATGATAATTTGTTCTTTGTTTGATCATTCTCGCTTGAGGAAGGGAGATTGGAGACTGAGAAATTCAACATAAATCTTAGTATTGATGTTAGGAGTCAAAGTTGGTGTCAATAGCATATATTAATCTTATAAGTAACGCCATGCAATAATGTTGTTAGTAATGGCATGCAATAAATTTAATAGAGGTCAACTCAACCATGAAACTATGATAAGAGGACTATAGTTGGGAATTAATGTTCAAAGGATCATGGTCGGACGTTGATGGTCAAAGGATTGTAGTCAAATGATGGAGGTTGAAGGATGGTAATCATACGACGATATTCAAAGGAGCATATTTGGGCAATATTGCTTAAAGGATCATAAACGGGTGAAGATATTTAGAGGATTGTAGTTGGGAAATAATGACTAGATGATAGTAATTACGCGACAATAGTCAAAGGATCGTAATCAAAATATGGTGGTCAGAGGATCGTAATAAAGCAACAATGGTAAGAGAATCATAGTTAGACAATGATAGTTGGAGGACAGCAGTTGGGTAATGATTGTCAGAGGAATATAGTCAAGCAGTGGTGGTTGAAAAACCATGGTCATGCGACAAAGGTTTGAGGAATAGATCCGTGCTACAATGGTCGAAGTATCATAGTGAAGCAATGCTGGTTGGAGGGCCTTAGTCAGGCATCGATGGTTGGCATACTATAGCTAGGCGATGGTAGATCAACGAAGGAGGTCAAGCAACAGTAGTCTGACAACTATTTTGGAACGATTGCATCATTGATTAGAAGGGGTGAATGCCATGTGTATTTGGAATCAAATGTACCAAAATTTAATTATAAATTTATTAAAAATAATGTTTTAAAGATCTTAAAGTTGATCTTGAAAAACTCGGTTCAAACATTTGAGTGCTTTGATATCTAGAAATTATGTTAAGATCCATCTCGCATCAAATAATTTGTTTGTTAACATATTTTTTACCTCCTAGCTTTAGGTATCAAAATTTGCAAGCTCCAATATTATTCTATGTTAAATGATTACATCTAGTGAATTGATATAATTTTAGATGGATTATTAATGTTTATGACTTTGAATAACAAAGGTTGATGTGAAATAGAAATACATACAATTTGTAATCATTTAACATTTTGATATTAATGCTACTCTTCTGATTTGATTCACATAGGCACAATGGATTAGTTAATTTAGTATTATAAATTCATTGGCTAATGCTTGTAAACAATGTTTACTATCGATTGGTAATTGTTTTAGAATAATTATATTTGGGTTGGGGGAGCTAAATATATTCATTTATGTGGATTTTTTATTGAAATAACAAATTTAAATGGCATGTTCCTTAGTTTAACTAATTTTTAATAATCTTTTTTTTTTTAGTTAGCATTTTATCTTTATTCTTATTTTCATTGGATGCAATTTCAATAGTTATTTGGATAAAATTTGATATAATGTAGAGTAGTTATTAATACTCTAAAGATAACGTTTGTCTCCATAGGAAATACTCCCTCTCTCTCTCTCTCTCTCTCTCTCTCTCTCTCTCTCTCTCTCTCTCTCTCTCTCTCTCTCTCTCTCTCTCTCATTAAATTATGTATTTTGATAAGTATACTTTTTATGTTAATTTTCATAAGATGTTGGCATTATTATTGGGAAATAGCTTAATATTTTATTATAATTAGTAGAAATTAGAATTTCTTTATTATTATGTGAGTTAACTAGTGTGTATTATAGAAAATTCTATGCTGATCTTGTTTAATTAAAATGTCTAGAATGTTTATAAAAGTCATAAAATTTTGTTATGCAAGTGTCCTCATCATGCTCTACTAGACTGACTATGACTTGATTGGGTCCATAATGACAATCATGGATGTAACATTTGGAGGTTTTTTATAACAAAATTCTTTAAAGATATTATAATATGCTTGAAGAGATAGATTTCAATAGTTTTCAATGGCCTTATGAGAGGATAATGTCAAAAGAGGCAGAAAGTATAAACGAAGTTGATGTTTTATCTATAAAGATTTTATGAGTTTTTGCCTTATCTAAGAAACTAGAAAATGGATGTCAATACAATTCAAAGCCAGCTATAGCATACAAAACTTGTAGGGATTTTTCAGAAGATGAGCTTAGGAGAGATGTGACCCGCCAAAATAACTGACAATCGCTCTTCAACATATCCTTGGATGTTGAAGACATGACTATGAAAATAGATAAAATTTTCTTTTATGTTGATTTTATCATGTTGAATATGAAAGAAGGTAGGGAGGTTGTTATTATTCTTGTAAAAACCTTCTTGACGACTTGAAGAACTTTGATTGATGTATTACAAAGAGAATTAACTATGAGAACTTACGATCAAATGGTAGCATCGAATATGTTTAAAAAGCTACTATGATCATTTTAGAATTGATTTGGCAAGAAAAGTTTAAAGTTATTAAGTTTTAATTTTTTTTACATTAACCCGGATCAATAATTATAAATAATATAAATGCTATTTAAATTTCTAATTTTGTGATAAAAATTTTAATCCTCTTTCATTTTAAATTTTTATTCCCCCTCCATCTTAATACGCATAATTTTACTTTCATTCAAGTTAAGACAACAAAAAATATAATCTAAAAGACTAACATTAATTTAAATATAATCATAATTTTAATTCTGAAGACTATTAATCTCTCATTATTATTAAATGTCTAATTTTTATTAAAATTTCGTGATGTATAAGATTGGTAGTGTAACGATATATTTCATAACTCTTATTTTATTTTTAAAAAATAATTTAAGTTAAATTAAATTATTAATAAAAAAATAATTTTATTATTTTTGAAAAGACCTTCTTGGCTACTTGAAGAACTTAGATTGATGTATTACAAAGAGAATTAACTATGAGAACTTACAATCAAATGGTATCATCGAATATGTTTAAAAAACTATAAGGATCGTTATAGAATTGATTTGGCATGAAATTTTTGAAGTTATAAATATTAATTTTTTAAAATTAACCCTGATCAATAATAATAAATAATAGTAATGCTATTAAAATTTCTAAATTTGTGATAAAATTTTAACTCTCTTTTATTTTAAATTTTCATTCCCCCTCTATCTCAGTTGACATAATTTTACTGTCATTAAATTTACGACTACAAAAAATATAATCCAAAAGACTAACATTAATTTAAATAAAATCATAATTTAATTAAAAAAACTATTAATCTCTCATTATTATTAAATGTCTAATTTTTTATTAAAATTTCGTGATATATAAGATTGATAGTGCAACGATATATTTCAGGTTCATTACTTTATTTTTAAAAAATAACTTAATATATTTTAAAAAATAAATTAATTTATTAAAATAAAATTAATTCAAAATCATTATAAAAAAAGACAAATAAATAATTCCATAAAAAATCCTTAGATTTTGCTGTATATTCAAAGCCCTACTTTTTTGACTTTCTCTCCTAGAAATATTTTGTACGACTCTAAAATACCGATAAAATTAAAAATCCAGCTAAAGCAAGGCCGATTGTGATACCAGCTTTTCCGCTTTGGCGTTTTCTGCTACGTGCAAGCCACTTGTTCGATAATGATTGGCCATCTGTTAGTTGACTTTGTCAAATTTTCTTTTAATATAATACATAATTTTCAAAATAAATTTAATACATAAATAATAAATGTTGCTGGCGTATACTAGAAAACTTGGCATGATTGGCACGGCCATAAAAATAATATTTTATTATTATTATTATTATTATTTTGGAAAAAATAAAGGACTTAGTGAAAACTTATAGGTAAAAAAGTTATAAAAAATAGAATTAGTAGTCTAACAAAAAAGAGCAGACCTCAAAGTTGGAACAGTCAAAAGAACTCCTAATAGGATAGGAGAAGGCTAAAAGGCAAAACCACAAAACAAGTTAAGGAAGAGGATAAAAAGGAGTTTATAGAATTGTAATGAGAAATAAAAGAAAAAGAAAGAGTAAAATACAACATCAAATATAAAATTTATCGAAATAGAATAATCAGATGATCAGCTTCAATTCCAAAACAAAAGGCAACCTTAGTTGCCCGAAAGGAGATCTGGATGGGAGATACTCATCGTTCACGACATCCAAAAATTCAAATAGATATAAAATTCACGGAAGGAGGCAAATTGCAAAACAAGACAGAGAGTGGCAGATAAGAATATCTGGAGGCCAGCGGGGTATTAAAGAACAAAATGCTCAGGTGCAGGGGGCATGAAACCTAAAAACAAACAAAAAAAATTTAAAGAAACTTCCTGGAAACATCCCCATTTGTAAATCTTGAAATCTCATGAGACCTTTTAATAATGAGGTGAAGAGTGTCAAAGCTATTGACATTACTCCCAATTTTTCTAGCATTTCTCTCCCTCCAAAGATGTTAAACATATCACCATAAAATAACAACGTAGAAACTTTTTCTTGGTATTAAAATGAACTGAATCACTAGAAAATTTCATTGCTTGCTGGAGAATAGGACGCAACAAGAAAATTTTCTGCCCAGGGATCAAACCACCAATATCATTATAAGAGTAATCACATTCAAAGAAGATATGTAAGAGATTTTCATATTTTGAATTGCATTTACATCATAAGGAATCCACAATAATATTCCTCTTAATTAAGACATTTGTTGTTTTAAGCCCTCCAACAAGGCAAAACCAACCAAAAACCAAGTATCAAAAAGCATACAGTTTGTGCAACATAGTAGAGTGCCAAGAATCTAGATTTTTCCTTAGACATATACGAGAATAAAACTCAAAATCTTGATATCCACTACATAAATAACAATAGGGGTGTTAACAAAAGACGCAACTTGATTATTTGGTATGAACCTAACTTAAAAAATTTTGATTTAGATTTATTTTCTCCAATTTATAATAAATAGTGAACTCTATATTGTTATAAAGGGTTGTTAAAATAGGTTTTTGAGCTAGCTTTGGGCCTAACCCGAGTTAACTCTTTGAACCCATCTGATCAAAGCCCAAATACTTTTAGTAAATGAGTCGAAACCCTGAACTCAAACCCAACCAACCCTTTCAATACAAAAATGACCTGATTTTGACCACCAAATTGCGAAACAAAAAATATGAATCCATCACATTTGTATATAATATAATGTGATTTGTCTTTCTTCACTCACTCTCTCTACTTAGCTCTCACATGCTCCAACTAATGTAGTCTATTTTTTTTTATTTGCGTTGCAACCAATACTACCTTGCTCGGCAGTGCCGATGCATTGACGTTGTTCAACAGCTGACACTTCTTATCTCTTGTATTTCCTCACTCAACATTCAACATTTACTCTAATTAACAAAAAGGTAAATAAATGGGTCATCGGGTCAGGTCAGATCAACCAAATGAGGGCAGGCTGGGTTCAATTCAGATGAGCTCAAAATGACAATTTCATGTCAGACCCAGACCCGACCCAAAAAACCTATTTAGCATCTCTATATAACAATGAAGAGTTCACTATTTATTATAAATTACAAAAAAAAAAACCCCACTTAATCTATGACATAAATAAGAATCAAAGTTAAAATTTCAATATAAATTTTAAAATTTTTTATCAAATGTATTATTTGACAGCCAATATATATAACAATAAGAGTTCACTATCAATTATAAATGATAAAAAAATTGTGCAAGATAACCTGCCTAGCTTCGAATCAATATATGATTCAAAGCTCTTGAAATTGTACTAAGATTAATGATAAATATAACATTTAAGTGTTCTATTAATCTCAATATAAATTCAAAACCTTAAAAACTCATTCAAATGTAAAATAAATCAATATATTTTTATTAAAAAAAAGTTCATTAAAAATTAAAGAATAATCACTGAAATTTTTGCTATAATTAATAAATTACATTGTTCAATCAAATGAACTTTCTAAAGTAACTTTGCTATCAATATTTTTATAATATTTGCCGAAATTTTAGACATTCATGATTTTCATTGCTGACTAATATTTCTTTTTGTAAAAATGAACAACCAATTATAAAATATATGAAAACTTTGAAATAACCTTACCCTCACAATTAATTCATCTCTTTGTAGTGCCTCTTTTTTCTCTCTTCCGTATCATGCGCTGTTGTTGACCCTCTTTAAAGCAGAAGCTGGAAGAATTATTGGTTTTTTAAGTTTTTCTTCGTCACAGCCGACAGCTAAATTTCTGGATGCAATCATTTATTTTAGTACTAAATTTTCTTTGAGATTTGGGACTGTAGATTTCCTTAGCAGATAAAGATTTATAATTAGAGTTAACAATTTAGGTATTGGTTGGAACAGCTTTTGATCTAAATTTAAAAAAAAAAAAAACTGTACTAGAAAGTTGCTTAAAAAAAACAGTAAGAAAATAATCTTACTACTCTGTTGCATAACATTAAGAGAAACTTATGTGAGAAAGCATTAAAATGGGGGAATTCTATGTATTTATTGGAATTACTGTAGGTTGGCAGGTTCTCTTGGTGCCTGCTTCTATATTGGTTTTTTGGCCCTTATGCTGCTACTGTCCCAGATCGTTTTCTGAAGCCTCCTGGACGATGATGATGCTCCCAAATTTTATTTTTTCCCTTGGAAGGTCTACGGACAACCAGGGAAATCTGTATGCTTCATATCCTGATATATTATATCTGAGTCCAGGTATTTCTAAGGCTTGGGAGCTCTTTTTTGGCGGTTCTCAACCGTATAATGTATGCCAATTTTGTATCTACAGTTTGAATTTCACGTTCTGCAGGATTGGACAGTTTGTTAGGCTCTGAAATTATTTAGATTTACAGTTTTTCTTTTGTATTTCTGCAGCTATGCTGTTAGGATATATGAGGTTTTATTTTTTTTAAAGCAGCCTTTTGTTTGCTGATAGTTTTTGGTTAACTACTACTGGCAGGTTGTGGTAGTAGTTAACTTTTATATTGTATTCTTTTTGCTGGAATGATATGGGCCTTGGCCCCAAATTTTCCCAAAAAAAAGAAAATAATCTTAAAAAAAAACCTTAGCTGAAAGATAAATCGAGCGACGAGCTAAACTTTTAGTTTGGCATGGATTGGACCAAAATTGGATCAATCTAGCTCCAAATCAGCTCAAAATGTAGATGAATTATTCTGTGCGGACACTGGACGGGGAAAACCATCCGGTTTGCCTGTGTTGCGCTTTTATTGTTTTCACAGACACAAAACCGGACGATTCTTGGTTATTCCCGTCCGGTGTCCGCACAGAATAATCTCTCAAAAATGTATAAGTCTAACATCATTCATAACCCTATTTGCAACATAGGTGCTGAAAATAATCACTGTACTCATCATCTGAAACAAAAAAAAGGAGTGAAATCATATCTAATACAAACACTGTACAGGTTTCTCAAGTTTCTTTCTTTCCAAAGCCTTACATATTTCTCACCTCTAATACAAACATCTATACAGGTTTCTCAAGTTATTTTTTTTTCCAAAATCTTACATGTTTCTCATATGTAATACAGATATCTATACATGTTTCTCAAGTTCCTTTTTGTAGTGTATGCAAAGAAGATTAGGAGCATTTTCATCTATGCTGTCGTAATTTTAGAAAAAAGGGGCAAAAATGAAAGAATCCTTAACCAGGTTGCTAAGGAAACGGTAAGCCAAATCTATTACCTGCCCTGAAAAATACTAACTGATACCTGATTGACTGAAGCCTGCCCAGAATCAAGAGACTTAACTGAGGAAGAAAGCAGGTATGAAGTCTCTGAGCTTTCACTTCTGCTTGTGCTATCTGTCCCCTTAATGTTGATAAATGGAGGTTGGCTGGGTGCAGGAAGCTCCTTTGATCTGCTCGTTAGCATCTCCACAACCTTCCACATCGGCGGTCGCAATGCCGGAGATGCCTGGACACAGAGAAGCCCCACATGGAATATATTGAGAGCTTCTTCCTCTGTGCACTTTCCTTGAAGATCAGAATCCAGCAATTTTATCAATGTATCAGAGTTGTAATGCTGCCATATCTGTTACCAAGCAGAGACAGCCATTATTAATCCAACAGAGCTCATTATCACATCAGCTGGTATAGGGTTGAGCAGGAATTTTACCTGCTGCATGAGCGAATGGCCTTCCGCCGATGTCGATATCGAGTTCTGGTTCTTACGACCAGTGATGATTTCAAGAACAACAATTCCATAGCTGTAGATATCTGCCTTCTCAGTTAGTTGCCCATGAACAATGTATTCTGGTGCCATGTAGCCGCTAGAAGCATTGAACAGCTTGTTTCAGTAGAAAAGAGACAGAAAATATAGGAGGAAAGAAGGATAAATGGGCTTGTCTGGCTTACAAAGTTCCTGCTAGGCCAGTGCTGAGATGGCTCTGATCCTCTGCAAAGTACCTTGCTAAGCCAAAATCAGAAATCTTGGCCCTGAACCTGTTATCCAATAGTATGTTGCTGGCTTTTATATCCCTGTGAATGATTCTTACAACAGAAGCAGTATGGAGATAAGCTAGCCCTTCTGCGGTGCCAAGGATGATATCAAATCGTCTTTCCCAATCCAGTTCGTGCTTCTTGAATGTATCTGCAAGTAATCATGAGGTGAAAAAGCTCAGTTGAATTCACTAAGGACTTGGGTTCTTCTAATACTGAGTCTGAACCTTACCGAATAAGTAGTGATCAAGGCTGGTGTTGCAGAGGTACTCGTAGACAAGAAGGCTTTCAGGTCCTTCGACGCTGCAACCAAGAAGCTTTACAAGATTTTTGTGCTGAACTTGGTTGATGAGAGTGACTTCATTGAAGAACTGATCAACCCATTGCCGGGTGTTGAAGAAAAGTCTCTTAACAGCTATTTCTCTTCCATCGGGCAGAGTCCCCTGCAAGAACACATAACAATCTTTAACCATACTTCAATGGCTTCTCAGAAGCTTAACAATTTACTGAGGGGCTGTTGGTTCGAAATTTTTTAATGATTAAGGACGGATTAAGTGTCTAATACAGATAAATCAGACATTAGATGGTCAAAATGTGATCTTAATCCACCTTTCCCCTACATCAGGAATAATTCTATTGTATCAGTGATGAAAATCTTATGCATGCCATATAGAAATTGAGTTAATACTGATTTAATCCTCAAAATTTACCTAATCTGTAGCTCGAGTTTATCTAATCTAGAACCAAAAAAAAGCCCCGGAATTATAAGAGAGAACATACCTTATAAACCGAGCCATAACCCCCTTGGCCAAGCTTGTTATTTTGACTAAAATTGTCTGTTGCCTGACATAAATCCTCATATTTGAAACTTAGATGAGATTTTGAGATGGATCTGATGACCTCACTGTTAGCTTCTGCATAGAGAATCCATTAATAACAGACAAATTAAAACTTTCAAAACTCCACCCAAAAAAAAGTTGAGATTTGTTTGCTTCTCTTCAAACTCTTCTTACCATCTTCAGGATTACAAGACCTCTTCCATCTCCAGTAAGCAGCTCCCCCAATCACAGCCAACACAACAACCGTAACAGTTAGAGCCACAACCACCCAAATCCAAACTGCATCAGAACAGAAAACAAATCCATTAATCGCCAAAACACAAACAAAAGAAGCAAATTAGACAAGATTGAACTAAAACCAAATCACCATGAGAAGAGCTTCCACCGCCGCTGCCATCCACCGGCAAATAAAAAGGATACGTCGAGTACCTCATGAAGCATCCCGCATTCATCGCCTTAGCATCCGAAGAAGACGCAGGCAAACACCGCCCAACCAAATTATCCCTCGCTTGCTCTAAACAAGCCCTGCATCCACTCGAATTCAAAGATAACCAACACTGCGCCATCGCGTACACCGTCAGGCTCGAAGAGATCGCGATGCTCCCTACCTCGTAATAACCCTTCTTCTGATAAGCGTTCGCCGTCAGATTCCCAACCAAGTGGGAGGTCAGATTCGCCGGAGCATGTCCGTTGGGGAAAGTCGCGTTCCCGCAATCGAAGGTATCGGCGGAGTCAACTGAATCGCGGGATACGTCGCGGTCTGCGTACTCGAGGAAACATCCGTCGAGGTAGATACGGCCTGTGCTGGCCGGGAGGCAGTGGGGGAGCTTGACGCGGCTTTGGGCGTAGCAGAGCTGGCAGTTGACATGAGCAAGGTAGGAGAAGCACTGGCCGAGGCCATAGACGGGGAGATTGGAGTCGGAGCCGGAGACGGAGGTTCCGAAGCCGGATATGGTGATGTTTTGGAAGACTTTCTCCATGGCGTCGACGAAGTGGACGTCAAAGCCCTCGGGGTCGGAGGTATTTCTTTTGCCGCAGACGGCGCGGAAGATGGCCGGCGAAGTGCTGTCATCGGAGGCGGCGGTGGAGAAGTGGAGGAGGAAGAGGAAGAGGAGGAGGGGGAGAGAGGAAGCCATGCTGTCGAAGAAGAAGACGGGAGGATTTTGGATTGGTTTGGGGTTTGGATGGGCTGCTCCGTTCGGCATTTGGAGAAGAAGCACGGTGGGTGTAAAGTGAGGAAGGAGGAAATGTTAAAATAAAATACAATTCTATTTTATTTTATTTTATTTTTTTAATTAATTCTTGTGGGACCCACTTGAATCCCACCTGTCATGCTTAGGTGTCATGAGAGTTGGCCGGTGGGGTCAAATAAAACTCCTACCTCAGGAGGTGATATTCATATTTTTATTTTTATATTCAATTATACATATCTCTAAGATTTCTTTCCGTTTTGGTACATTTGTGTGAGCCACAATTACATAAATTTTAGGGATATAATATTTTTTCTATTATGAAAAAAAAAAAAAACTATATTGTAGATGAATGTTACAAAAATCTTAATTTATATTCGCCTTAATATCTTTATTCAACGATTTGCTAAAAGTAAATATGGTTTTATCGGCCTCATCGATGTGGTCTACTTATGACCTTATGATCAATCATGAATAAACTCTTCAGAATTTCAACATCGAGCGAAATGATTATGGACATCGTCGTTAACCACAGGTCGAAGCTTCTTCATTCACGCGTGCATGGAGCCACAGACCAAACGCAGAACTCTTAAAATTGTTGGATTGATATGTCATATTATGACTATTATGAAATTCAACCTAACGATACATTCAATATTGTTTGGGAAAAAATTACGATAGGATATCTCAATGGAATTCACATCATTGTAGGCTTCATTACCCTTGGATTTGCTCTGAGATTAGTATAATCTTTGGACATCATATATATCACTAATCTTAGCACAAATCAAATAATAATGAGACAATTTTGATGTGAATTCAATCATGGTATAACAACGAAAGTTTTTCCTATATTTTGTGAATTTAGGGTTCTTTAAATAAAGTTTGTTATTATTATTATTTTTTTAAGTTCTTGTCGCCAACCTTATTATTTGCACGTCACAATTTTTATTTGGGTATCGAAAATTTATCATATATTTACTCAAGAGCAGAGGAGATTTTGCGCAACAACAACAATAACAAGAACACTAAGTCTTTATTCCACTACGTGAGGTCGACTACATGATTTCTGTTTCTCCATTGCGTCCTGTTAAGAGCAAAACTCTCGTTTAAATTTAATAAAATATATAATTTCTAATATTTTAAAGCTAAATCTTTTTAGTTATACCTCTACCCTAAAATCTAGTTCATCTACTCTTATAACCGGGTCATCATAAGGAGATAAAATGAATTTATTTATTATTTTATAATCATTTTAATTTAATAATTTTATTTTTTTTGTAATGAATAATTTATATTTATATATTTTATTGGCTGGCCCAAAACTCTATGCTTACCAATCCTTCTAGAATCCTTTGAGCATATTTTGTCACACTCACCGTCAATTTCAATAATTCTAATGGAGGAAATGGAAGTATGACAATTCTAGGCATGTAAGTACTTCTAGAACGCAGCACGAATTTTAATAAATGCTTAATTAGTTTGATCCCTAATGTAATTTTAACAATTATGAATAATTATTGCATGAGGTGTGGACTTATGTTTTCTAATGATTGCTTAATGTTTATTTGAGCAATCGTTATAATAGTGGAGATTAATTAGAAGTTGGTGTAAATAAATGGAATATATAGGAGTTGCTTATAAATATAAAGTTGCTTGAAAGTCATATATAAATTATAAAATGTACAAGTTGGCATATATAAATATATTTATTTATATAAATATAAATGTATAAAATATGATATAAATGTTGTATGCTAGAAAAGTAGGCGCTGCCCCCTTGAACCCCCGACATATCTGCAAAACGTAGAATGATCAAGAATATGAACAAATAGGGGTCGAGCCAACTTCAAGAAAAAAAAAACTTTACACAATTCTGCCGCCCCCCTTGGGGCAATTGCTTAAAGACCATAGTATCTGGGGGGGGGGGGGCAGTTGCCTACAAATCCATGTAATAAAGACTAAAAAATAGATGGAATGGGACAAATTAACTAAATAATCATATAATAATTTTTTTAAAAAAAATTTAGGGGGCAATTGCCCCCTCTCAGCATAGGGTGGATCCGCCCAGGCACCCAAATTGCCCCAAACCATCACTTAATAGCACATTGTACACCCTACTCTTTTTTCTTGAAAAAACAAAAAAGATAATAAACCATGGGATTTCCCTCACATTAAAATTTTCACAATTTATATAGATTACTAGAGTTCGCTTTTCTTCTCCATTGAAGAACAAGATATTACAAAGAATATAATGCAAGCTTGTCTTTCTGTAAATTGTTTGTGTGTGTGTGTGTGGGGGGGAGAGAGAGAGAGAGAGAGAGAGAGAGAGAGTGAGTGAATAATGAAGAATTGACAATTAGATGGTCTTAGTCGAGGTAAAATGATCGGATGTGATGGTTGGGTGATGGCGATCAAGTGATGACGGTCGGGTGATAGCAGTGAAATGAAGATAGATAAACAATAGCTAGGGGACAATTGTTAGATGGTGGTAATCATGCTATGATGATTGAAAGAATGGTAGTCAATAGCCTATAGTGTCAAGTGGTGATCATTGATGTCAATGATTAAGTAGAGATTTAGAGTTCTTCAAATCTCCAAATTCTCTCCAAACTCGCGTTTCAGCCCCTTCATATAGAGAATGTGGCAACAATAATAATATTTTCAGGGTGGCATTTTGATAAATTTAATCAAAATTTTATAACACTCCATCAGACGAACTTTTATTACGTCCGGTGTAAGGACGTAGAGGAACGTTTGGTTGGAGGCAAAATCCCGCCAAAAAAACTCGGTATTTGTTTGGTACAACTAGGTATTATTTGATATTAACGAGGAATACCTCTCTTTGAAGACCAATACCGAGTTATACCGAGCTGTACCGAGAAATACCGAGTTGTACCGAGTTTTTCTAGGAAGTACTCGGTACAGCTTTTGTATAACTCGGTATTTCTCGGTTTAGCTCGATATAACTCGGTATTGGGTCTTCAAATGATGGTATTCCTCGTTATTGTTTGGTATTTTTCGGTATTTGCTCGGTACAACTCATTTTTTGGCGGGATTTGGCTCCAACCGGACGTTCCTCTGCGTCCGGTCGGAGGACATAATAATTGTTCATTGGACGGCTCATATTCTGATCACAAATCATTCATTCAAATTTCAACATTTAAGTGTTTTAATGACCTCAAAATTACGTGGTCATGGGCTCAATGGATTCGCCAGGTCGAGTCGCTCGATTCAACTATAAACATATCATATTTAGATATTGTCTCATCCTTCAATCAATATCCCAAACTTTTAAATTTCACTTCAAATGCTTGATTAAAGCTCCTATTGACTCAAATTAGGCCACTTTTAGTATCGTTAGATTTCTCTTTATCCAGACGCTAAATTTGACTAATTCTAAATTCTAAATTTTTAAAATATGTACTGATCAAATAAATTTTTTTTAGAATAACATAAATTTAAATTATTTATTTATTTTATAAGAAGAAAATAAATAATTATTTTTTTAGTTTTTGATACTTTTATCCATAATGAACGAGAATTGCGGGTGAATTAATGACGCGGCTACACGACAAAATACAAGTACCAGAAAGCCCAAAAGATCAATGACGGGATGAGCCACAGGAAGAAATCTGCATCAATATTTTTCCTTTTGGCCCTAGATTTTCATTATAATTATAAAAAAAAATTAAATAATTTTGATTTTACTTTTCTTTAGGAGTGCATAATTGCTTTTATATGAAGAAAAAAGAGGTTCCTATCGTAATCATATTATCTTTTTAACTGTGGAACGTACTGAATTTATGGACGGCAGAACTTGACATTAATGCCTTGTTTGGGGGAAAATTCATTGAAGATATTTCAATTGAAATTTAGGTTTTATTTGAGATAATTTTTTATTATTTTTAGAGTAATTTTAAGTAAAAAAATTTATATTAAAAATTTACTTAAAAAAATAAAAAATCTATCCCAAATGAAGCTTTAGGTTTCATTTGGATCAGCTTTCTTACTATTTTATATTTTTGTTGTAGATAAAATAACTTTTTAAAGTTATTATAGAAAATATATTTTTAGAACATTTTTTTTAAGTGCAAAAAAGTAGACAAATATAAATTACGGTTGTGACCTGGAAAACAAAGCAGAAAGAAAATTATCACAAATGAAGACTAGTGATAATAATTTTTTTTAATTATTTAATTTTTTTGGAGATAAATGTAATAAAAATTGCAAAATAATTATATATTATATTAATATTAAAGTAAACTTGAGTGAACAATATATGATTAGTGTAGTTGAGCCAAATTGGCATGATAAATGTCACATGAGCATAGCACAATGTGTTAAGCTAGAACTTCATATTTATTAATCTTAAGCTGAAGATAATCAGAAAACAGTGACCAAAAGCTGTCCCTAACAAAGCCTAAGTTAAGCTAGAACTTCATATTTATTAATTGAATCATATCATAACTTAAATTGAAGCGAGTAATACCAATAAATTTTTATTATTATTATGATAAATTAGTTTCATTTGGAGTCTTAGGGTATGTTTAGAGCATCTGCGGCTTTTTATAAAGTTGATTATGAAGTTGTTGTACAGAAAGTAACGTAACTACTCTAATTGCAAAAACAGCTTTCTATCATAAAAATTTTCAAAAAAATTGTAAGAAAGTAGTTGCCAAACAAAATTATGATTGTTGTATGAAAAACAAAGTCATGAGAAAAATGTCCTAAACAGATCCTTAGATCTAGTAGTTGTTTAATATATTATGAGGAGTTCTTTTAGACTTCGATTGGAATAGTTTTTGTACTATTTTTTAGCAGTTTTACTATATAAAAAATTATAAAAACTGTAAAAATTAGTAATAAAAAATTATCCCAAACGAAACTTTAATCTATAAATACTTATGTTAAGCAGTACGTTTGCAATAAATCAAAATTTGAACCCTTAAATTTTGACTTTGCTCTCCCTCTCCCCCAACAATAGTAGTTGTAGGCATTCTATGCTAACTAAAAGGCTAAAACCTTCCCTATCTACCAAGAGCTATAAACATGCTACAAATTATCTATTATTCTTATTATTTTACAAACTAAAAAGGCAAAAATATGCGATTTTACCCCCATTATAAATAATAAAATTGTAATATATTAAGTTATGGAGTCCATCATGATGAGAATTAAATCAAAAGATCATGAACCAACTTTTTATTATAAGATTTATTTCATTTTTTTATTTTTGTAATTATTTTTTACAGATATAGGATCGATTTTAAAATGCATGAATATGTTAAGAGATGAGTGCAATGCTTACATAAATCTTAAAACATATCGAAAATTTCTAAATCCCTTTCTAATCATTTTTTAAATCTATATATCCATATATAAATTTTCTCCGAAATTTATGTTTTGTTTGGACAACTTTCTTACTATTTTTTAAAGTATTTTTTAATACATAAATTTTTTAAATAAAAAATTTTGTATTAGAAAACAATAAAAAAGTTGTCTCAAACAAAGTCTTAGGCTTTGTTTGGGATGACTTTCTTACTACTTCTTAAAACAGCTTTCTAATACAACAAATAAAATTTTTATACTAAAAAGTTGTTTTAAGAAGCAGTAAGATAGCAGTCCCAAACGAAGCCTTAGTTTCAACTTGTATTATACATGAGTTAGATTTAATTACTCTAATAAATTCCACTTGTTATTTTGATAGCAAAATTATTTGGATTAACTTGATTTAATCTTGATTAATAAGACAAATTAGGATTAAGACATATAATGTAGAAGCCATTTTGATCTCATTAAATTGAGCTGAATTTTAGTCAAGAATATAATTCATTGATAGACTTATAAGAATATATTTAATTAAATGTAATTTATATTATTAAAGCATATGAGATTCTCAATTGAGTCTCACATTATATTATTAAAAAATAATATATTATTTTAAAAACATTAAATAATTTCTCTTAATAATATTATTTTAAATGCAACATGTTAATTTAATATCATTATATTTTAAAATAATAATAATTTTTTTAATAATCAACACTGATTAAATTTGTTCTTCTTTTTTCCCCTCATTTTAGTCATAAAGCTTCAAGCCTTAGTTCATCATGAATAAGACCCCCTCTAATTTATGTACTAATATTATTCACATCACCTCAATAGGAAAGATAAAATTCAACAAAAAATCTTTTATCCAAATAGCAAGTAACATATTATTATATAAAAGAAAATATTAAACTAAAAAGCCATGAAAGTTGACCTATGTACCATTAATATTTAACATTTTGTTGATAATATTTAAATTATTAAAGCTTATGAGATTTTAAATTTAATTCCACATTATATAATTAAAAAATTCTGTTAATTTAGAAATATCAAACAATAGCCCTCTTCCATATAGTTAATTATATTATTAAAATAGAATTATTATTTTTGAATGCAACATGTTGATTTAATAACAATTTACTTGAAAAGAGAATGATATCATTTTAAATAATCATTCAAAATTAAAATTTCCATTTCATTCTATATGTTTAGACATAAATTTTCATTATCTAATTTTTCATGACTAAGAAATTGTCTAAGACAGCTTTCTAATTAGTTATCTAATTATATAATTGATGATTGTAATCTAAATGTTGTTCAAGTGAATGATGAGGGGTTCTCTAGAAAGTTTGGAAGGAAAAAAAAATGAAGATGAATAAAATCAAACCTCATGTTCGTGGGTTTTAATTTTTGGGTTGTGTTTCCTGACTGTTTGGGCTTTTCCTGTTCTGTTCGTCTCTCTTTGGTGGAGTGGTGGTTGTCGTCTTTGTGGTTTTTTGGCTGGGGCCAATTGTGTGACATTGTTGGATGTGGGTGGCTGTTTGTTGTTTCTGTTGGTTTGTTAGAGGCTTGTTGTTTCCTCATCCTCTTTATTGCATGTTCCTTGTTGTTTCATTTTAAGCCGGTTGCTGTGGTCTTATTCTGCTTCCGTTGGTTGGGGCCGATTGCTACTGTTATGTTGCTCTTGCCTTCCTCTTGAGGTCCCTCTCTTAGGAGGCCCTTAGGTTCTCTTGATGGAATTGCTTGTTTTTGTTGCTTTCATTCTTGTATTAGATTGAATCATTTGCTTATAGATTTTGTTTTAAATATTGTATTTTTAGAGAGCTGATAACTCATTAAGGACTTATAATCTTTCTTTAATTTAAAGTGTAGACCTTTATGTGAGTTTTATAAAAATTAAATTAAAAAAAAAAAACTTCTGTTCATATGAAGATGCCAGTCAGCATTCGCACTTGCTTTATTTAAATAATATCTATTTTCTATATTATAAAAAACAAAAAGAAGGATTTTATTTCCTTAATGTCGCCGGCGGTTGGTCTGTCACCAAATTAGGATCGGTCACCTAACCTGCTTTAATATTGAGGTCGGCCGTACGTGAGAGAAGATGAGTACGATTTATTAGACTACCTTTTGGTACAATTTTTTATTATTATTTTATAAAATTAATTTATTAAAATCAGTTTTTTAAACTGATTGGAAAAAAATTGATTTCTTTTATAAAATTTTTATAAGAATAGAAAAAAACATACTAAGTAAATAAAAATTATGATTTAGAATTGAGAAGTAAAACAACAAGAAAATTATCATAAATAAAATCTTAGATTTTATTTGAGGGCAAGACTGAGGGTGTCAATAAATAATTTGATTTGATTAAAACAATTGGATTCAATTTGATCTTTTTTATAACTAGGTTGATTTCGGGTCCAAAATTATGACATGTTTAATTGGTAGATTGGATTGTAGTTACTTTTGAACTCGATATTAACTCAAAAATGACATGTTTACCTTTTTTCTTAAATTATTTTGCTTGTTGACATATTTTTGATTAATTCATCAAAATTATATTATTCGTGTTTTAGAAAAAAAAATTAATTAAACATGATTATCTGATCAGTTTCAACTAATTCGAGTTGTTAGCGAAACAAATTCAGGTACACCTTATTAACTGAGTTTGGGTCGACTGGAAGTAGATTGGGGTCAATTTTGAGTCCGATACGAACACGACCTTTTAATCTATTTTCATACCCCTATTTGATGGGTATCTAACTTTTTATAAAAAAATTCTTAAAATTATTTGTGACTTATAAGCCTTAGGTTTCGTTTGGGAAGACTTTCTTACTGCTTCTTAAAAAAAACTTCTAAGTTAAAAAAAAATAAAATTTTTATAAAAAAAACTCTTTTTAAAAGCAGTAAGAAAATCATCCCAAACGAAGTCTTACTCAATAAGTCCTAGTAAAAAGCTGCCCCAAATATTTTATTTTGTATAATTGGATTCAATTCTACTTTTCATTTTACGATCATCCTGATTTCAAAACAACAAAACAAATTTAAATCTAATCATAAAAAAATGAATTAGATGGCTTGATTTATTATCATGATAATTAAAGAGTAAAGTCATCATCAACATGCAACATAAGCTTAAAAATTATTGAATTTAAGAAAAAAAAAATTGTTTCAAGATATCCTATTATAAATTTTGTTAATATATAAGCTTAAAAATTATTGAATTTATTTTAAGATTAATGTTTTATATGAAGACTTTTTAAAGCAAATCCAATGATTTTTATGTCCATCTTGATATAATTTATGTACGATAGAATATTCTCATACTAATTTTTATCTGTTCATTTTTATTTTTAGAAAAGTTGATAAACTTCGAGTTGCACGAAACCAATAGATTGCAAAGGACTTAATACAACATTGGTAAGTCAAATGCTTTGTTTGGTATAACTTTCTTACTGTTTTTAAAAACTTTTTAATACAAAAATTTTAAAAGTTGTTTTAGAAGGCTGTCCCAAACTAAGCCTAAGACTTCATTTGGGATAGCTTTCTTGTTGCTTTGATTTTTAGACCGAAAGTATTTTTTTTTTTACCATTATTTTTTGCAATTTACAAAAAAAAAAAAAATTTATTAGAAATATGCATTCCGTTTTAAGAAGCAATCAATAGCTACATGTGAGCTCTTCTTCAACAATCCATATTGAGTCTTTCAACGGACACAGCTCACCTTGGCCTGTTGGTTGAGAGCTTATGCTTCCAACTAAGAGGTCTTGGGTTCGAGTCTTTGTGTATGCGTTGTGTGTGTGAGTTTGCCATAAATGGCCTAAATGTCCCCAAAAAAAAAAGTCTTTCAATGATGATCATCAACAAATTAGTTAAATCAATCAGATCGAACAAGACCAATCAACAGCTACATGTGAGCTCATCATATATATGAAAAGTTCTAACGCATATCTCATATAATTAAAGATATATCGGCTTTGTTTGGGAAAGCATTTTTATTGCTTCTAAAAATAGAGTTTTAATTATTGTACTAAAATTCCGTTTTGAAAAAGCAATAAAAAATCCATCCCAAACTAAGTCATAATCATCATATCTCAGTTTTATGATAAGATTTTACTAAGCTATACTATGTCATTTATATATTTTATTTTTAATATAATTTTTTTATATAGCATTATTGTACTTCAACATATAAACAGGAGGTTTGAGGACAAGCTTATGTACACATAACAACTTAGGATTCGTTTGGGACGGTTTTCTTACTGTTTTGTAAACATGTTTTTTAATATAAAAATCTCTTGAAAGCAAGAAAAAAAAATAATGGTCTAAAGCAGGGGCGGAACCGGCTTTAATTTTGAGGGGGGCAAATAAAGCACAAGAATAATTAAATATTAAAAAAATAATATTATATATTTATATATTACAAAAAGTTTTTTTAAAAAAAAGTAAGCAAGAATAATAAAGAAAAAATGTGTAATTAAACTGTTATTAAAAGCATGAAAAAAAATATTAGAACTAAATGTGAAGAAATATATAGATATTTTAGGACAAGTTAGGACAAAAAAGGACAAAAGAGTTTTTTAGGGGGGGTAAAAAAAAAAATTTAGGAGGGGCAAAAAATTTTTTACTCTCCTATAAATTTTTTTTTTTATACTCTCCTATAAATTTTTTTTTTATTTTTACTCCTATAAAAAAAAATTTCTTTTGAGGGGGGGCAATTGCCCCCCCTAAGAAGACTATAATTCCGCCAGAGGTCTAAAGATGTCACAAACGAAGCCTTACTTGTGTAGACCTAATTCTCTACTTTCTTACCATTTAACCTCATAGATTTGGCTTTGCCCTTGCTTCCTCTGGCACGGTTCTGCTTGGCTAGGGCTGCTCGCTTCGGTGGCGCCGGCAATTTTTGTATCTTCCAGGAAAGTTCTCTTCCTTCTCTGGTTTAACTTTTGGTTTTCGATTTTTGGCTTGCTTTCGCTTTCCGGCTCGTGCCGGAATGGACCGAAGCTTTGTGACTCCTATTTTTTAGGGGGTTCATCTTCTTCGCGTTCGTTTTTGGATGTTCTTGCGGGTTCCTCTTCTGTCAATGATTTTTCAGAACTTAGGGCATCCTCTTTTCGTGGCTTGCCTTCCCTTTGGATCTCGTAACAGGAAATTCGTGCTTTGATTGTTCTTTTTTAGTTTTCTTTAGTAGGTTTTTTTTCCGTCCAAATGGCTCTCTCTTGATTCCATTCGTATATATTTTTTTCAACCTCAAGCTAAATGGGTGTAAGGGTCACCGGTGATTCTAATTTGGGTATCCTTTCCGTAATTATGTCATCACCTCTATTCTCCCCGCATTCTTTGCGGTTTGGGCTCTCTCTTTGACAAACCTTTGAATATTGATTCTGCCACTTCTATCAGCTCCAAGCCGTCCTTAGCTCATGTTTTAATGGTGGATATCACTAAATCCTACATGGACAAGGTTTGGTTAGGCCCTAAGAAGTTCGGCTATATCCATCAAGTGGTTATGGATGAGTTCCCTCCATTTTGTGCTTCATGTAAAAGTATTGGTCATGCGGTCGGGAATTGTCTGTCACGACCCGGCCCGATTAGCTCGCAGGTGCGAGGCGGAAACGGAGATCGGACGGAAAAGAGACCAATCAACAAAACACTACATAGAATTTTCCATAAAGAATTTAGCAAAACTAAGCACATCTCCAATACATGTATGAAAGAGCCACTATGAATCCAAGTAAAAAAAAAAGATTTCTTTTCTATTACATTGACTTTCCAAAAGAGAGGTTTACACAAGAGTTCTTTCTATAACCTGAATCTCCAATCACCATATAACTCTTCAAAAATCTATACATACCTCTATCTCTCAACAAAAAAAACAAAATAACAAAAGAACCTGGCGCCCGTCGTCTCCCTACGACGGTAAGTGCGCGGAGGTTGGTCAGCCATCTAATCCTTTCTAGTTCCTCCTGAAAAGTATTCCCATAACGAGGGTGAGTCTTAAACTCAATAGGCAAATGCTTTACCAAATAAAATTTAGAGAAAACAATGTGAATGAGATAAACATGAATGAAAATACTATAGGTAAAAAGAACATTGAACCAATCATAATTTAAATAGTATGCCTCAATGTGACCCATTAAACCTTTTCCTTAAATGAGCTTATGATCCATCACTTATCATAACGCATGAAATGCTTTTCTTGAATCATGAAATTTTGCATATGCATAAAGTAACATATATCTATAATCACCCGTCTCAGAGGTATCCTTTTTTGTACTGATCAGGTACAACATTATTGGCCATTCCTTTTCCATTTGGTTCATAAGAACCACCTTTACCAATGCTCATAGGAGCATCCCTTTACCAATGCTCAGAAGAGCATCCCTTTACCAAAGATACCTCCGCATCAACAAGCACATACATTCATTCTTTAATTACTCATAAGGAGATTCTTATTCATGCATATGGTCAACTATCTCCTAATGTGCTATATGGTTTCATGATAGCAAGAAGAAAGAAAAGAGTCAAATGCAACCATGATTCATCACTTTAGAAAGAACGAATGCATTAAATACTTTTACATAAAAGATGAACTTGCAATGTGAGTTAGCGCATGAGTAAAGGCTTATGTGTGGTAACAAGTATAAGCTCAAATGTCTCTAAACCATTTCCAAAGGAGTTCTTAACAATTAAGCAATCATAGAAACATAAACATGATACTTAAAGCATAAAAGAATATATAAGCAATGTGATTGGAAGAACGCTAGAGCTTGCATAATAATGTAAAACATGCTTTGGAGGAAAATAAATGCATTTTCTTCTAATTTTTTAAAGGCATTACATTTACCTACCTCAAAGGAACGTGATCCACCAAGAATCCTTACAAACTTCTCTTCCCCAATTGTCCAACACCTAAAAGAAACATACACATCAACCCCTACACGCATCACACATTCCAAATAAACCCTAGGCAAAGCATGTAGTTAAATTAACACATCAAGCATTGGTTTTTTTTTTTTTTTTTATAAAGCCCCTCACATTCTCTCTTTCTCTCTCAATTAAAGCTCAACACATACATATATTCTAAAAAAAATTCAATAGTTTGTATAATTACATACTTTAATAAAAAAACACTTTACCCAAAACCTTAATTTATTTAAAATAAGTTGTATTTTCGGATTTAACCTAAAACCCAAATTTTGGAAAACCTATTTTCATTATTTCCCTCAAATAAACATGTCACTCTCTCCCCCATACCTAAATCATAATTAAATATTTTCTATTTTCGGATTTAAACTAATTAAAAACTAGGAAAATAAGATTTTATAAGAAAAACTCAATTTATACCCTTAAAAACCCTCTTAGGACTCTTAGGAACCATATTTGTAAAAGCATTTTCAAAAACTCAAACTTTAGAGAAAACCCTAATTTTCTTACCCCACACTTTTCTTAAGAAAAACATCATTCTTATGCACAAGATCATCTCTTAAACATATCCTAACATTTTCTTAAAGAAAAACAAAGTTTCCCCCCAAACCCTAGATTTTCATTTCAAGAAAACTTTGAGAGGAAAGGAGGAATACATAAGTAAAGCATACCTTAATCTTCCTCTTACTCTCCTCTACAATTTCCCTAGCTTTCTTCGCCGGAAAACTCACCGGAGCCGCCGCCGTTCGCCTTGCATGCGTCCGCCCTCCCTTCCGCCTCTAGCCCGCTCCTTCTCTCGGTTTGGCCGAAATAAATGAGGGGGGTCTCGGTTTGGGTAATATTAGAAGGGAGAAAAAAAAAATGCTAAATGACACCTTTGCCCTCACTTAAGTAACTCATGCAAGAATAAATAGGAGGGGTACTTTGGGTATTATTAGTTTTCAACTAATTTTAATCCTTAAATTATACGAAATCAAATACAAGTTCTATACATCAGATTTCTTAGAATTTTGCGCTCTAATTTATAAAATTATTTCCGTCGAAATCCGACAACTTCGAATTTTCCACTTAAAACTCGTCGCGACGCTTTGAAAAGCGTGCGAGGTTTAAAACGACGTTTTCGGGTTTTTCACATTGTCATCCTCTTCCTGCGACAGATCTGTCTAATTCTAACAAGGTCTCTAACAAGGCTTCTAATAATCCGTCTTTGATTCATCCTTCCCCCCTTCCTCTATTGTGTCATTCCTTGTTGTTGGACGATATTGCGAATGATGCGGTTGTTGTCCCTTTAGAATTATGCTCTACAGAGAATTTGGTTGGGAATGATTAGATTTTGGAGGGAGTTACTTCTGTTATAACTAATTCTAATTTATTCCAGGTGGACTCTATAGTGGTTGGGGTCGAACCTGTTCCCAGGTTTCGCAGTTATGTACTAGTGAGGTTGGTGAATTGAACTGTGATTTTAATTTTAAACCCGCTTTGTCTTGTGCAGACATTGTGCCTGCCCCGTGCGGTTTGGCTGTGGATAATGTGCCTTGTATGGACGTTGAGCCTTCTGGTTCTCCTATTTCTCCTAGTCGGGAATTGCTTGGTTGTGGTGAATCCTCTTCGCTGGTTCCCGTGGATCGGGATGCTACCTCTTCTTCTGTTAACTTGGTTTTGAATATGCAGGTTCATGATCAATCTGATTTAGCTTCCTATGATGGCTTTGAGGGCAATGTTAATTTTTTTAATATCCCTATTTCTGTTATGTCTAATGTTGAAATGAAAGATCATGTGACTAAGCCTGTGAAAAACTCTATTTTGATTTAAACTGACTAGCAGATTTTGGAGGATTCCCTTTCTTCTCTTTTTGGCGGAGAGGAAACGAATTTTCATGAATTTGAGGAGAAAATGGTATGACGTTCTATCGATTGTGGTTTTCCTAATGCGGATGGTAAAAAGTATAAAAGTAAAGGTAAGAAGAAAAAGGGTTTGGTATTTGGCCTATGCTATTTCAATTCGGCGGTGGTTTTTGATGTTTTAGTGGACAATGATGAGGAGGCCCCTGCTTTCCCTTGTGGGCTTGGCTAGTTGGCAACCTGGGTGCCTCAATTTGTTGCTTGGTGGATTCTTCGTATAGCTATCACCTACGAATGGTCCGTGTGCTTGGCTACGAGGTTGGTGTTGTAGGCCTCCATTCCTGAGTCCCTTTTCGTTGCTTATTCTGCTATGTTTGGTTTTATGGGATTTTACTGTTTTATATCACGGGCTGTTGGCCTATAGATGTTGTATCCCTTTTTTTTCTTTGAATAATATTGTGCTTTGTTATAAATAAAAAAAAAAACCCCTCATAGAGTTCTCATTTTCCCTCTTATCTCTCTTCATGCTTTCTATCTCTCCCTCTCTCTTTCTTTCAGCTTCTCTATTTCATTTTAGTTATTTACAGATCAGAGCAATCTCACTTAGAATATGTCAGATAAAAACAAACTCATCCTATAAGAATATTTATTCAATTAAGCCGGCTGAAGGCCGAGGAATAAAGGGTTGAGTGGACAAATTTACAAAGAAATTTGCAGCGAATAAGAGATTGGAAGTACTTTTATCGAAGCGATTTTCTATAAGCCATTTTTAGTAGATTCCCAAACATATTTGGAGACGTCCACACCGAAGAAATTTAGAAAAGCAGAATTGAAAATTTTCAAGAGGTCTTAAGGTCTTCCACAAACTTGCAAGTCTCGCGATCGCCATTTCAAAAGGAAGATAAGGGTTTGTCAAGCTGACATAAATGGAAAAAAAAAATTAGGAGAAAAAAATTTATAGTAGAATATTCTAATAAAATAATTAAATAAATTTTAATTTGCAAATTTTATTTTAAAATAAATATAATATAAATTATGTATATATTATACTCATTTTAATAAATTTAAATGAGGTAATGATTTAAGAATATATAAATGATCTCCAACTACTAAAAATCTTATTTTAGGGATTGTTTGGTTTGAATTAAAATTGATATAAAGTATTTCAAATGCAGAGGTTTTGAGAAAATTTGTTCTTTGTTTGAAGTAAAACAAATGCGAAGTAAAATCATGGTGTATTTGGAATTCATCAGTTAGGTCAATTTTGATGTATTTAGAATTCCTCAAATTTAGAAGAGTTTTAAATACATCATAAATTCATCGTCATTGTTGTCACCAATCACCATCACCGCCATTGTCGGCTGCTATCATCAAGAACTGGCCGTCGCTACCACCAGCCTCCACTACGGCCACCCCTGATCGGTCTTTGCCACCGCTCACCTTCAGCCAGCCATCACCACCGCCACCACCAACCGCCGTTATTGGTGTCCTTATGCTGCCTCCAACAACATCCGCTATTATCGTCCATAGACCACCACCTCATATAGACTTTACAGAACATTTATTTTACATCAAGACAAATATATATATATATATATATATATATATATATATATATATATATATATTCTCATGCATTTCGTTTTCAGTCAACCAAAGAGTGCTTTAGCCTCTTGATTTTTTAAATATGGACTTATATAATGTAATGGAAAGACTAATTTGATCACAATTTCTATATAATCTAAGATTATTTTGATTCTTAAAAAAAAAAGAGATAAATTTGATCATTTTCTCATAAATAAATATTAGTCGCATATTTATTAATTAAATATCTTATATAAATTACTTAATAATTGAGAACTTGACGTGCACTCACCTCTCCTAACATAAAAAGCATCTGATTGCATTATTTTCCTCATAAATGTGGGCCATATGCTTATTGAATTTTGTCATACTACTTTATGATCACATAAATATTTGAGATGATAAAATTTTAATTAAAAATTTATAGAAAATTTTTTTTCAATCAATTTAATGATTTGATCACTTGGAAACAACTGCAAAGTCAATCCAAACAAAAAAAAAAGAGCTAGATCAGATCTCCATAAAATCTAATTTTAGCCTTTTTCATGCTCCTTCAAAAATCAAGAAAAATCTAACAAAAATACTTTAAAAATAGTTTATGATATCTTAGAGTTTTTGTTTTTTGGATCATTATATTTTTATTTTGTTTTTTATTTGTGTTTAGAAAACATATTTGATTTGTATATTTTTAACTATTTTTTATTTTTTAAAATACTCAAATTGATGAATAAATATACTTTTTTAAAGTTTTCAAATCTATTTTATTTAATATGAAAATATAAATAAAATAAAAGTTGGCAAAGTAAAAATATTCTCAAATGATATAGAAAATATACTAAAGAGAATCATCTTAATAATATCTTCTAAAAAGATCTATTTTATATAACAATTTCAAATAATATCTATTATTATTATTATTATTATTATTATTATAAATAAATAAAAAATTTGCTGCTCCCAGAAATCAGGTTAGTTCTAAGAAGAGTTGTACGTCTCTTTATTTCTATTTTCTTTAAAAAGAAAATATTATTCTTGCTAATGGTCACGAGCTAAGCTTATAGAGTAAGGTGCATTTTAATAATAATATTATTATTTAAATATTAATTCTCCCTTACTTCCAAATTGGATTACCAGACATTCACTTCTTTAATTAATAAAAAATTGTAAAACTTTTGGCATTCAAAAGACCATTCTTAACGCGGTATAATAAGTTAATTAAATAAAAAGCCTAATCAGTTTTGGTTCTTAAGATATTTTTTTTGTTAATATTGATTAGGTCTATGGTTTTAAAAATAGAGAGAGAGAGAGAGAATATAATTCTAGAGTGAGAACTTCGAAAATGCTGTAAAAAATATATAAGAGCTGTAAGACAATTGTAATTAGAAGGCTTATCAAATAAATAGACCGAAGCGTGTGAAGTAATGTTCTTAAAGTTAGATTTCCAATCCTCCCAGGTGCAAAGGTACACAACAGTATAATTTCCATAATTCAACGTACTCTTTGCGGTGATCTACACTAATCACAGCGATAAGCAAGAATAGTGATGTAGATATTTGCTCTGAAAATTTCTGTAAAATAAGCTTCTATTTGTAGATTTAGTTGGAGTCTGAACATTAAAGAATTGGCTACAAATATGATTATTGTTGCGGACTAGAATATAGTGGTGATAAAATTTGAAAGTTTCGTCTCAACATTGTACGAATATCCAGCACACAAACAAAAGATGAAAGAACACTATGATTTTTACTTGAAAACCCCTGGAAAGAAAAAAACTACGGGGTCACACCCAATTGAAAGAATTTCACTGGTGTTTGCTTGAGGTACAAGAAGTTGACTCGTCCTTAAAATTTAGGACGATCATCTTACAATAATTCACTTCTGAATTCACTTACAAACAAGAATTTGAGATTCGACGATATTGGGTATTCAGGCTGAATCCCAAAGTCACTTGGAGATCGAATAGAATTCTGGCGTCACTTGGAGATCGAGCGGAGTTTTCTACGTCACTTGAAAGTCGGGCAAAACTCCGGCGTCACTTGGAAGTCGGGCGGAATATGGCGTCACTTAGAAGTCGGGTGAAACTCCGGCATCACTTGAAAGTCGAGCGAAACTCCGGCGTCACTTGGAAGTCGGGCAAAACTCCGGCGTCACTTGGAAGTCGAGCGGAACTCCGGCGTCACTTGGAAGTCTGACAGAATTCTGGCGTCAATTGGAAGTCGGGAAGAACTCCGGCGGTAGTCGAGGAGGAGCTTCTTCTCTTTTTCTTCTTCCCTTCTTCTCTTCTTCTTCTTGCTTGGGTCCCCTCTTAAGAGAAATGAGGGGCTATTTATAATTTTTTTTAGGATGGCATGGCCCGTAAATACGAGGAGGATCAAGAGCAAATGTGGAGTGGTTTGGATGGACGGACGTTATTGAATCCCTTGATTGTAGACCAATCGTCAGACATTTGAAGGTCTTACTGATATCAGAATTGGGAATCTTGGGCTCGTTGGATTCGTCTCGTCGAGCCGCTTGATTCGACTATAAGCATGTCATGTTTGGAAACCATTTGTTAATCCAAATTATAGTTTGAACCTTCCAACAGTGCTTCGGATCTTCGATCCAAACACATTTGGGCTCAGATCGAGTTGAATTTGGTGTCGTTGGGTTCGTATTTCCAAGACGCTCAATTCGACTGTAAGTTTACTGGAATTGGAGTTCAGATGATCCCATATTTAATTTTTGAAGCTTCTGAACTGATTTTGCTTCGAGATTTGTGCTCGATCAAGATAAATTTTTGATGATATATCAATTATATAAAAATTAATTTAAAAAATATAAAAATGGTGCAGCTTAACTAGGATATCCGACTTGATGAAGTGATCTATCAAGGAATTAAGAAGTTACAGGCCTGGTGTTTATAGGTGGACAAATATCCGATCAATAGTTTTCCATATGAACAAGTCACTCATTTAAGTAATCACTAGGGTCGAATCGGCAAAGTTGTATTTGTTATGGTTAATTTGATAGGCACCTGCTTAAGACAAGTTCATGCATCATAATCGTCTGCTTAAGATGAGGCTATTTATAGACTGGTGAGTCCCTTTTGAGATGAGATTTTGTAGAGCGAGTTGATCATTAACTTGAACTAGATTGATTGATTTGATTTGAATCCGACTTTCTTGAATATTTGAGTCCCTAGCCCTGTATAAGAAAAATAGAGTGTTCTATTGAATAGTCGTCATGCAATGTAAAAATTGTTGAACAATCATGATATGAATCTTTTTTAATATGAATGATAGTATAATTCCTGAATTCTTACAAATATTTTAAATTTAATGTTTTAATGCTGACAGATTTCGAGGAACAGAAAACAAGTCAAGCCATATACATAGATAACATTAGATTCAGGGTTTGTTTGGGACGGCTTTATTACTGTTTTTTGAAGCAACTTTTTAGCTCAAAAATTATTTTTTTGTTCTAAAAAACTGCTTTAAGAAGCCGTAACAAAGTCGTCCCAAACGAAATCTTAATCTTGAGTTGGTAATTTACGTGTAAATATTCATACCGGTTTAATCGTATGCAAAACAAACAAATAAAGGCACCACATTTTTTTTTTTTTTGAGCCAATTAAAGGCGTACTCACACACGCAAATTTTGGATCCAAAACTTCTTAATTTATAGTAAAACTCCCATCCAACATATCAAGATGCGCTACATTTAGAGTCAAAATTATTTTAAAAATAAACTACTTAATATCTAATGAAACCGTAAATTATTTCAAATCTATTTTAATCTCCACTTTTTTTAGCTTTTTAAAAATCAAAATAAAAATTTCATGTATTATATATATATTGTATCATTCTTTATTATTATGTATAAACTTTTCATTCTAAAGTAATAATTTTTTTATCATAAAAAATATTCTAAAACACAATAATATTAAAAACCCAAAAAAAAAAATCATATTAAATATAAGCCATCGCTATTTTAGAGCTCATCATTACGTGAGAGTTGTTGAACAAACACAAAGGACTTAAGCTGTGCTATGTACCTTTCTTTAAATCTCAAAAAATCAGTGTATATTCACTCGTGTCATATATTGATTAATATAAAGCTGAATTATAAGTGCTTTTTCTAATAAAAACAGCTAATGCGCATCCCTAATTAATACCTAAATTATCAACACTCGTTGAAAAAACCAAGTACTTAGCAATTGATTTGATGTTGAAACATTGGATACTAAATTAATTTCTTAGTTAAGTAAAGAAGCTTTCTAAATAATCATTTGTGTTTAAAATATTGTCACCTACCTAAAGTATCATTTTATATTTATGTGTGAGTTGTCTTATATGTTGATTAAGGCTTCGTTTGAGACGGCTTTCTTACTGCTTCTTAAAGTCATTTTTAGTATAAAAATTTTAATTTTGCATTAAAAAATTGTTTTAAAAAGCAGTAAAAAGCCGTCCCAAATAAAGCCTAAAATAATATGGGCCAACAAAAAAAGGAATGCATTTCAGAATGAATGTAATATATTGAAATGTTTTGAAATTATTTGAATTGATTTAAAACAAATATGGATAATTACTATTTTTTATTCTGCTTAAAGTAAAATAAATGCATTATAAAGCAAAAAATGGTGATATTGGCTGATGACGATAATGACTGGTGGTATTGTAGGAGACGGTTAGTGGCGATGATGGCAGGCAGTGGCCGATTGCAGATGGCCCAAGTGGTGGCGGGAGCCAGCTAGTGACGATGATTGCAGATAGTGACCAATTACAGATGGCCCAAGTGGTGGTGGTCGACTGGGGAGGGTGGTTTTTAGGGTTCCAAATAACTTGCGGCAATGGTAGATCATTTATAATATATTTAGAATTCAGGCAAATATAACAATTTTCAAATACATTAAAATTGAACATGAAATATAATTCAAATACTTCTTCTTTTTTCTTGCAATTTTTTTTTTTTTACTTTAAACCAAACATCAATATTTTAAACTTTTTATTTTAAACTTAAATATATTATGATAAATTATTTCTTTAATCTTATAAATTTGTGCAACATATTTTATAATTTATCACTTATTCTATCTAAAAAATCCATATGATATAAATCTTATATGAAATTCATAGAAAATGTGATTGTTGGCCTATAAATCTTCCACTAATTTAAATATTGTAGATTAATAATTTATATCATTATTTTATAAATAATTCAATCAAAAGATCTTTCCATAATAATAATAGTAAAAAGATAATTAGTTCTTAAACAATTTAAATATTCTTTAATTTTAAGTAATTATATTTTAATATATTATATATTAAAATATCTAAATTATTCTCCTATTTCTATACCTACTCTAAAGGAAATAAATGTCCTCACATGCAACCATTGCCTTTTTAACGAAACGTGTCGCCTTGTAAGTGTGACCTTACAGGCCACAGCTTGGAACTTAGCACACGTGGCAACATCATAGACAGCGACGCATGCATGAAAATTATTAAAAAAAGATTATGATAAAATATTTTTATATAAAACATATTAAAATTAACTTTAAAATTATTTGATTTATGCTGAAATTAATGTAAGATATGAAGTTGATTGATCTCAATATAAACCTCATGAATTTTATTTTCTATTAATGATTTGGCATAATAGTCTTATGAAAGTTCTTGAATTTGTACATCTTGGTTAAGAGCTTATGCTCTGAATTGATAGAGCGGGAAAATTCTAGAAGTGCAAACGGGTCGAGTCGAGTCGAGCTCGAGTCACGCTTAACAACTTGAGTTTGGACTCGAGTCATGCCTAACAATGATTTTGTAGCATGTTCTGATATATTTTACATCATAAGATATTGACAAATATTTTTCTCTTATTAGTCGAACAAGTAGAGTTCAATTTTTTTATTGCAATTTTGATTGAATTTAACCCTAATGCGGGATCTCAAGCTCGAACGAATATATGCAAGATGTCAAACTTATATTATCTTTGTTGGAAGAAAGCTAAGAAAACCCATTGATTTTATTTGAATTACTAATATCACTATCTAAGATTTTGTTTGGCCAATTTTATTATTGTTTTGTAAATCAGCTTTTATAAAAAATTTTGTACTAGAAAGCTGCTTTAAAAAGTTATAAGAAAGCTATCCCAAATGAAGCCTAAGGCTTCGTTTGGGACTGCTTTTTTATTGCTTTCTAAAACGGAGTTTTAATACAAATTTTTTTATTTTTGTACTAAAACTCCGTTTTAGAAAGCAATGAAAAAGTCGTCACAAACGAAGCCTAAGAGAATGTTTGAGAACGTTCTATAAAGTTGGTTGTGAAATTACTATGAGGAAAATAATTTAGCTATTTTGCTTGTAAAAAGTAGTTTCTCTTCACAGTAATTTTTCAAAAACAATTAGATATTAGTAGTCAAATAAAATTATGATTACAATCTAATCAGAAAAATAGAATAACAAACCCTAAATATTTTCGTGTATCAAGCCAAATTCTAAGCATTAAAATGAAACTTCTCATAAAAAAATTTAAAATTTTTGTAATATATTTAATTTTGTTAAAATCACTATGAATATTACATTTTTTTAATTTTGAAAATAGCAGAATACTATTTTTTATGGTTAGTAAATTAAAAAGAAATCAGGTCATAAAAAACTGCATTTTTTCCTATTTTTTTTTTTTTTAAATGGCAAAAATTTATAGCCAAACACTAACTGTGATAACGACTTACAAAAAGAAAATAGCGATAAGATCTGTGCAGTCACGAGCCCCACAGGCCTGCTTAAATAAAGCTTCGATGTCATTTAAATTAATATTAAAACTTACTTGAATTGTCCCCAAAAAAATCAACAAAAAATATATTTTCATCACACTTAAAATATATAATTTTAAATATTTGTATCCAAAATAGCTATATTCTATATATTTTAAATACATTTTATATTAATATTTTCAAATAAGATCGCTTATAAGCTGACTAGTCAAATTTGAGCTGATTTATCCTTTGGCTAGTTAGTTAACCAAGCTCGATTTACGGGTCATTCATTGAGTCCAGTCATAACCTACTTTTGAGTTAGCTTGCATTAGGTTTCGTTTGGGACGACTTTCTTATTGCTTCTTGAAGTAGCATTTTAGTACAAAATTTTTAATTTTTGTACTAAAAAGTTGTTTAAAAAGCAGCAAAAAAGTCGTCCCAAACGAAACCTTAATTATACCCCTAGCTCAAAATAGCTATGAGTTTTACAAATTTGTAAGTATGTCAATCGAGCACTGTGAATCTAAAAAACGCATTGATAATCCGAATGAGAAAGGCCGGATGTATCCTATTTATTTAATTATTTTTTATTTAAGAACTGAGAAATTGAATGACTTCAAAGATGCAACTCTCGTTAGTCTATTAGGTGAGAGCTTTTGCTACTAACTAAGAGGTAGAGCTGTCAACATTTGACCCGAACCGAAAACCCGACCCGAAAATTTCGGGTTTGGGTCAACCCGAACCCGAACCGGGTCGGGTTCGGGTTAGAGATTTCAACCCGTTTATAAAACGGGTCGGGTTCGGGTTGACCCGGCGGGTTGCCGGGTTGACCCGCCAACCCGTTTTAACCTAACCACGCGGACATGACCCGCTGCCGCAGCGCCCTCGCGCGACCCCCTGCACCGCGCAACCACGCCGCACCGCACGACCCTCGTGCGCCCTCGCGCGACCCAGCGCCCTCACGAAACCCCGCCGCACCGCGCGACCAGCCGACCACGCGCGCACCGCGCGACCGCCGCACTCGCGCGACCCCGCGCGACCCTGCGCCCTCGCGCGACGCGGCCGCACCGCGCGACAGCCGCACTCGCGGGTTTTCCCGTGTCGGGTCGGGTCAACCCGGCAACCCGTCGGGTCGAGTCCGGGTTCGCATTTCCGACCCGTTTACCTAACCGGGTCGGGTTAGGGTCGACCTGTTTGAACCCGGGTCAGTTCCGGGTTCGACCCGAACCTGACCCGTGACCCGAAAATGACACCTCTACTAAGAGGCCTTGCCGCCTTGATTTCGAGTCTACTGTACGTGAAGTGTGTGTGAGTTTGACTTAATTGACCTAAATATCAAATAAAAAATGAGACTTTACAGAAGAGGGATATTTGAAAATTGTAAGTCAAAGCGTATATCACAACTCAATAATAAGGCGTGATAGTAAAGTAATTACTTCTATATATATGTAAGGTTTTATTTGTGATAGCTTTCTTAATATTTCTTAAATATGTTTTCTAATAATTTCAAAAAAGTTATCCGAAATAAAGCCAAGTTATAAAATTTGGCCTACCATCATTCTCTTAAAAATAGAAAAGAAAATATTAAGAAAACAAACAAACAATAAAAAAGCAACAATTGAATGGCTACCTCAGTCGTGCCACTATAAGCAGAGCTTATTGTAGCATGATTAACACTGGGCTAAGGAATTGCTGGCTTAGTTAAGGCCCACGTAGCCCAATTTAAGCTGGAAAAGCTTAAGCTATATGGCCCAAACAAACTTGTATTAAAATTGTTGGGATGCAAAGTACTTCTGCTGGAAATCATAATAGTGTTGTACAGTTTAGATCTCTTATGGAGCTCATATTGATCTATTAGTTGGAAGCTTTGACTATTAATCAAAAGATTATGGGTTCAAGTCCTATGTATGTGATGTGTATGTGAGTTCACCTTAATTGGCCTAAATGCCCAAAAAAATTAATAATTTCAGTCACGTGCATTTTGCATGTCAACTTCATAGGTATCTCTTGTGGGAGGATTCAGGGAGAGTTTAAAATGGACGATCCTTACCCCTTCTTCAAATAGAGTAAATAAATATTTTAAAATTAAAATTTAGAGTCTGATTAAGATGATTGTCTTACTATTTTGCTTCTGAAATTGTAACTAATGTTATATTTGACTACTATTTTCGTTACTTTTAAAAATTTGATGCTCGAAGCTACTTTTCATAGCAACTTTCAAAAAAGTTACTTTTTCTACAACAATTTTACACCAAAGTATTATTTCAATGCAATAAACATTATTTCTTTAATACATCAACAACAACAACAATAACATCAAGCCTTTATTCCACTATATGGATTCAGTTATATGAATCTTTTTTCTCCATTGTGTTCTGTTAAGAGTCAAATTTTCATTTAAATCTAACAAAAACGGTCATTTCTAATATTTTTTAACCAAGTCTTCTTAGGTCTACCTCTACCTTTCTTAACATAAGCCGAATTTAATACATCTACTCCTAATCGGGTCATCGAAAGGTCATCGATTTATGTGATCAAACCATCTAAGAAGTCACCAGTCATTAAGCTATACTCAGTTCGCGATATGTTTTTTCGTCTGCTAGGGTTTTCGCCCTTTGGCTAGGGCTTTTGCCCAAGCCGCCTTCGTCCTGCCTCCGCCTTCTTCTCCGACGGTGCTGTTTTCATGGGAAAAAAAATGTTAGAACCTGGTTTCTTGGAGGGTAAGCATTCGAAATCCTTCAAAGATGCTTTGTCTGGTTCCGATGAGTCGAAGTGTTTTCCGGATTTTCGTATCTCTTCGATTCGAGGTATGCATGCGTTGTGGTTTCCGGAAGATGAATTTTTACATCTTGCTAAACCGTTTGAGTTTTCTTTGGTGAAGAAATTTCCTCTTAAACGGCCGGCGTTGGATTCTATCCGTAGGTTTTTTTTCAATCTTAAGTTGTCCGGTGAATTTTCGGTTACTCTATTTGACCAGGCAAACGTTTTGATCAAGCTTTCTAATGATCTGGATTATGGTAGGGTTTTTGCTCACCGTTCTTACTTTGTGTATGGCTGTTTCATGAAAGTGATTAAATGGTCACCTCATCTGGACCTTTCGGAGGAGTTGTCGATCGTCCCTATTTGGCTTTCGTTTCCGGGTTTGCGTCCTCACCTTTCTCTTCTCGTATTCTATTTGGGTTGGGTTCTATTTTTGGTCGTCCGATTCAAACCGATAATGCCACAGCTTCTGGCTCCCATCCCTCAGTAGCTCGTGTTCTTGTTGAAATTGATATTTCTAAATCCTATCCTGATTCGGTTTGGTTGGGTCCGGAGAAGATGGGATATGTGCAGAAAATTGTTTTTGAGGGTATGCCAAATTTTTGTCAATATTGTAAGGCTGTGGGTCATAAGAAATTGGAATGTTCTAAGCTTTTTCCTAATTTACGTCCGACTGTGGTTTTGGATCCCCAGCCATTGGCCTCTGTGTCTATCCCCTTAATGAATTCCGGTAACCCAGATGTTTCTTCTATCCTGATTGTTATCCCTGGTGATAATATTGCGGGTATTGGTGATGTTGTTTCGGCTCAAGGGGTTTTGAATTGCGATATTGATATTAATGCTGTAGAGGTTAATGCTGCCCACTGTTGAATTTCCAGTTAATTCTCCTGATGCTTTGGGGACCCCTGATCCTTTGATTGTTTCTGTTGGGTTGGGTGGTGGCGTCTCAACTGATATTGATGCTGGGGTGATTGTGGATCCCGGTTTAATTTCCTTTGGTGTTAATGTTAGTAATGTTGTGGCTATTGGTTCTGTGGTGGCTGTGAATAATGTTTCTGTGAATTCGACGCCTGACATCGAGATTGCTGTGCAACCAGCTGTGAATGTGGTTACTAATGTTGAGAGTGAGCGGGTGGTAAAATTAAATGATATTGCGACATGCTTTTATAATTTTGTTGATGTTCCTGTTCATTTGGTTGATACACAGACTTTTGCCAATCGATTGGGTGATAATTCGGGTTTTGATATTAGGAACCATGTAGATTGGCTACATGGTTCTTCTGAGTTTGAATCTGAATCTGATTTTTCGGATTGCGGCTTGGCGTCTCTAGAATTCTGTGGTGATTCTGATCCTGGTAACGAGTTCACTTTGATACGAGATAGGCCTGTTTGCTCGGTTGCTTCCCGTGGCCGTTTTCGGTAGAAGAAGATGATTCTTCTGTTAAATGTAATTTTATGTTTTTTTTTTCTCTTACGTTTGATTCGGGTTGCTATTATGATTTATATGGTCGGGTTTATGGGGGCTATGATGTGGCTGAGGCTCGTACTCTCGTCATCGAGCGGGTGGCAACCTCTGGTGTTGTTCGTTGAGTTTGGTTGATTTTTGGGGCGCTAACTTCACCTGATTGGATGGTCCGTGCGAGGCTTCGGGGGTGCTAGGAGCCTCGGCCGAGTACTGAGCCCAATTTAGGTTGTCTTCTACCTTTTTCTTTTTATTTTTGGGTCTTTCGCTGTTGTAATCGTTCTCATATTTATTTAATATATGTCTTTGTTTTGTTATATAAAACACCATCTAAAAAGACTATATCTAATCTTATCTACCACTAGAGCTACACCAACCTATTCACGTATATTATGTTATGCACATTATCAACAATGATTATTTTAGGGCAAAATGCATACTCAAATTCAGCCCGTCAAAATTCTTACATTTATTTATAATTAGTGTGTTATGAATTCAAGCACTTCATGAATAATAATTTCTTTTCATTAGTTAAACTCTTATGCTTCTCACATATTTTATTTTATAAAATTTTTCAATACTTAGAAAAAAAAATAGCTTTCAAAATTCTGATGTGCCACATTGTCAAAAAATAAATAAAATAACAGTTCTATAATATTAAGTTAAACCTCTTTTGTTGATATATCATTTTAAGTTATAAATTTTATCTTTGTGGATTACAATTCATTTCAAATTATATTATAATTAAATAATAATGAAACTATTATAATATTGATATGTTATCAAAATTCACTTAATTGGGAATGAATTTTAATCATATTTGCATTAAATTTTTGAAGAATCAAAGTTAAAAACATCTGAACTATGATTTAAGCAAACTCATAGTCAATGTAAACGTCTTTTTAAGACGGAACCGCCGAAAGCAAAATTGATAATGATCCACATTTAAATAAGCCTAAATCAAACATTTAAAATATAATTCAAAACTTAGAATATTAATTGGAGGACTAAATAATCTCCAAATCTTACATGTTTTAGTCAAATCAAGTATCTTAATGAGACAAGTTAAATAAGTACAAGATGACTTAATTATGAGATCAGTAAAACACTTGAATGCCGGAAGAACAATATAGGATCAAAGGAACCATCCAATGGGGTGATTTGGATTTTACCTATATTTATGGAGCTCGTTACTCTTAAAAATTATAAATAGACACTCACTCTCTGCAGGATATCTCACTAAATCAGCTTCTTGTAAATGAATCTTGGAAGGAAAATGATTTGGAAATATACTTTGGTAAAGAAGCTCTTTCTACAAGTGAATTTTTTATGACCAGAAAACTTCTAGATTCTTCCTATTGCCCAAGAGAATGTCATCTTCATATATCAACAACTTGCAATAAGTTTATTGAGATAATTAAATGCCTTAACCATAGGGGAATTAATTTTATTTTATTTTTTTCAAACTACAACATATATGTTCTCTTATCTCATTTGCAGATCTGAAGGAAATTCTACCATGGGTCAATATAGTGTTTAACATAAGGCCAAGCAAACCACAAGATTATAATAACTAAAGAAATATCCACCTTACACTTGTAAAGAAAAAACATTTTTAATGCACACATAGTATATCACCTTTTGTAACTCTCTATATGCACCTCTTTTATATAGGAATAGGAATGATTTTTTTTTTTGTACAACAATATAAAGCCAAGTATTTTTTTTTTTTTTTGACGTTTAGGTCAATTAAGATAAATTCTCACACACATCACAAATGAAAGACTCGAATCAGAGGCCTCTTAATTAGTAACTAAAGTTCCCAACCAACAGATCAAGATGAGCTACGTAGTAGCCAAACATTCAAGCAATGCTTGTTATCCCAAACTTATTGGGATACATTGTGAAATATGAAAATAATAGTATAATGTAGTTATGTTTAGGAGGTTCAAGAAAACTAATTTTGCTTAAAAGTATATATATGTGTCTACATATTACAAAGCTTTAAACTAAGAACCCTATATAAGGTGACAACATTATAAAACAATAATTATTTAGTATCAACATAAACATTCATAAAATTATTGAAAATAAAAAGATGAGAATGACTTAGCTTGATAGGCTAAGACACAAGCAAGAAGTTTAGCCTTCTAAGATATCCAAACACTACCTTGTATATAGTTTTTTATTTAATATTCCACAAAACATTAAACTTTGGCCAAATTTTCGAAACGAGCGTATTTGTTCCTTATTTAAGCTAAAGCAGCGTGATTCGAAAAGAATTTGAAAACAAGCAAATACGCGTCACTATTTGGCGCATTCTTTGAATGCGCCTAGTGATGTGGCGCATTCTTTGAATGCGTTTATTGATTTGGCGCATTCAAAGAATGCGCCAAACAGGTAAGCGTATTCTTCACATTTTGCTAACTCAGCGCGTATTCTGTCGGCGGGTCTCAAATTCCGTGTCATAAGCTAGAAACAGGTCTGAAATTCCGTGTTATAAGTATTATCTAGCTGGTATCAAATTCCGTTATTTCGCCTGCTCTCAAATTCCGTGTATTCAGTTTTACCTAAATTTGGCTCCGTGAAAGTAGGTGTAATCCGAATTTAAAACTTTTGCTCTCGAATGTAGTTTAGTGCTAGTGAAATATTGGAATATATTTTTTCAATATTTATATATTTGAAATATATATTTTAAATATTTAATTTAATTTTAAATAATTGTTAGTAACATTTTAATTTTAATTATGTTTTAAATTTTAAATAAAAAAATGAAGCTATTAAAAAAATTAGCTTGATAAGATTATAAATTGAAATATTTATGTAATATTAAAATACGTTGTTAATGTATATATGTTAAATATGTGACTATTTAAGTGTTAATATTATATTTAATTAATCTAAGTATTTGAATTGTATATATATAATTTTAATATTTAATATTATTAAGTATATAAATTTTTAATGAAATAATTTTTTTACTTTTAATGTGTAAGATTTTAAAATGTATAAATAAATATTTTTTATTTTTTAAAAATTAGGAATATAAAATTTAAATTGATTTTATTTTAAATTTTAAAATATATAATTCATTTTATAAAAAGTAGAATAAAATTTTTTTTAAATATATAAACTACCAAAATCTCATTATATCTGAGATAATATTTGAAATAATTATAGTATAAAAATTAGTTGTTATGTATTTACGTTTGAGGTTGGGTCTGATAATTTTGTTCAATTAGAGTTAATTTTTTTTTTTTAAGAAATGTTAAATTACAACACAATCATTAGGACCCAATTTTGTTTGTAATGAATTAAAAAAGATGAGCATTTTTTGTTTAAACAACCATTCCCTATTACATCAGGCTTAATGATATGCAATATCGGAAAAATTATTTGTTAATACATAAAATGTGATGAACCCATCCTAAAGGTCGCAACGTCCTGCTCATCATTGGGGTCATGGTATACTGTCTCCCTCCCGGGATGGGTCCCAAGTAACTCGTCACAGCAATTTGGCCATGTCGGCCAAATACGTCCTTGCCCAACAACATTTGGCCCAACCACTGCAGGCCCATCAACTCTAAGACCCAGTAAAATTTGAACATCCTGTAATGTGATTGTCATCTCACCAATAGTTAAATGAAATGTGTTTGTTAATGGGCACCATCGCTCAACCAATGCTTGAATCAGGTTGTGATCCAGCCTAATGAACTGCAAATGTCTGAGGTTATGAAACCCAAGGTTAGTCAATACGTAAATCATCCGGGGGCACTGAATTGGCCACTCTCTAGCCATTCGCAGATGAGATGACGCTACCAGTGGAGAGGCCTACAATTTTCAAATTATTAAAATTTAATTAGATATTTAAGCTTGACATAAGTACAAAAAAATTATAGTAAATTATTTAACGTACATGCTCTGGGTCATGCGCTCTATGAGAATCTCCAAGTGATGCGATACTAAGCTGCACTGGAACTGTTTCTGCAGTAGTACGATGGGATGTACGTCGACCTGAACGAGCACGTCTAGTACGGTCGGCCATACCTATCAAAAGTAAAGTATGAATAAATCATATAATTTTAAAGTTTAAATTTATTGCAGCAAAATTATAAGGTTTATAAAAACTTTACCTTGATGATGAAGGATTGTGTGGGCAAGTTGATCTATTATGGCCTATTTGTTTGCAAAAACCACAGGCTTTGTTTGATCTACTCTGGGGTTCATCCATCGTGTTACGAAACCTATTCATCCGTGGTCTACCTGCACGACGACGAAAACTTGGTGCCATCAAAGGAATTATTCCCTGCTCTTCACTGAAGATAGGCCATATGTCTTTCGGGGGGAAGACATGGAAAACTTTGGAGTACGTAGCAATATACTCTTCGACCTTAAATACTTGTGATACGAAAGCATTATGATCCCACCGCCTATGACCAGCGACTGCAACGACATGAACGCAAGGAACATGAAAAATTTGTGGTTTCAAACACGTGCACTTACAGGTGGATGTATCTATTATCTCGACCTTGTTTGCTCGAGAAGACGTATCAATAACTTCAAATTCATTCCTATTAATCATGACTGGTTCAGGACACCGTCTAGCCTCACGTTCAGCTTTTTGTAAGACATGCATGGTGCGTGGAACAAGCTTTGATTGGGCTTCCTCAACCCACTTTCCAGATTCAGCTGATCTTCTTAAAAATACTGCTACAAGGTTATAATAAATAGCCATTACTAATCCTTGAATCGGCAATCCTCGAGCTCGTTTAAGAACCCCGTTAAAACATTCAGATGCGTTTGTGGTCATGATTCCATAACGACAGCCTTCATCAAATAATAGGGTCCATTTAGCAACATCGCGTTGGACCAACCAATCGAATGCCTCCTGCTTTGTCATTTTAATTTCATCCATCATTCGATTGAAATATGCATAATCGTCGGTATTCCCGGCAAAATACATTTTGTTACTCAAACCCTCACTATCTGGAGTTCCCAAACGACGGACCATCTTTTTGAAATTCTCACGTAAGTGACGAAGGCAATGCCTATGAACAGCATTAGGAAATACTTCCCTGCACCCGCGTACTAATCTTGGGTGCTTATCAGAAACGATACACAACTTCTGTCGATTAGCAACCACTGGTAAAAGTTGTTGTAGCTTCCGTAGGAACCAAATCCAAGATTCATTGCTCTCCGATTCCACCACTGCAAAAGCAAGTGGAAACAATCCGCCATTTCCATCGATGCCTACAGCTGCTAAGAGGGTCCCTCGATACTTCCCAAGCAAGAATGTCCCATCCATGCTCAGCACCGGTCTACAGTGTTGCCACCCATATATAGAAGGACCGAACGCCCAAAAAAGTGACCTGAATCGTGCAGGAGGTACGACTTGAATATTATAAACAGTGTCTGGTTGGGATAACCTTAAGGCTTCCATGAAACAAAAAAGAGAATAATAAGATTGCTCGTAGCTACCAAAAGTAGCTTCAATAGCTTTTCTACGTGCATCCCAAGCCTTCATATATGATATCTTTATGTCGTATTTTGACTCCATTCTAGCTATAATCTCCTTTGGCTTCATGTCTAATTGTTGTCTAATTATAGGAATAATTTGTCTGCAAATAAATTTAGAGTTGCAATTATGATGTCCACTAGCCAAGATTGGGTGGGTGCATGTATGTGGTGGTCCACATGTAGATATTTTCCATAACCCACCTAACCTTTTACTCCGTGCAGCATGTAAGCGCCAAAGGCATGGACGATCAGGTGACTGATGATAAGCACAAATGACACTCAATCGGCTTTTGTTGGATGTTGAATTTATAAATTGAACATTATGGAGTATCGACCAACCATTAACTGCGACTTGCAAATCTGCTTTCGTATGAAACATCTGACCTTCATACAACTCTAATGGAGTGGTTGCTTCTATCGAGCCAACAATGTTAGCACGTGGCGCGTCAAAATTTTCATCATTATCCCACTGTTGAGTAGTCCGAACTGTCTCGACAAAATCGTTATTGATGTTCATGCCATCAATCCCATCATAATTTTGTCTTGCGTGCTCTGCAATGAACTCTTCTCCATTACATCCCGCACTAGTAAATTGTTCCATAGGTATGTGGGAGTCCAATATCGGGCTACCATCACTCAATGAATTAGTACTATCGCTATTCATTGTTTCATATCCTTCATCTTCATTTTCGGAATTACACTCCATGAAAGGCATGGAGGGGTTGATATCTTCTGGTATTGTACGATTATTTATGTCGAAATATGATTGTTCCCCTACACTTTGTCTAGGTTGAACTCTTGGTTGCTGACCTATTGAAGTACTCGGTCTCTCCCGTACACTAGGACGACCATTTAAATCATCTTCCACAATTCTCGAAAAATCTCTAAGACTAGCCATAAATGATTCCGATGTGCGCGTTGGCCTAATACATAAAACTACAGTTAGGTGTATGGACTAGTTCAGTCAAACAGTTCAGAAATACAATGATTTTTACTTACATGAAACCTTCAACCTGTGGTGCATCATAGTGGATTGGTGAAATTTCTTCAACCTCCACATATACAACTACAGATTGTGTTCTAGCCTCCATCAGCATGTACTTACAGACCTCATCATCGGTGACATGAATCGCACAGAATCCACCATTATTTCGCAGACGACATGTGAGTTCAATAGTGCTTGTTGTTGAATTGATTCTGAGTGCACGCATTATTCGTTGTTTTATCATTTCAAGGCAAATAGTGTCATCGATAAGGAGCGGTCTAATACTACCGCCGATATAACTTGGTGTGAATTCATCCGAAATACGTAACTCTCCATCGAAATACAGTAACAATCGAGACATACTGTCAAGATAAGAAAAGTTGTGTCATTATTTGATTATCATGACCATATTTTTAAGTCTTTATAAGTGTGTTATCTTATAGTTTAAGTGACAGTATTACTCCTGTTTTAATGAAAATTTAAATAGCTCTCACAACCTTTTTTATATAATTGATTATCATGATCATGTATTAACGTGCAAAGTGGCTGATAATCATATAAAAATTTAAAGAAATTAAGGAACTACACTGAAAATTTTAAAAATACAGAAAATTCAATAAACAAATAAATATTAATTTAAATATAAAAAAAAATTAAACGGTCACTGATGACCTTCGATACTAATCATAATTACTTAGGAATTTAATTGGGTTAAAAAAAAATTAGCCTAATCACTAGAATTTTTAATTCTAGTTAAATTGCTGAATTTTAACAAAATACATATAAATAAAGATAAATTACAAAAAAATTTAAAATCAATTATATTCTTTGATGATAATATACTTGGTATTGTGGATGGAGGAGATGACATAAATAAAATCACTAGGTTAGGAAATAAGAAATATTGAGATTTTAATTACGTAGATGTATTAAAACTGACGTTTTTAATATTTTAATTAACGATGACGAAGATTATGTTGTAATTTGATATATGTTATAGGAATATAATGTGATCAATTTGACATTGACAGAATTAGAGGATTCAAACCATAGATCAAACCATTATATTATAGAAAAAAGAGAGAAGATTAAGAAAAAGCTTAAATGGATTTCTATGTTGCTTAAGATGTGGCTTAACTAAGATTGTTCTTTGGAATCACAACAAACTTTAACAATCATAGTATAATCCTTTGAGAGGACCAAAATGGCTCATGGAATTCATCACATAGACATAGATGATCTTGACTTAAACTAGATACAATAGACCTATAATATTATTCAAGTATCTAGTTCATGGAACTAGTGGGTACAAATTAAATAAGAGAGCACAAGATTAATTATAAATCAAAGTACATGTAGCTTTTAATGCCAATTTAATTTAAAACATATGATAAAAAAATATTCATGTCATGCTGTTGATAGTCTCTTATATATTTTTATAAAACAAGTCCTCCACTTGGCTGCTAGAAATGAATTCATTTATTGGTCAACGAATTGGGCTCATGGAACCAACCACTAAGAGAAGCATGCTAATGACCTCAAAACTAGATAACGTGCACTTATTTAGTCGTAGAAAATCCTTCAAGTTCAGCTTTTCTCTAGTTCATCGCGGTTGCCACGATCAACCCAAGGTTTTACAACCTCTACATAACTTCCTCCCGCTCCCGAACCACTCTCGCATGCCTTTTTTTTTCCATCCATGTGCTCTCTCTTTTGTGTGAAAAAACATTCAAGAATTTATTTATTTTTGTACATTAAATATTTACATTCCACATCCACCACTTTTCTCTATCTTCCATCCCATTTCCTAAAACATCTCAATCAAATCTCCAAAAAATTCTAGAATTATACAATTTAGAATTTAGATTTCATTTTAGATTTAACTAAAACTACTATTCACTTTGCAAAATTTTCTTTCACAAAATTAATAAAGCATAATCCAAATCAAATTCAAAGTGTATCCCATCTAAAATATGTCTAGAAACAATAAAATGGAGGTCATACGGCTGACACTTCCCACAAAAACAATTTCGGACTTGGCAATCGATCCAAATAAAAAAAATGCAAATGCAAGTATACAACATTTGCGAAGGGAACTGCTAAACTTCTTCATAGAAACATTGCATCATGACAGGAATTCTCAAGGATCTATGCCAATGTAAGTTCAAAAAATTTCCTTCATTAATTGCTGAGTTAGTGTCATTATGGGTCCGTGGTATAGGAAACTCCACTTTATATTAAATCAAACATGAAAAATGCAAGTTACAGATAATATTTATTTAAATGAGTTGTAAGATGCCCATAATTATTTCTTAATTGACATATGAACTAGTTTATTTTTATAGATTTGTTTAGTGGGATTTGCTATGTACCATCCCGTTGTCATAAATATCATCACATCCATGTCCAAAAAAAATTGAACATAAATTCTCTAAATAAAGTAGAAAATTAAAAGTAATTAAAGTTGAATTGATTATTCAATTGCTCAAGATTTCCAATGAATATAAACAACTGGATCTACATCAGATATTTTCATGATACAAATAAAGTATTCAACCTTGTCAGGCAAACTTCACAACAACAAAAAAGGTTATCAAAATAATTATGATACAAATATTGGCAATCAAAGCAAATACCCATAAATATTGGCTGCATCTGTGCGATGGAAGATTATGATTTGTTTGGTATTATTTTTTTAATCATTTTACTCTAAAAATTACTATCATTTTTTAAACAAAATTTAAAACCACACTATTTCTTTAAGATCAACAAAAGAACTTATTGGCAACATCAACAAAAAGAAAAGAAAACTTAATAGAACTACTTTACTAACAAAAAGAAAAAAATACTTAATAGAACTACTTAATCATCGCAATGCTACAACGTCTTCAAAAATAAAAAGAATTTAAACATTCACACTAAACAAACTCAACAATACTTAATGGAAGTACTTTACTAACAAAAATTAAACAAAAACAAACTAAAGAAAAATTAAAAGTACCTGCACTGAAGCGAGATACCGATAACTTCAGATGAAATAAGGTGTGCCTTCCCTACTCAACTCACGCATTATTTATAAGCGCTGCGCTCGTCTGCCCAACCACAAAATTCAATGCCTCAATTATTTCCCCACCTAGACAGCGCGAAATTAACGGATCTGGTCGGGCTTTAGGACAATGAAATCCGGAAAACAAATGCAAAGGCGACAGCTGGGCGATAAGAGAAAACGACCTGATAAAGCAAGTGAATAATGCGCCTAATATAACCGCGCATTCAAGGAATGCGCTGACCCAATCGGCGCAATCAAAGAATGCGCCATTCTTTTCAGCGCATTCTTCGGTAAACAAGTGAATAATGCGCTTAATATAACCGCGCATTCAACGAATGCGCTGACCCAATCGGCGCATTCAAAGAATGCGCCATTCTGTTCGGCGCATTCTTTGAATGCGCCAATCCTTTTGGCATATTTGCTGCTTTTTAAATTTATTCCCAACAACGCTGTTTTTGCTTAATTTCGTATCAAATCCGCTCGTTCCTAAAAATTGGCCTTAAACTTTAGCATCTATAAGAAAATATTTGGCTGGGTCTTCTTACATAACAACCTTGTTAAAATCAATGAAAGCTCATCTGATCAAAGTAAGTAATAAGATTATAATCATAAAAATATCCATGATTTAGGTTTTGTTTGGGACAGTTTTTTGCTGCTTTCAAAAACAGCTTTTTAATATAAAAATTTTTTAATTATAAATTTTTACATTAAAAAGCTGTTTTAGAAAGCAATAATAAAGCCGTCCCAAATGAAGCCTTAAAAAATCAGCTTATCCTTTATATTTGAATTAGGCTTCATTTTGAGATAGTTTTTTTATTGCTTTCTATAGTAACAATTGAATACAAAAAAATTTCGTTGAAACAAATTTTAAATTGAAACACCGTTTAAAAAATAATAGGAAATTAAACTGTCTCAAATGAAACCTTAGAATATAGCTGGGCCTTAAACAAATTGTGGCTACTTGTCTATATATATATATATATATATATATATATATATAGACCATTATGCATGAGAAGTTGTCCAGCTGAAAACCAGCACATATATATTTAATTTCTATCTTATATATGTATATATATAATAATTGGCATAAAAAAATAAAGAGATAATATATTAATATGAAAATTTTAATAATTTTTTACACCAGACACCATGTCACAGTCAATTGGCCCATCCATTCACAAAAATATAAAATATAACATAAACTATATAATTTATATATAAGTTAACTTAATAAAAAAATTACAATAAAGAGATATAAATAATTTTGAAAAAAAAAATCTATGGGTTATTAAATGAATTCTAACAGACATTTAATAAGCCTTTTGTCATAAACTCTTACAGATTTTAAAAGAATAATAATATATTAGAATAGTCTGCCCTTCATCCTCTCCAAAAAAATCTCATGGAGGCGAAAATGAAAACTGTATGGGTAACTTGTGAATGAGTGAGAAGAAGAGAAGGCTGATATACCTCTGTTGTTTGATGAGCAAAAGGGAAGATTCGAGCCCAGCTTGTGGAGTGCTGATTGCCGAGCTGCTGCAGCAACTTTTTGATAATCAGATTGCCAATGTGAAAAGCTTTTTCTTAGATGTTTGAGTTATCATATTTGGGCCTAGCTGACTCTTTTCTTCTCTTCTTCTTCTTGTTGCTTGATAGAGGATTAGATTTTGAGATCTTCAAGTAGGCTCAGTAAAGTCTGTAGTACTTCTCCATTCATCAAGTTCTTCTTATTCAGAATTTGAGGCAGTGATTGCTCTCTAGCTATGCAGAGTATTCTCTGGCTGGTAACATAGCTTCTTCTCTATGTAAGGGGCTTTTTGGTAACCTAGGATTTGATTTAAGTAGGATTTCTTAAGTCCGCTAAATCTGGATTTTGGAAATCTTAAGGGGCCTAAAACCTGAAAACTGTTAGGTAACATTCATGATAAATCCAATTAAATCCCATGTGACTGTTTGACTATAGAGCAGATTTAACGATCGAACTCTTTCTCTCGAGCCAAAGGATTTTGTAAATCCGGCAAAAAACGAGATTTCGGAAATCCGGGATTAGCATGAAAAGGCGTAATTTTCTGTCTATGGCGGCTTTCATTTACCGTGAAATTTGGTTTTGCATTTTAGGCCGTTTGGCTGGATTTCGCTCAAATCCGCCTCAAATCCGGCCTAAATCCTGCTACCAAACAACTCCTAAGAGTGCAAAGTGCATATGCCTAGTCGCCGACAATAGAGGCTTCGTTTGGCATAGGTTTCATACTGTTTTCTAAAACAGGTTTTTCGTAAAAAAAAAAAAAAAAAATGCTAAAAAGCTGTTTTAGAAAACAATACGAAATTTATGCCGAACGAAGCCAGAGTCATTCTTCATACCCGAAGAATTGAGAGAATCAATTTGGCTTATTTGCTTTTTAAGCTTTCTTCTATTTAAATAAATTCAAGACCAATGAGTTAGCTTCTTCTACTTGGTTATTTGGATTTGGATGGTGGACTGAAGCTAATTTGAGCCAAAATTTCTAACTTTGATTGAATTTTTTATTTTCTTCTCTAAGAATTGTAAACCAGTTTCATTAATAATCACCATAAGAAGGCTGAATCCTCATATTATATAAATCCATATAAATTGTGGGCAACTTCTATAGTAATGTTAGCAGGAGCTTTGGCTTCAATCCATTCTATAAATGAATCAATCATATGATTGTCATGTTATGTCTTACCAAATTCTAAAATTATTGAGTTTTCTATTTGGTACCTCTTCAATATCATTGATCTATAAGTCTTCAATTGAGAAATTTTCAATAATATGTGAATAATAAAAAAAAAAATTATGCGCCTCATTTCTATTTATTTGATGTTTTAATAAATTCGTGTGACTAGCATATGTCATATATGTATGTAACGTGATATTTTTATATTCATGATCATACTCTCTACTAGATGTTGAATATAAAAATTTTCTTGTATATAATTAAACTTATTCTTTAAAATATATCTAAAATTTTTTATTATTATGTTTGGAACATAAATTTTTTAATAAATTACTGAAATTAGTGTCTGAAGAACCATGTCATATGTCATTCTGAATTGAACTTAAAAATTGAAATGATACATATTTTGCTACTTCGACTTCCCTTCCAGTCCTGTGAGTCGTCCCTGTTCCATTCTGAAACCCGAAGCTCGACAGCTAGCTCATCGTCTTCAATGAAGGCTTCTCACCATAGCATGTACTCATCATCTCCGGTGTTTGCATCCCTCTGTTCTCTTCAACAACGTTGAACTCCTCACGTGAATGTAAGATTTCTTCTCGAAAATATTTAAATTTCTTGAAATATTAACTTGAGCCTTTGAGTTTCAAAACTATATGTGAAATGTTCATTACATTTTATTGTGCAAACCATTTTTTGTATGGTTGTTAGCAAAAGTTTTGTGAAATCCTAATTTTTTAGTGTTTTTTTTTAATAACGAATCGGGTTCTTGCTTTTTGATTCTAAGGATGATTCTAGCTTGATATTTTTCATTTTGTGGTCCTTTTTAAGAATTTCCATTTTGTTATTGCAATATTTTTTCTCTAACAATAGTTAGGACTTAGGATGGTTTAGTTATTTGTTTTTTTAAACCTCAAGAAACAATGATATATTTCCTTAAGCTTATATTCTAACAAATTAGGTAAGAGTAAATATAAATTTTATAGGTTGGTCATTAGATTAGAAAGTCCCTTTGGCCTAGGGTGCTAGCTAGCAACAAGAAGAATTTAACAAAAGTATTTTTTTTGTACCCATTATTAGTTTATAAAATATATTATTATGTAACATTAGTGTAATACTTATCATTGAAAATTATTATTTGATTTATCTATCAATAAGCCATATCTTCATAAATGAATAGATCTTATAAATGAGAGGTGAGTGCTTATTTTCTTTAAATATTTAATATTTAATATAACTATTATTTATTATGTCATCTGATTCAATCCCCATCGAACAATTGAACCGTTATTCATATACGATCATTTTAGTCTCAGAGTATAATATTGCTCTAATTTTGGCTCTCCATTATAAAAAATTGAACCAAAATAGTCATTTTGAGACTAAATCAGGATCAATTTTATATCATAATTTGAATATAATGGACTATCTTTGATTAATTTTTTATAACTGATGACTAAATCAAGGTAATATAATACTCTATGATTAAAGTGATCATATACGAATAATCTGGGGACTACCTTTAAAAATTTTCTCTTTATTTAGTTGCGCATGTAACACCTAATTTTTAATATTTAATTATATAATAATTCAGTGTCTCAATTATATAAAAATAATATTTATTTAACTTTAAAATTGACATTAATTTTATTTTTTATAGCATTTATAAAATTTTATAGCATTTATAAAATTAAAATATTATATAAAAATAATAAAATTTAAATATTATATATTTAAATACATTAAAATATATTTAAATATTTTTTTATATAATTTTGATAATCATACTCTATTTATCAAAACTTTAGGCTTCTCTACACTAATAATTTCTTAACTAATAAATATGACAAATCTAGAACATTTCATCTAATGCTTCTGGTACACGTGGCGTTAGCAGGTATATGATGTACTGTAGAAGAGTCAACTATCAAACTTTAGTTTGTCATTATCAAAATAGTATCAATGATATTTTTTTTTGTAAGGAGTTACAATATATTTTTATCAAAAATCTTAATGAATATTAATATCTAAAGATAAACAAAAAAGAAATTCTAACATAATTTTATATTTAAATGTTATTAAATTTATTTTAAATTTTATATAATTTATAATATATATAAGCACAAATTTTAATATGGATTTCAAATCCTCCGAATTTATCATTATAAAAATTTATGTTAAAATATATTTAAATATCATCAAATTTATATTAAAATAAATATAATTTTGAAATGATATATAAGCATTAATTTCTAGAAGAATTCTAAATTATTCTACAACAATAATAACAATAATATAAAGTCTTTACCCAGGACAACTACATTAATAATTTTTTTTTCGAAAAATCATAAATTTAAATATACCAATATAAAATTTATCGAAAAATCATAATAAATTTAAAATTATTCTTTATAAATTAAATTTAAATAACTTTTTTTTAATATATTTGGGTTGATAATTTTAATTTGAATCACTTTAGAGGGAATGAAAGGAGGAGCTCATCATTATTTTTATGTAAAAGTAGCACTAAAATTTTCAATCAAATAAATATAAAAAATAAATATTAAATAGTTATTTTTAAAAATTAATATTTATAATTCATATGATTTATTTAAAAATTTAAATATTATAAAAATGTTATATGAAAATAATAAAATAGTTATTATAAATATTAGCTTATGTGATTAGTAATATATTAAAATTTTATTTTAAATAAGTTAATATTGATAATGTTATAATATGATTTAAAAATTTATGTATTGTAAAAATAAATATAAATATTTAAATATTATATATAAATCCAAAAAGGAAAAAAATTATGATAATAATTATTAAAATGCCTCTTATTATTATTCTCGCAAATGTAGGGAGACATGAAAGCCCTCTCCTTTGACAAAAGCTTGGTAACAGGCTATAACAGTGAGGAAGCAGAGCTTTATCCCCCGCCTGCCCGTCGACCCCGCACACTCTCCCCTGTCTCTCTCAGTTTTCTCTCACCACAACGATAAAGAACCTCTCTTTTTCTTGCATTTAAGTTATTGCTCTGTATAGCGTATGCTCCAAGCCCAAGACGGTAAGAATAAGCTCTTCTTCTTCTTCTTCTTCGTATTTTTTTTCTCAATCAGAAAGTTTTCTTCTTTAATGGTGAAGCAGATCTCATCTAAGGTTCCTGTAAACTCTTTCGAACTATCAATGAGCCATCTTTACTAATCTCTTCGCGCTGCTTCTACTTTTTCATTTTGAAATTAAGCTTACGACTTGGTTTAGGTTTCTTTGATGATTTCTTTGTTGTTTCTTCTCAGTTTTGGAAGCTATTATGGCGGAGATAATGGGGATAGTATAGTGGGTTTCTCAGCTTCCTCACTCCACTTTAGGGTTGTTTTTTTGTTTCTTACAGTATGGGTTACATCTCAAGAAAGCTCTTGCCTGCGTGCGAAAATGTTTGCCTCTGCTGTCCAGCGCTAAAGCCGAGTTCCCGACGGCCGGTGAAGCGGTATAAAAAGCTGCTTTCCGAAATCTTCATAAAAAATCTTGTAAGAATCGACGTTTTCTTTCGCTCATTGGCTATTAAGTACTTGCTTGACCTTCTTTTTTTGCTCTTCCGTTCCTTGCATTTCTTCTAAATTTCATGCATTGTCAGTTTCTTGCTTGGACATTTTTTTTAAAAATTTTTGCTTGTTTCCAGAATGAAATGTTTGTTCTGGAGTTGAATTTATTTGGTTCAGATATTGCTAAAAGGGAATGTACCATCTTTTGAGATGGTTATGTGAAGATGAATTTCTTAACGATTTTTGAAACTGTGAAAATTTATGATAAATTTTGAAAGAAAGGCTTCCCTGGAAGGCCATTAGGGATTATTTACTTTGTTCATTGGACAGGAGTTGGTTTTGCTTTGTCTTTTGGAGATCCAGTGATAGAAATAGCAGGTCTTGTAAAAGTCTGAAACATAATCTTTTTCATGCTTGCCTCATTAAAACTATTCTTACAGTAGTCTAATGCAGCTATAAGGTTATAAAATATTTCCTTTAGCAGGATGGAGTCCCAAATGAAAGGAAGATAATAAAGCTTTGCGAATATGCTGCCAAGAATCCTTCCCGCATCCCCAAGGTTGTGAAAAATTCATTATTTTCATCTTAAATTTATGTATTGAGTTATGAATAATATAAGGCATTGTTGTTTTTTTTTGGCTAGATATCAAGTTTTATTGAGCAAAAATGCTACAAAGAGTTACAAAGTGAGCATTTTAACTACATCAAAGTTATCATGGAGGTCTACTGTAAACTTCTTTCTTTATGTAAGGGGCAAATGTAAGTGTTTAGTTATTATTTATCTATTCGTATGATGCTATCTGTTTGAATTGTTTTAAGCTTGAGCTTGACGCATTTCTTTGATTGTCTTCTCTTCAAATTTACAAAGCTTCATTCTTTCGTTAATTTTTGGTAAGACTGTTGCGATTCCCAAATATGAATTGAATCATTAAAAAATCTTAATGATGTGCACTAGCCAAAACTATATTGCGGGATCACATGCAATCACATGCTGAACTATAAAGTCGGAACTATAAGGAAGATGTTTTGACTATCTTGAAAAAAATCAAATAAGATAATTATTGAAAAAACATGGTTATCCAAACAAAATTAGTGAGCTGCTCAACACATTGAAAACTAATCAAACACATCCACAGGAACTAGATAATGAATTAAATCTTCATGAAGTATCGATTAACAACATAGTTAGGAGATAAGAGATTCACTATAAAAGTAACAAACATGATAGACGTTATAGGGAGCATGATGCCAAGCAAAATTATGATAATTATAAACAAAAACCTTGTGATAATGATAAATACATAACCCAAAAAGTTACTTATGATGCGCCAACCTTTGATGGGAGAATAGATCCAAAAGCTTATTTTGGTTGGATAATGGATGTGAATAATTTCTTTAATTAACAAAGTATGTCTGGCGAGCGATCCATAAGATTTGCGAAGTAAAACTTATTAGCCAAGCAAAGATGTATTGGGTAGTGTAGAATGATAAAGAGAACTAACATGGTTAGAACCAACAATTGCATGGGCTGAAATAAAATTGCTATTAAAGAAAAATAATTACTCATGTTTTACGGTGATCAACTACTCAATGAGTTTAACTCAGTAAGATAAGGAACTATGGTTGTGACTAATTACATGAATAAATTTTAAGAATTGTATTTTTATTTTGAAATTAGGGAGGGTTTGAAAATAGTGCTTTTTTAGGTTTAGGTCTGCATTAGATGTGAACTCAATAGAGAGGTGGTACCATACAATATAAATTCTTTTGAGGTTTTTAAATCGGCCTTATATTTTGAGCAATTACAAAAATTTCTTGCACCTAACGGAGTTTCTTCATACATAAGAAATCCCTCTTTCCGCCAAAATAGCCAATCCTAAATATCACATCTAAAGGCAATAATATTATAATACTACTGTCAGAGAAGAGCCAAGTGAAAATCGATTGCTATGCATTAGGATCCAAAATTTCTATAGAGTTTTGTTTTGTATGCCATTAAATGGGTCACCTTGCAAGTAAATATTTAAGTAGAAGTTTACATATTAATGTCGAAGAAGAAGATAATAAAGATGATGAAGGGGTGGATGCAGGTGAATTCTAAAAAGAAATAAGTGTTCATGATGATGCTTTGCTTGAAAACTCTTTAAACGTCATGTGATGGGCGTTGCCACACCGAAGGTTGGACTTGATTTGAAAAGAACTTCGTTTTTTTTCAGCATTGTTTAAACATGATGCTAATTGCATGAATGTCGTTCCAAAGTTAGCTCTTGAATATATGAAATTCAAAGGTAAACCACACCTATAACTTTACAAAGTTGCTTGGTTTCAATTCAACTTGACATATATACTAATATGATATGGCATGACATCTTATCGGTGGATTTTGCACATTTCATTCTAGATAGACTAGGGTAGTACAATTTTGAAGTGATCCAATTTTGGAAGTTCAATACTTATGCTTGAAGGGGAAATATAGGAAGCATTTTGAAACCTATTAAGCCTAAATGTCATTTTGTATCAAAAGAATCAAGCATGCCTAATGAACTAAATAAATCTCTTCACAATTTGAGCCAACATGCATTTAAAAAGGAGAGCAGTGCCAAAGGAATTATTTATGTTTTTGTAGCTATTAATTTGAGTTGAGATACAACTAAGAGCATACTAGTGCTTGAAGATGTTAGTCAAATATTGATTGAATTTAAATTACGTTTGAATTTAAATGCTTAGGAATATTCATGATGATATTAATTTTAATTCTAGATCATCATTATCTAATTTAGCCCATTAGAGATGAATTTTATTGAATATATTGAATTTAAAAGATATTTTGATGAACTATTGAGGAAAAGGGTTTATTAGGGAGTGATATGTCTTTATGTGGTACCTACTTTACTAACACCTAAGAAGAACGAGAGTTGGAGAATATGTGTGCATTATCGAGCAATTGATAAAATCACCAGTAAGTATTTATTTCCTATACTAAGATTAGATAATATGCTAAATATGATTATTGTGCTTATAATTTACTTGAAAGTTGATCTATGGAGTGGTTACCATCAAGCGTGGATGAGAGAAGCAAATGAGTGGAAGGCAACTTTTAAGATGAATGATGGTTGATACAAATGACTAGTGATGTCTTTTGGATTAAATAATGGTTTAGCACTTTCATGAGAATCATAAATCACTTTTTTATAGAAAAATATTTTATTGTATATTTCAATGACATTTTGATTCATAGAAAATCAAGGGAGCAACATTTAATATGTCTTAAGCTCTTTGGAAAGCTGTAATATGAAAGATTGAATCTTAATTTAAATAAGTGCTTTGTTTCCCAATCTGTTATGGTGCATTGATGCTCCTCTCTGGGGTATGTAGTGTCTGACATGTGTTGAATATTGACATGTACGGCATGACTCAGACATCTGTTGGACACGGTGAAGGCATGTCCAATTGAAATAATATTTAAAGAAAATTGAACATGCATTTCTAGCACGAGTGTCCTAAATATTTTGTTAAAAATTATTTTAAAATATAATTTCTTGTTTTTAAAATATACATCTTAAGAAATTATATATTTTTAAAAGAAAATTTCCTAAACCTGTAGTCTCTTGATTTTCCCTATATCTTGTATCTTCGGGACATTTCAGTTAGTGTGGCTAGATTTTTATTTTTATTTCATGGCTTGATGACGACAACTCCTGATGATGTCTCATGGATGTCAAATGACACTCGAAAGTTGCTTGGTGATGATGATGCACGATGTTCCTCAAAGAGTCACGCCTTGTGTCTTTGCGTTGTCTCCCCTCATGTTGTTCAAGCTCACAATTAGGGTTTCGAAATTGGAACACCTTTCTCTCACAATCCACAGAGCATTAATGGTAAGAGACTTTTAAACCAATATGAGGAACTTCTTGTTATTGTTTTCATTTTTAAAATAATGTTCGAGCGATTTCTACCAATATATGGACCTTTGATTGAAAAATTAGTTCTACAAGAGAAAAAAAATTATATACCGTGTGCTCAACTAGAAAAAATTTAGTGCTATACTAATTTGTTGACTTTCCTGCGTACGGTATGCTCTCAGGTTAGAACACTTCCAGTAAGTTAGCTTATCCATATTCTATGGAAAAACGAGACTTAAAAAAATAATGAGAGAAAAGGAAAATGTTAGAGGAAAATTAGGAGCAAAAAAAGTTATAATTTATTAATTTTCAATCATTATTTTTTTTGAATTTATATGTTCTACAAAAAATGAGGTTTTTGAATTTTTATGGTTTAATAATTTAATTGAAGACTTTATGTTGAGTTTGAAATATATTATAGAAGGATAATGAAGTCTAGTGATAGTGGATGTGGAAGTGGCAAGGTTCAACAAGCCTAATGTTGAAGAAGATACACGTTTTTGGACTTTTGTACTAAGTTGGGCGATAAGGCTTATATTTAAATGTTATTTATAAGGGATCATATTCTAGAGTAAAAGCTCATTTGTTAAGGATAATTGCTCATGGAATTAATTTTTTCCTTAAAATAATTGCTTCATAATTTAATGAAATTCAAAGACTAGCTAACGAAGCTGAGTCAAGGATCAATAGGAGTCTTCCTAAAGAGATTTCACTACCTAAGTACTCATGTTTCATGCTATTTTGCTTCTTCTATTCGAACTAGTGATATCAATATTAGTATAGTTCATTTAGGATTGAATGATATAAGCCTAAGAAAAAAAGTGTATTCCAGATTGTTGTTTGGAGAAGAAATTTAATCTTCAAATATGGAAACAACTAGATAGTGAAATTGTAAGTATGTTTTTCATAGTTGGCCTTTCTTTTAATCTTGCAAGGAATCTTTATTATAAAAATGTATTTACTTTTGCTTGTAATAATAATATTGTGTGTTATGTGCCACTGGTGCACAATACCTTTATATCAGTGTTTTTGCAACGGGTGAGGTCCAATATTGTGAAGTTACTTCAACTTACAGAAGGAATATATAAGGGTAAAGGAGAACGTCATGTAACCACTTTATTTAAAAAAAAAGAGGTAAAGGAGTGTCCTTGGTGTGTGATGGTTGGACTAATCCTAAAAAAAATACTTATCGATTTTATATCAATATCAGAAAATTATGCGATGTTTTTAAAGTTGTAAATTGTGAAGGGCAATATAAATATAAGTCAAATATTTTCAATTTGATTCAAGAAGTGACTTTGATGGTTTGCCGTTCAAATGTTATTCAAGTTATTACTGACATTGCTCCAGTTTATAAAGCGATAGAGTCTGCTTGTTGAGCAAATATATCCTCACATCTTTAGGATGCTATGTGTTGCGCATATTCTCAATCTTGTTTTAAAGAATACTTGTGCAGTAAAAATTACTAATACAAATATAAGTACTTATAATGAATGTCATGGAATCCCAATAATTGCTAGAAATATTATCTTAATAAGAAAATTATAATGAATCAATTCATGAGGATTTCTATGTTCTATGATTTCTCTGCATTAAAAATGTTAGCTATGGCTAACACTCGTTTTGCGTTAATTATTATAATGTTGAAACAACAAGAACAATAATATCAAGCCTTTATCGCACTAAGTGGGGTTGATTTTTCTCTATTATGTTCTATTAAAGTCAAATTCTCATTTAAATCTAATAAAAAATATCATTTATAATACTTTTTAACTAAATATTTATAGGTATATCTCTAGCTTTCTTAATAAAGGCCAGATCTATTATATCTACTCTCCTTGTAATGTTGAGAACATTCAAACAAATTAAAAATGCCCTTTAATCCATGATGATTAGTGAGAAATGGTCATGTTATCAGGATGATGATGTTGGAAAAACATGATATGTGAAAGAAAAAATTATTTGATGATTTATTGTGGGATGATGTTGATTGTATTTTATCTTTTACTAATACTATTTATGTGATGCTTAGAGTTGAGGATATCTTGAAGAAAAAGTTAAGAAGATGAAAAACCCACAAAGTTATTATGAGTGAAAGTTTATGTACTCAACATCGCTTATTAGTTATTGACTTTAAGATGAAGGGGTGAAATATTAAAAATAAAATAAAATAATTTCCTAGGATTAGATGGGGGCATTTAAGTAACACTACTAAAAATATTTTTTAGAGTAAAGTTCATGATTTTAAGATTCTGACTGTACGTGAGGAACCTATGTTATATGGGAAAAAATAGCTAATAATATTAAGAATATTGCAAAGGATGTGTTTGAAGTATAAAAAAGAAAAACTCCTAATAATAAAAATAGTTGGTGGTGGAATCAAAATGTCCAAGAAAAGATTAAAAATAAGACATTTTGTTATAAAATTTGATTTAGATGTAAAAAATTAAAAAGTTGAGAAAGATATAAAGAGACCTGTCAGGAGTCTAAAAAATAATATGTGATGCAAAGAATTTATCTAGCTTTTAATGATTTATATAATTGATTAGATACTACTCTGTGCGAAAGATACTTACGTCTCAATTTTTTTATGAGGTTTGCGCCTTTGCTCGGTGAAGCTTGCCTTCAGGTGCGCCTCACCTCACTAGCGTGAGGCATATGCCTCACCCAATTTATATGCAGTTTTTATTGAAACTTATCTAAATCTTAAACTAAAGCTCTAAACAAATCATGCCTTCATGCGCCCCAAAACTTTAACAACTTCCTCTCAATTGCCTCAAACTCCAGCCTGCCACCATCATCGTAGCCACCACCATTATAATCGCCGCCAAGAATCACTTGAACGTCGCACACCACCACCAACTTCTCTAAATTTTTTGGACTATTACTCTCATCTTTATGTTGATAATAAATATTTATGAAAGAGGAAGTTGACTGAAATAAATGAAGAATAAACAAATTGAGAGACATTGGACTCCTTAGAATGAGGCAGGGGAAAGACCAATTTGTTATGATGATGATTCAAATAAAAACCCCTTCGTGGTGACAGTGCGGATGATTTTTAAGTTGTTGCCAATTATATCAAATGTCTTTAGGAATTAAATGTGGATGAGTAGGGAATTGAGAAAGGAAAAATTTGGAGTTGAATTTGATGTTATATGATACTTTTGTACAATTCTTATATTTTATGTTATTTTGCTCTTGTTATATTTAGATTTTAATTCTATTTTACGCAGTTTATCATTTGTCATTTTATGTTTTATGCAATTTTTTGTTTCATATATATATATATATATATATATATATATATATATATATATATATATATATCAATTTGTTACTTCATAGTTTAATAGAAAGTTAATATGTCATTCTTTAACACATTATTTGAGTATTATATAAAAAATTACTTTTAACCATTATTTTCACTTTATGCAATTTTTGAATTTTGAGGCTTAACGTCTCAAAATACCTTGATGCATATGCCTCGCCTCGTGAACAAAAAACGTCTTAATATCGAATTGTGTAATTTTAAACCTTGACACATATAAGTCTTACTTACACTTAATTTATGTGTGGGATTCAATGCTAGAAGTAATAAAAATGAAAGAAAGTCAATGTCGAAGATTAAGTTTTTGGAGGATTTTTATATTATTTTAGAGCAAAAGCAACAAATCTCTACATTGCTTTTCTCATTCTTTAATCCAAGGCAAATTTCAATATATCTTTTATAATTAATTCTCATTTTATTTAATAGTAATTACCTAATTTTATAGTTTTAGCTTTTAAGTGGTAGATTGTCACATATAAACCTCGGGAGGATGTGAGCATTTATTTGCTATAGGATTACCCTAAATGATACTAAGGCAACATTTAATTTTGCGGCAGAGGTAGACAGAGACAGTGATCATGGCGTCCTGCCTTGATCAAGAAACGGCACTTGAGCTAAGGTCCTAGTGACCTCATATAATAATAATAATAATAAAAGGCAACATTATTCTATTTTTATAATGATTTATTGCTTCTCAAAAATGGTTCATTTCATTCTATGTTTTAAAACTGTTAATGCATCTCATATAGCCAAATTATACTTTAATAAAGTGGTTAAACTGCACATATTGTCTAAAATAATTGTATCAAACATAAATGTAAAATTCTTGAGTTGCATTTAGAAAATTTTATGTAAGAAAAGAAAAATCAATTAAAAGTTTCAACTGCGTAGCAACAACAATCCAACTATCTAATTCAAGTTGTTCCTGGGAGTTTTGAGTGATTTGTTATGCTATTTGGGTAAAACACTAATCTTGGTGGGATCTAACAGTAGTTATGATTTGGTTTGCATTTAATTCATCTTTTAATATAACTATAAGCTTGAGTTCATTTTAAATTGTGACAAGATATTGGCCTTATAAACCAATAGATTATGTTGAACTTTCTGTTGCATTCAGACCCAAGGGATTTGCACAGCACATGCATGGTTTGCATGAAGATATTCGCTAGAAATTAATAAATAATTATAACAGTTATAATTTTGTTGCTAATGAGAATATGAAACATATGGAGTTAAACCAAGTTATAAACCAATGGTGTGTCTATATCTAAAAAGGTTTGCATATGGACCTTTAAGAAATTTACCCGTATGAAAGAGTGGGCCATATAAAGTTTTACAATGCACTAGGATAAACGCTTATATACTAAATTTTTTGTCAAATATTAGTATTAGTTTTGTTTTCAGTGTATTTAATTTAACTTTATTTCGTGAACTTGCTACTAGTAATGCCTACTTTTCTCTTTCCATCCCCTACTTGAGAATTCACATCTATACATTACTAGAAAGGCTATTTTACTTGTTCTTGAAGCTATCATGGATGATTAGATTGTGTTCATTATTGACGTTGAATATCAATGATATATTATACCTTAGCATGACAAGCCTAATTGTGATGGTTTGTGGCTTCCTCTGCAAGAAACATAACAATTATGCTGAAACTTGGAGAATATCAAATGTTCATATCATAAGAGGTGAGTTTTTCAACGCAGATAATTTTGATGGAAACTTAAAAAGTGTAAACTCCTCAAAATTACAAATAGTGATAAGTACTATGATTTTTACTATTGTATTTTATTTAATTTTAGTTTAATTTATGTAAACATTGCTAAGATCATGGCTCATATATGAACGAGATGGGAGTTCTCTAGTTTTTTGAGTGTCTATTAAGATTAATCCATTACTGCAAGATTCCGATCATCTCGTTGAATTCCATGTCAGCACACTTTCAGTAATGAGGATACTTACCTTCCCATTGGCCCTTGTTCTGTTAACTGCGTTTTATTCTTGACTCTATTTAATTTCTTACTATAGTTGTATTGTTTTCTTCTACTCACACAGTTGCCGTCCTCTATTTCCCACTTGCTACTGCTTGCCACCTCTGTTTCTTGCTACTGCTGCAATTTTCACTTCTAATTGCTTTCTATAAAACACTATTTTCGCCTTTTATTTCCTCTACTTTTTTGCTTTTCCATTAAGGCTATTGCTGCTACGTAATGTTTCAACTATTGCCTCTGCATTTCTCATTACATGCTCTGGAATCATGAATGGATTCTTCAATCCGAAGATGTACTTACCATATATGGTGTTGGAATGCGAATGATGAATTGAAACTTGTTATATTTGAATTGATCTTGGTAGGTTTTAAGGAGTTTCTTATTTTGGTCCTTCGAAGGTTATAAATTGGGCCTCTGTGGCATGCAAAATTCATTGGAAATTGATTGTTGAAATAAACTATCAGTTTTTCTCTGTTCTTTGGTGTGTATGCTTATTGGAATTGTATTATTTGAGAGCTTCATTGATGAGGACTACTACTTTCTGGCTGAGTTTTCTTGTTTCAACGTGAGACCTATTTCCTCTTTTGGGTGAAATCCCATTCATTTTCATTTTTTTAAAATTTTAGTCACTAGTTTGTGTGAGTGAAATTTTGACTAGTGTGATACGTTTTAGTTTTTTTTAAGCGAGATCTTGATCGTTGCTGAATTTTATTTTTTATCACTATTTTCATATGGAATCTCAGATTTTTTGGCAACCATTATATTATTATTTGGATTGAAGTGTGTTTATTGTTTTTATATTAACAGCTTCTGATTTTTTTTCTAAAGTTATCAAGTTGGTTATTTGCTGATTGTGGTTTTTCTATATATTTTTCTTTTGAATCTTATATTAGATTGCATTAGTAATTCTAGACCCTTAATTTTCCTCCATCAGTTTTAGGGAGTTTTGGGTTTTAAAATGAAATTGATTTGATTTTTCTCCTGATCTAAAGAAAGACTTCTTGAATTCCTAACCTGAAGTTGTAATATATGTTGGGTTAGTGGTCACAATGAGTTCAATGTAAAACAAGTTTCTGAAATTTGCTTCTGGTAAGGAATTGAGATATATCTTTACGTTTTAATCAAGTAAATCTCCTATTTGACATGGTTTATAGATGAGTTGATGCATATGTGATTTCATAGATAACAATCTATATCATATCTTTAATCTGACTATTATGATTCTCTCATGTAGTGTTAACTATATGAACATTTTAGTATCTGTAAACATTTGAGGATTTTGACTTTTGTATTTGACAATTTGCTTTATTCTTGCATAGGGCATATTTTGCTAGAAACCTTTTGAGTGTTGTCACCGCACTTTTGGATGCAAAGAAGCTAGATCATTTAAGGATTCTTGGGTGCCAAACATTAACAAGATTTATTTATAACCAGGTGAGCTTTAGATTGCTACTGTGAATGAGCTCATTTTTAGTTGAACTTTCCTTGTTGAGTTTGTTTATTCACCTTTTATTGAGCTGGAGAGAGCTCAAACATGACATGAGTTTCAGAATCTCATTCAGGATTATTTATTTATTTCTTTGAATTTCAACTTGATAGATTGTGATTGTGTTGAGATTGATTCAGTCATACAACCTTATCTTCTAGATAAAAATTTCTTCATAATGATCGGTTCTATTTATCTATATATTTTTATCCTTTTAAAATCTCTAAAGGCTAACCAAAAGTACACATTTGCATTTTCTGGAAAATATTCATTCTCCACTCTTATTATTTATTGATTTTTTCTGATAAGACCTTCAATTACAATAACAAGACTTGATGCTGATTTCTGATATAAGAACAAATTAGAAACCAAAGTTGATTGATCATAAGATAGGAATGGAGGATGGGTAAATACCCTTCACCAAATTTACTGCTGTCTAATAGTTTGTTATTTTATGTTTTTGAAATCAAAAGTTTTGAAATTTTTTTATATTATTTAAGATGTATGCCTGAAAAGTTATGACTACGCCTTGAAATGAATATTTTTTTGCTATTTGGGCAAACCAACAGTTCATTTTTAATAGCTTAAAGCACAGCATAAAATCAGAAATTTGATGACTTTTTTTTTTCATGTAGATTGAAATGGTTGTTCTTGTTTTTTCATTTGATTGTTGAATCATCAAAAACAATCTGAAACAAACTTGTTTGCAAAATCATCTTTATATCTATCGAATGACGGCAATCTATCTGATTTACTTGAACTTATATGCATATATAATTTCTATCTTGTGTCCTTGCTGGAGTGTTGTTTCTTGTATACACGGGGTTAGCAGATTTAAGTGACTCAACTCAATCAAATTTCCCCATGCGAGCCCTCAGCTTGAAAACTTATCATTTTTCAGAATTGATTCTGACTTGATTAATATTTTGAGCAACTTATGGAGTAAATTTCAAGTTCTGAGTACTCTTATTTTTTGGGGTTTGAAAAATCAAAGCTTGGCTACATTCTTCCTTGTTGAATACTTATAGCACCTCCACTGCATGTCATATTTGCGGTTGCTATGTCTCATACACCTTTTTATTGCATTTTTGCTCTAGTCCACAACAAACATCTTATTAATGGCGCAAAATGGTGCGCATCAGGGTGCACGACGCGACGCACCTACGACACCAACTGCATGGCGCGGCTTACGGGCTTAAGTTGGTTTGCGCTATGTGCGCCATTTGTTAGAAATGTCGCATGGCCTGCGCTATTTTAAATTTAGGTTAAATAATTTTGAAATTTTTATATAATTTTATTTTCTAAATAATATAATAATAAATTTATATTAATAATTATTTATTTATCAACTAAACCTAAAAAGCTCACGCCCTAACCTAATACTCGGCGTTCCCTTGTGAGCACAGAAGCAGTGTTCCCTCACCCAATCGAAGCTGAAGCATGGAAGCAGCGTTCCGTCACCCGTGATTGTTCCCTTACCCGATCGAAGCTGCAAGTCCCTCACCCCGATCGGATTGAAGCCTCGCCCAATTTCGCCACACGGGTTATTGCACCTTCACTCCCGATTCCATCTCAAGGGAGTTTGTTCTTCAGTTGTTCCTTCGCCAATTAGTCCTTAACCTAGTTTTTCAATTTAATCTATTATTAAAATTTATTTTCTAATTTCTTCATTCCAAGTTAAAATTGCAGAATTTCTTGAAAGCCTTCAGGATCATGATTCCTCATTTTATTTTCTTCATCTTATTATATTATTTATTTTAGTTTTTAATCCACCTGCTATGCTAATTTTTTTGCATTCAAAAGATGTGTTTTTGTTTTATTGATGGCTTGTGATTTATGAACATTATATTTTGTGTTGGTGGTTTTTTAAGCATTTCATCATCTTCCAATTTATGATATCTCATAATCATGCCTATTTTTTATAATTATTTATAGTTTGCACCATGTTCAAAATGGCGCACGTCGTGCCGTATGCTATTTGCCATGGCTCCAAAGTAACTTTTGCGCCGTGATGCGCCATTCACCATTGACAGATATGTGATCCATCAAACAAGATCAAATGCATCATATTAAGATCATTGATGTGCCTTGAATTGGGGCTTAAAAGGCCTTAAACAAGCCCAAGTAGGTGGGTTAAGGTTGATTAGCTTTGTTTAGGCTAAATTGGGTTGGCTCATCCTTGTTGAATTATCTTTCTTTTTTTGAATGATACATCAAGTAACAACTGCATGTAGATAATGGGCCAATTGGCCTACCTCGAGTTTACTTAAGCTAAACCTAAGCAAGCCCTTTTTAGTTGACCCACACTAGGCTAGCTCTCTTAGGTTACCCAACCCATTTTGGTTAGCCCAAGTGGTTTAACACAAGTGATGTGAGCCAATTCAACTCCTAAGATAATCAAGTCCTACTCACCAGCTCAGCTGGCCAGTACCGGGGTGACCAATAAGGTTAAAAAAACCAATTGCTTGTATCTTCTTGCTCAAACCATTGAGACCTTGGAAATAACTATGGCCACTTGTTTTACTCCCAGTGGATAATCTGTAATGGCCTCGACAGGAAGCATGGTTGGCAGCAACAACAACAACAACATCAAGCCTTTGTCCCACTACGTGGGGTCGACAACATGAATCCTTTTGCGCCATTGTGTCATGTTAAAAGTCAAATTCTCATTTAAATCTAATAAAGAAAGATCATTTCTAATATTTTCTAACCAAGTCTTTTTAGGTCTGCCTCGACCTTTTTAACATAAGTCAAATCTAATACCTCAACTTTCATAACCGGGTCATCGGAAGGCCTCCTTTTAATGTGACCAAACCATCAAAGGTGACTCTCTAATCTTATCATCCACTGGAGCTACTCTAACCTTTTCACATATATGCTCATTTCGTATCCTATCTCTAAGGGTAAAGCCACTCATTCACCTAAGCATCCTCATCTCTGCAACACTTGACTTAATATTATGCTTCTCTTTTAATGGCCAACATTCGACACCATAAAGCATTGCATGTCTCACCACCATCTTATAGAAATTTTCCTTAAGTTTGAGGGGAACTTTTCTATCACACAACAAGCTTGATGCATTCTTCAACTTCAATCATCCAACTTGAATTCTGCTGATAATATCCCCATCTATTTCACCATCACTCTGAACAATAGATCCAAGATATCTAAAACGTGTACTCTTATTAATGACTTGATCGCCCACTGTCACAATCCCCTCACTAGGTCTATTGTTACTAAAATTACACTCCATATATTCAGTTTTAGATCTACTCAAGCGAAAACCTTTAGACTCTGAGGTTGACCTCCATAATTCAAGTTTACCTTCAACTCCCTCTCTAGTCTTATCAACAAGAAGAATATCATCAACAAAAAGCATACACCAAGGTACATCCTCTTGCAAATGTCTAGTGAGAACATCCACGACTAAAGCAAAAAGATATGGACTTAAGGCTGATCCTTGATGTAATCCAACTGAAATAGGAAAATTCTTGGTCAAACCATCTTGTGTTTGAACACAAGTAATAGCTCATTCATACATATCTTTAATGATTTGAATATAAGCGTTATTAACTCCTTTCTTTTCAAGAACTCTCCATAGCACTTCTCTTGGAACTTTATCATATGCTTTCTCTAAATCAATAAATATCATATGTAGATCCTTCTTATTCTCTCTATATTTCTTCATCAAACCTCACAAGAAATGTATGACTTCCATAGTTGACCTACCCGGCATGAATCCAAATTGATTTAGAGAAACATTAGTATCACGCCGCATCGTTGGCACTGGACAGAATTCTATCTGGATGCAAATTTGGTTTTCTTATAAATAGGGCCATTATTGGAGCTCCTCTAATGAGCTCCTAAGCATCCTCAACCATCTCTCTCCCTTAGCTCTCTCTTTATGAGTGAAACCTCCAAGCTTTGGTGACCCTTAGTTGGCAAAATCACTTCAAGCGATCCAACCTCCCTCAAGTGAAGCAACTTTCATCAAAACATGATCAGGTGAAGTTTCCATTGCAATCAATTTGCTCTGAAATCTACCGGGTGCATGTATGTGAGGTTTCCCTTAAGTTGGTTTTTAGGTTTCACACATTTTTTGAAGAGAAATTGAGCCTAGTGAATCAAATTGTTATATCCCTTGGTCTTGATATTTTGATCCTTTTCGTTTTGATCCATTGGATCGGGAAAATCTCTACTGATCATCCTCAATTGAAGCTAAGATTGTTAACATCTTAAGTTCTTTGTTGGAGGGCGAAAATGATCATATCATCATCCATTTCTTGTGTATTGAAATGGACAGTGATGATTTAGTTGAATCGATTCTCAAATATCAAAATTGTTTTCCATGCTGGTTGAGGTGGGTCACGCAATTTAAATACAACAGCAACAACAACAACATCAAGCCTTTATCCCACTACGTGGGGTCGGCTACATGAATCTTTTTTCTCCATTGTGTCCTATTAAAGGTCAAATTCTCATTTAAATCTAATAAAGAAAGGTCATTCTTAATATTTTCTAACTAGGTCTTTTTAGGTCTGCCTCTACCTTTCTTAACATAAGTCAAATCTAATACATCTACTCTCCTAACCGGGTCATTGGAAGGCCGCCGTTTTATGTGACCAAACCATCTAAGGCGACTCTCTCTAATCTTATCTTCTACTGGAGCTACTCCAACCTTTTCACGTATATGCTCATTTCGTATCCTATCTCTAAGGGTAAAGCCACTCATCCACCTGAGCATCCTCATCTCTGCCACACTTAACTTAATATTATGCTTCTCTTTTAATGGCCAACATTCAGCACCATAAAGCATTGCAGCCTTGCAGGCCTCACTGCCATCTTATAGAATTTTCCCTTAAGTTTGAGGGGTACTTTTCTATATCACACAACAAGCCCGATGCATTCCTCCACTTCAACCATCCAACTTGAATTCTGCTGATAATATCCCTATCTATTTCACCATCACTATGAACAATAGATCCAATATATCTAAAACGTGTACTCTTATTAATGACTTGATCGCCCAAAGTCACAATCCCTCACTAGGTCTATTACTATTAAAATTACTCTCCATATATTTCGTTTTAGATCTACTCAAGAAAAAACCTTTAGTCTCTAATGTTGACCTCCATAATTCAAGTTTACTCTCAACTCCCTCTCTAGTCTTATCAATAAGAAGAATATCATCAGCAAAAAGCATACACCAAGGTACATCTTCTTGTAAATGTCTAGTGAGAACATCCATGACTAAAGCAAAAAGATATGGGCTTAAGGCTGATCCTTGATGTAACCCAATCGAAATAGGGAAATACTTGGTCAAACCACCTTGTGTTTGAACACAAGTAATCGCTCCTGCATACATATCTTTAATGATTTGAATATAAGCATTATTAACTCCTTTCTTTTCAAGAACTCTCCATAGCACTTCTCTTGGAACTTTATCATATGCTTTTTCTAAATCAATAAATATCATATGTAGATCCTCCTTATTTTCTCTATATTTCTCCATCAAACCTCTTAATAAATGTATGACTTCCATAGTCGACCTACCCGACATGAATCCAAATTGATTTTGAGAAACATTAGTATCACGCCGCAACGTATGCTCCATAACTCGCTCCCATAGTTTTAAATTATGACACATTAACTTAATTCCTCTATAATTCGCACAATCTTGTGCATCACCTTTATTCTTAAAAATAGGAATTAACACACTCATTCTCCACTCATATGGTATATTTTGTCTTCAAAATAGTATTAAAAAGTTTAGTAACCCAAGAAATACCTTCATCTCTTAAGCATTTCCACACCTCTATTGGAATATCATCAGGTCCAACAGCTTTTCCAACATTCATTTTTTTTAAAGCCTCTCTAACTTCGATTTTACTAATACGTCGATAAAAACAGAAATCTTTATTTTCATTTAGGGTGCTAAGGTCACTATAGTCAATCTTATTTTCACAATTTTCATTAAAAAGTTTAGCAAAATATCTCATCCACCTTTGTTGAATATCATCTTCTAATAAAAGTATTTTTTGATATTCATCCTTAATACACTTCACTTGAACTAAATCCTTACTACTCCTAACTCTTTGTTTGGCTAACTTATACATATATCTTTCCCCCTCCTTAGTATCTAACATATTATATAAATCACTAAAAGCTAAGGTCTTTGCATCACATATTTATATCTTTCCCAATTATTTGAATTTTTAAAATTAAACTAATTTTTATAACAAATCTTCTTATTCTTAATCTTTTCTTGCACATTTGGATTCCACCACCAACTATTTTTACTATTAGGAGTTTTTCGCTTTGATACTCCAAGCACATCTTTTGCAATATTCGTAATATCACTAGCCAATTTATCCCACATAATATTAGCATCCTCATGCACAGATAAAATCTTAAGATCTAAAATCTTACTCTAAAAAATATTTTTGTTAATATTCTTTAAATGCCCCCATCTAATCCTAGAATATCGTTTTACTTTATTTTTTATTATCTGCCCATGTATCTTAAAGTCTAAAACTAATAATCGATGTTGGGTACATAAATTTTCACTCGGAATAACTTTACAATTTTTGCAATCTAACCGATCTAATTTTCTTATAAGAAAATAGTCAATCTGAGTTGTACTATATCCATTTTTATAAGTGATGAGATGCTCATTCCTTTTCTTAAATAAGGTATTAGCAATTGAAAAGTCATAAGCTAAACAAAAATCTAAAATGGTCTTTCCACATTCATTTGTTGTTCCAAAACCATAGCCACCATGAATGCTTTTAAAATCATCTAACTCTCTACTAACATGTCCATTTAAATCTCCTCCAATAAAAACTCTTTCTTCTAGAGGTATCTTTTGTAATAATTCTTCTAAGTCATTCCAAACATTTAATTTAAAACTCATATCCCAATTTAAATGCTATCGATAATTCATTGCCGCATGTAAAACATTGATATAATCAGCTATGTTGACTGTGGAATAAATATTTGGGTTTAGAAATAAAAGTAAAATGATATGAACCTTGAAAATTCATAAATATTTCATTTCTTAACCAAATTTGACAAATAAAACCTTAGTGGATTTAGAAAAGAATGTGTAGAATCCAGTGAACATCACTTCAAATGGATTTGAATTTTTTTAAAGAAGTTATTTTAGGTTGAATGCGTAGGATTAAATGTAATTAACACTCTTAACCACTTTTGATTACACTCAAATTCATATGGAAGGTTCTCTGAGTTGTATTAGATCTTTTTGAATTTTTTCATGTGGATTTGAGTCTTGCTTTAATCATTATTAAATTTATAAACTAAATACCACTTAAATAATCCTAGAATTGAATAATTCATAAATAAATTAGACCATAAAACGATGATACCAAATTTTATACACTCTAATTTTATAGAATACTGGGAAAAATTTAAAATAAAGATAATTTCATCAAATATCTTTAATAAAAAATTAAATAAATTTATCCTAAAAATTAAAAATATTTCCTAAAATTCATTTCAACTCTAAATGATTTCAAACTTCCATGGGCTGAATTTGAGGGTATTGAGTTCTATAGTTTTAATTTCAAGAGATGTTGAGTTTATTTGGTTAGCTTCTATGATCAAATTCATTAAATTTGAAGTTGATTTAATATAAAAATATAAATATGGTTATTAAATAATTTAAAATTCCAAAATATTCGAATTAAATACAAATGAGTTGAATTTTTTTAGGGTTCTTGTGATTACCCTAATCGCTGAAATATTTTCCATAAATTTGAACCTTATTTAAACAATGAACTAAAATTTCATCATTAAATAATTAAAAATAATATAAATTTAGAATAATTCAAAATAATTTAATTTTATAGGATGTTCATGAAGTTGTCCTTAATTTTAGAGAATTATTTTATAATTGTTTTGGCTTCATCTTAGCCTAAAATGCAAAATTAATTTTCCTTAGTTTTAGTAAAAGAAAGATTTATTAAATGGCCTAGAAATTAAAAAATTAAAAAATTTATTATTATTTGAAAAAATTAAATAGATTTCTATTAACACAAAAAACTATTAATAATAATAAACTAAATAATTTGATATGTCATCAAATTAATTATGGAGAATAATAAATAAGCAATTTTAAATGAATTAAATTCAAATTAAAATTTTCTATAAAAAACTCCTAAATAAAAATTTTAAATACTAAAAAATCATAAAAAGCACTTGATTGCTTCTAAGAGATTATAAAGTGTCACTTTCGGTGAAATATACACTTTATTATATCCGGGATGTTTTAAATGACAAGCTTCACCTTAGGATGACTGTTATGCATTTGAAATGTTCTTCAAAATTCTAAAATAAAACTAAAATCTTAAATCTTAAAATTAATAGTTATACAATATTAAAAACTTGAAGTGAAACTACTTTTAGATTAAATTAATCAATTTAAAATTGAAGATGGAACAAATAAGTCATAGAGTGGCATTCTTATAGCTTAGCATACTCTAGATGTTGAATAGGGCACCAACTTTAGACTTCCTAGGATATATCGTCTTTTTTTTTGCATTTTATTTTAATGTTTTGTCATATACTGTTCAGGATTTTATTTTATTAAAATTTTTCTTTAAACCATTGCAGTAAAACTAAAAAATTGCAAACAAAACAAAAACTAATTTACTTGCAAAATCAAAATTCAAAAATATGTGCAAAACCAAAACCAAAACCAAAATCTTGAGTTTATTTTTATAAAAGGCTTTTCTAGTAATAATTTTTTTCTACAAAAAAAAAGAATAAAATAAAATCAACTAGAAACAATATTTAGGAATTCAAACAATAATAGAAAGCCTTCGACCAAACATAAAATTAAAATTTTGCACTAGCTAGAAGCATTTGCTTCATGTTTGGGCTAAGTCACCATTTCTAAATAAAAAATAATCTGCCTAACTTGCATGGTATACGAACATTGACATCATGATTTTAAAATGATTAGATGGGTTTAGCTAATAGTTCTTTTCAGGCAGCATTAGAAGTCTAGTAGAGTTGATTTTTCTTCAACTCTCAGTTAGTTTTAGAAGTAGAGGCAAAGAAGAGGGAGTTTGGCGGTGGTTTTGGAGAAGAGTGAGGAAGAGCATGAGAGCTATGATAAAGTGGGTTGTGGTGGCTATGGAGACACTAGGATTGGTGGCGAGAGTGTTGTGGTGATTTGCGTGGGGAATCATAGGAGTAATGGGCATGTGAGAGGAATTTCGTTCGACTGGAGGAAGTAGAGAAGTTTGACCTGTGTGGAGAAAAAAAGGGTGTGGGAGTTTGACCTGTGTTTCTATAGACCGGGCCGGCCGGTCCATCCTCCATCCGCACCGGCCCGCCAGGGGCCGGTTCTCGCCTTTTACAGGCGGAGAAATCGCCCGCCTGGGCGTTCGGCCGAAGGAGAGGGAGGAGCCGGGTGGGCCGAAGGGGCCCACCAAATGTAAGTGGGAGTTTGTTTTGTTTGCCCTAGGGGTAATTAGGATATTTTTGGGGTTTCATGTGAGGGTTAAAGGGGAGTTAGGGCTGGTTTTGAGAGGGATCTTGTTTTGGTGGCTGTTTTAGCTTTCTTCTTTTCTAGGGCTTGGGAGAAAGCTTCTCTTCTCGAATTGAGAGCATTGTGTCCGTGGAAACTTGTAAGTCTTTTGATATTCAAGTTATTGAAGTGTTTGTGAGTGTTTTCATCCAAGAAATTTCGCATTTTTCCACCGTTTTTGGGCTGTTTTTCCTGGATTCCGAAAATTACAAACTAAGTTCCATCAGTTTCATGTGACAAAAAGGAGAAAAGGGAGAGGGCAGTTAAGGGGAATAGAAATATAGTGTTTGATTGGAATTATTCGGCATTGCTCAATCTGAACTGAGGGGTTTACAAGAATTTTGATAGGGATATGGAGCGACTGACTTGATAGGATAAGTTTGTGCATAAATACATATTATGGCTTGAACAAGTTGGATAGTTAAGATTTGCTTATATTGGATGAAATTGCCTAAGACCAACAAGTGTTTGCCTTGGCTATTCTTGGGCTTTTGAAGACTATAGTGGCTCATCGAGAGTGAAGTGGGTCAACCAGATCATTGAGGTTGATTGGGACTTATGCTAGTTTTGTTGGGATTGTTTGAGTCAGCTAGTAGTGCAATCAGTCAAGTGGAATCATGTTGGGCTAGCCTGCAGTTCACTTCCCCGCCCCCACAAATGACTGTGGAGTATGGTTATAATATGCCACAATCGTTGGCATTGTTGCTTAAAATAAATGGTAAAAACATTAGGGTTACATTGGATCTCCTAGGGTTACTCAATTCAACTTTGGATCACAGTCCAACTAAGGGCAGGAGGGCTAACTTGACTTGCCTTGGTTTAAGAGAAGCATAAGTTAACCAAGGCCATGGCCCTCTTATATTTTTAGGGTTCAATTGTGCAAAACAAAACATTGTATCGATGCATAAACCTCTCATCAAGGTGAGATTTATAGAGAGATTGATGCATGAAGCCTTGTCTTTTTATTGCAGATAGATTGTTTGCTTGACTAGAAATTGTTATATAAGATAATGGAGATAACCTAATCATGCCCCGGGACACTTCATATCTTCTATATACTGCATAGTTATTAGACTCTTTTATCACTTATTATGTTGATTAGTCAATCATTTGTTTGCCTGCTTATTCTGATCTCAATTAATCTCTAGTAATCTAATTGAAAGATCAAATTTGATTCCTTTGCTTTAGAAAGGCTAGATTGTTTTTTTTTCTTATTTCATAGGTTATAGGTTTTTTCATATTTGATCTCAATTCCCTTTTATTCTTCTTGTACTACTACGTTGATTAAAAAAATGAACAGGCTGACGGTACCTATGCATGCTTTATTGAGAGTATTGTTCCTAAGGTTACTAGGCTGGCACGAGAGGATGGAGAAGAGCATAATAATCAACTAGTAGCTGCAAGCCTTCAATGCTTGTCATCAATGGTAATTCTTTTCCTTTAGGCAATGCTTGAATTGGATGTGGAATTTTATCCAAAAATATCTTTTCTCTAAGAAGTTTGTCATTTTTTCTTCTATTGCAGGTTTGGTTTATGTCTGAATATTCATACATTTTTTCTGTTTTTGATGAGGTAAGGGTCAGCTCATTGTCATCTTCTGCTCAATTCAGACTTTGTTTATTCAAGTTTGATAAAGAAGAATGTTGGCTCTAATTAGAATCCCTATACCATTCTGCATTTCGTGACAGCAAGAGGTTCCACAATCTAATCCTTCTTACTATGTTCACTGAGAAGGGCATACCTATTGCTTGACATTCTCGAAGATGATTAAAATAAATGTAATATAAAAATCCAAAACACAAGTTAATATGTTTTATACAAGAATCTTCTTTCTAAATGAATTATTAAGCTGTATGCAAAATTTGGGTACAGATGAGACGTTTGAAATTGTCTAGCTTTTGCATACGAGCAAACTTCATAGTTATAGCAGTGAACCGAAGGAATTTAGGGAAATGTTGATCCAATATAGTAGCCTAGAAGATTTTGATCTCTATTCGGCTGTGATCTAAATTAAACATTATTATACAGTTGTAATATTGAATTTCATGGTTTCATGAATATGATGCAGATCATCTATGCTATCCTAGATAATCATGGGGTTGACAAGCAACCGAAGGATGCTGATGAAGGATTGGACAAACATCATAATTGGGTTGATGAAGTCATTAGATGTGAAGCAAGAGCAGGGCCAATCTTGCATGATGATGGTTGTCCAAACAATATGATAATTCAACCATTGCCAGAAATGAAGAATTCCAATGTGCTAACAAGGTAGTGGGGTTTTTGGAATGATACTCTTGATTCAATTTTCGTGTTTCCATTTAACCATTGCTTTCCTATTTCTACGTAGTTTTTTTCTACAATATAGTAACTCAACCCCCCCCCCCAAAAGAAAGAAAAGTTTGGTTCGATGTGGATGTGGCCGAATATGCATGCCAATGCTGTATTATGAAGCCAATGTTAATTTCACTTTGTAGGAATTGAAGTGATATTTATTCTTTGGTATACTATTGGATTAGTTAGATACTTCCAGTGGTCTGATCTTTCACAATCTAGTAATTGCTTCTTATTCCTTATTATTGCATTTTCTCTTGCAAAGCATAGCGCTACTGCTTAGTTTATGTGCTAGCTTTTTCCCGCACTAGCTTTGGCTATTTGATTGATTGCCACTCTATATTAATGATTTAGATAAATTGCTTTCCAGATTGGTTATTTTGAAATTCATCTTCATTTTATGTTGTCTCCATATATTTTGTTCGAGCAACCTATAATACTTGCTGAATTTTCAATAATTTTTGTTATTGTTGCAGCTTATTTGAATATGCTAGTGAACTTGTACAATAGAGAGGCTATTATCCTAAATCCTTTTAGAGAACTTCCTCTCTTTCTTCTTTCACTTACCTTTAACCATAAAGTCGGAAAAGAGATATTAAAAGTAAGTCAAATAAAAATAACTTTCTTGCTTATGAAGCAGTGGTATCAAAAGTGCTAGGTGTTCCTGTGGCTGTGCAATTTCCAAGACACAAAATGCTTGACCAAGCAAAGCAAGTTAAACTATTTAGCTTAGGGATAATGTATTCTTCTCTTCTACTTTTCTTCATCATCATGCATGCATCCTCAGCCATAATTGGGTTATATTCTTCTGTCATTTGCATATATCGTCAAACTCTCCTTGTCATCCCCACAGTTTGCTACATTGGAACATGAAGCTCTTGCACTCACATTTGATCTTTCTTGTTTCCTAGTGTGGATACTTATTTTCCAATTTCTTGATGTTCATGTCACATCACCACATATCAAGTTATCATGGAAAAGTGGAAAACTAACTCAGCTTCTATTTTCAAAGTATTAATAGTCATTTCTTCATTCAAGATAGGGCATTTGCCTCATTATTAAACATTATAAGCAAGGCGTTTATTTGTTAGACTTATACCTCTTAGTCAATGTCTTTTGAATCACACTTTCCTAGAAACCTTGAGGTGCCATGGCCTCACCTCTTCTCAATGACATGCCTAGGGTTTACCAACTCTTCTTCAAAACTCTTAAGAAATTGTCCTAATTCTTCTTTCTTCAACATTCTTAAGAAGTTTTCTTTCCCCGATCTAAAGTAGTTCCACTTTTTTTCAACAAAATCTCTCTATTTCACCCTTTTGACTTGCAGAGAAAGATTCATATACTTCTCTTTTATAATTTTGCTTAAAAATGAGCTCCTATTATGCATCAGATTCCCAAGACAAAATCTTGAAATAAAAGAATATAACTTCTTTTGAATTAACTCTTAGTAGATGCTTAACTATTATGATCCCTAATAGAGAGAATCCTTGGGTGCCTCAATGGTGACATGACCAAGCTTTATCTTGTCAGCCAATAGCCAGGTTATAGGTCCAGTCCCATTTTGTGTGATGGATCCAGTGGTTCACGATCCTTCCATACTTATTCTGCTAGTTTTCATATGCAAGTCATAGGTATAGGTTTCTCATGATTTGATCTCAAAATATTTGCTTCAATTCTATAACCAAGTCCATATTGGTGGCATTTTTATTACATTATTTTTTCATCTATCTTGACAAGCACACTGTTGATTATCTGCATATTTGGGTGCAGAGAGGAGTATGAAAATCCGAAAGTATGGTCACAAATATGCATTCAAAAACTGGCTGAACTAGCAAAGGAGAGCACAACAATGCGCAGGATACTAGATCCAATGTTTACCTACTTTGATTTGCACAAACATTGGGCTCCTAAGCATGGCTTGGCTCTGAATGTTTTATTGAATATGGCATGTTTGTCAAAAATCTCTGGTAATTTTGCTTATGAAGCCTTTCTTTCAAAGTTAATTTACATGTTTTGAATTTGTCTGTTTTGTCCCACCTATGTCTTCGTATCTTCATTTCACTTTTGTGCATAGCAGGTATTCATTTGCATAGAATATATATGAAATTCATGATGTAATTTTTTCCAATGTTTTGTTGACTCTCAGGAAATGAACAATTTATCTTGATTGCTTTAGTACGACATCTAGACAACAAGGATATCATGCATGATCCTCAACTAAAGTCCAACATAGTTCAGATTGCCACTTCCTTGGTTAAACAGCTAAGATTACGGTCTGTAGTTGCTGAAATTGGTATTGTAAGTAATTTATGTAGACATTTGAGAAGAAGTCTCCAGGTTACCGTAGAAATGGTTAGACCTGAGGAATCAAGCTGGAACTTCTTGCTTCAAGATTCTATTGAAGATTGCTTATTGGAGATTGTTAAAGGGGTAAGTATGTTATTGGTCAGAGGTCGTTTTTTGTACTCAGTATTTGTCTTGTGAGTTATTTGGTTGATTGGAATTAGAAGTTTATTTTTGCACTAGGAGCATATATATTAGCCATTGCTTGTTTATTTGCATATTCTGTGTCTGCTTTTGATCTTTGTTCCAGATTGGTGATGTAAGCCCACTTTATGACATGATGACTATAACCCTTGAGAAGCTTGCCAGTATTGCTATTGTTGCTAGGGCTACAATTGGATCTTTGCTGATCCTTGCTCGTATAATTTCTTTGACATCTGCTCGATCTCATTCAGAACTGGTGAGTTCATTTGTTTCCTATTCTGTTTTTCTTACTGGGAAAGGTTCCAAAAAGTCCTCAATTTTCTAGCTAGCATGAGAAAATATCCAATTACTCATGAGAAAGTATGCACTGTATGTGCTATAGATGAACATATTTTAATCTTCTTTTTGTCCAAATCAGTGCGATCATTATGATATCTTTATGCTTTTTAATTAATCATTAAAGAAACTGTGCATTGGAATTTAAGTGCAGTTTAGGTTTCTAGTTCCCATTCAGCAATAATTATTATATATTAATCCATGATGTTTTTTTTTTTGGCTGTGTTTTTGTTTCTGGTAGCCTTCCATTATGTAGTTTAAGCTGGCTAAATATCTAGCTCCTCTTGAATCGAGTTGGTGTTCTTGTGGTTTAAAAGATAATATTAGATAAGCATTCCGCAGATATTTGATTTCCAACCAGTAATGAATCATTCACAGTGTTTGGTCCACCCTTCTGCCTCTTAGGGAAAAGCTCAGTAGTTCACTATCCACAGCCCATTTTCTGCAAAGAAGTCCATCTTTTCTTTACCCTCTTTACATTTAGTTTAAATTCTCAAAAGGTTTCTTGCCTTCTTTTTCTATAATAATGGAACTTAAACTGTCCTTTGGTGTACTGCTCTTCAGATATTTCCAGAGGCACTGTTGGTGCAGCTTTTTAAGGCAATGCTACATCCAGATGTTGAGGCCCGTGTAGGAGCTCACATGATATTTTCCGTTCTCATTGCTGGAACACTAATTCATCCAAGATATGAGCCAGAGTGTTTGTTTGAATCTAAGAAATTGCATTTCAGAACTACGCCAGCATTTGCCTCAACAACTGCTCTGCTTGAAAAACTCCAAAGGGAATATGGAAATGGGATTAAGCAAGGAAATGACATGCAAAATGAAAGTAGCATAAAGGATATTAACAAATGTGAATGGAAACATGGATGGATTCAGAAAAGTTCACCATGTTTTCATAAATTAAGCTGCTCAATCATTGACAGGACTGCCATTTCCAATTATTCGCATGCAGCGGTAAGTACGTTTTCATCATTGCAGAATAGTTACCATGATCCTACCCCTCCTAAGAAATTGCCTTTTTTGCTTCATTATGCAAATCGTATTGTAAACCAAGATTTTTGGCAGTTTTTTTATATACGAAAACAACTAAAGATGGTTTTAGTAAATCTTTTTTTATTTTTTTCTTTGTTCTATCTTTTTCCCATTCCAACAGCAGGTTCATGCAACGCTTAAAGTAATTTCTCCTTTTTTTGCAACAGGAATCATGTTCTTTTATCTTAAATGAAGATCAAATTGGTCAATTGCTTTGTGCATTTTGGGGGCAAGCCCATCAGCCAGATAACTTACCTTCAAATTATGAGGCTATAGCTCTTTCATTCCACCTAACAGTCCTTTCTTTTCATCGCAAGGTAAACTTCTGGAACTTTGTTGTTGCCGCAATATAATTTTTCAGCAATTTCATTATTGAAATGAAACATGAGGTTTCTTAGCCTCTGTTAGTTTGGAATTTGATTAACATTGTTGTCATTATTAGTTTAATCTATTGAAAAGTTGATAAATGGCCGTGATTTTGCTGGCCCTTAGCTTAATCATAATGGGCGGATAGATGTTAATTAATGGTGAAAACTAGTTACTTTTATCCAAAAAGAAGTCGTTTTGTTTGCACTTGTAGGAAACAGGATGTTTGCAGTTCGTTCCCCTATTTTGTTGATAGATGCTCAGTCCAAAAGCCATTTATATTTAAGTGTTTTGTCACAGAGTTTGTGGACCTTCATTGGCTCAAGATAATTGATGCTCTCCCAATTATTGGTGAAAATAGCAATTTTCAGCCAGTACCATCACTGTTTTGTTTAGCTAGCTTTCATGTTGTACTTTGTATAATGCAATATAGTTTCCAATGCAGTCCTAGAGGATGGTCTAAAAAAATATTTGTTTCCTTGGAACATACTCGTTGTAATGTGGTTAAACTACTGATGTACAAGAAGGTTGAAGTTGTACTGTTTAAAACCGTGAAAAAATTTAGAAACAATGAATCATGAATTGTTTTTATGATACTTATCAGCAAGTGGTCATGATTTCCAGAGTCACTAATCTCAAAGTCTTTGATTCACTGCCAATCAACTATGGTTTTATGGAAGAAGTCTGATGTAAAGAGATGTCACTTGAATTTCACAGTAGTATTACATGTTCCAAAGTAGTTTTGCTGCTAGATCGAAATAGGCTGAACAATGTAATTTTGGTAGAAGTATTATTTGGTTGATTTATGTTCTAAAATTTTTGGTGGGAATAGATTGAGCCCTACTTTGGCTTGTAATGAAAATAAAATGTAGAGAGGAGAAAGAAGATCGGTGGAATCTTTATTATTTATCAAGTGAACTATTTCAAAGGATCTGATCTAACCATGGTTTAAAATTGCGCAATAAAAGGCGCGCCTTACCGCAATGTGGTCCCTTTAAGCCTCAAAGCCTACGCAATAAGTTAAGGTTTTGAGGCTTACGCCTCAAGTTTAATGAGGCGCGCCTCGCCTCACATTTTTTAGGCGACGCCTCTAATAAAATTAACCCTTTTTTTTCAGTTCCGACCCCTAATTGCACCTAGTGAGATGTCGACGTGACATCAACATTTAAACACTGGTAAAGGTCGAATGTCAGACGCTGCGTTACGGTTTTCAAGTTCCAGCAAACGTTCCAACTTCCAAGCATTCAATCCAGAGCAATTCCAAACATTCCCGCAATTCCTTCTCAAATGTCGTTACCCACCAAGAAAAAGGTAATTTGCTGCCATGATTTCTGTTCAGTTCTGCGTATTTTATGGTTATGCTATGCGTAGGTGTTCAAGGTTTTGAAGTTCTTCATTTTTTATGCTTACGCTATGCATATGCGATGCTTCTCGAAACTTTTTAAATGTTTGTTTGATACTTTGATTCCATCGGATTTTCTCTGTATTTAGGGTTTATGAATTTATGTTTGAAATTTGAAACACAAATCCTAACTAAATTTTAAGCACCGAGTACTCTATGCGTATGTTGTGCGTACTCTACAAGTATGTTGTGCGTACTATATGCGTATGTTATGCATATACTGTGCGTGATAATTGCTTATGTTGTGCGTACATACTGCGTGCGTACTTTATGCGTGCGTATAATTTGCTGCCATATTTTCTCAAATGTGCGTTCTTGTGCGTATGTTGTGAGTACTCTATGTGTATGTTGTGCGTGATCGTTGTTTTTGTGCGTATCTTATTTATTCTATATATTTTTATTTTTTTAAATTTTCAGATATATGTTCGTCCAATTACCTATCGATGCTATACTTTTCGATTAATCTGTGCTAACTTTGCTCAGCAAATTTCTCCTAAAGTCGTGGACACATTGAAGTGGTTGAAGATCATACAATTTTTGTAATTTTCTAGGTTTGAGCAAAATGTTCCTCTTATTTATGAGCTGATATCAAGGTGGAATATTTCAAAACAATGCTTTGTTCTAAAAGGTGACTCTATTCCTTTCACTGCTGATGAAGTGGGCCTACTTACTGGTCTGCCAAATAAAGGAGAAGAAATATCCTAGCTTTCCTTACCACATACTTCAGTTACATCATCGGAAATTAAGGCAGACATGCTGGAGTTAAACAAGCAACCCCCCCCAGACCATGTTAAGAACGTTTATCATGTATTTATGTTCAAATTTATTTTTTCAACTTAACAACTTCAAAACCCCTCGGTTGCTTCAAAGAATAACAAATAATTCAGATGATTTTTTGTCAATAAACTGGGCTACTTCAATTAGGAAATTTTTAGTTGGAGAGTTTAATAAGGCCTCTTCCAAGATTTCAAATAAGAAGCCAGCAGGTTACATCAACGATTTTATACCTCTGCTAATTGTGAGTGCTAAGTGCTAACTGCTAAATTCATTCAAAATTTTATTGGCTCAATGTGAGTGCTAAAACTTTCTTTCATTTTATGCAGATTTGGTTTCTGGAGCATACTTCTTTTCATGCTCCTATGTGTGCTGACAAAAGGCCCCGTTTTCTACGATGGGCTGATGGTATTGTATATACTACAGAGGTGGTCTCTAACTTATTTGTTAATATAAGAAAAAATCAGATTTATAATGTCCTCCAAGCAGTTTTCCAGGCTGAAATAGATATGGTTAATGTCAAGAAATATCCATCAGACAGCCCTCTATCCCCTGATTCCCCTCATAAAATATCCACTCATCAAAACAACCCCCCCCAATCTCCCCATCATACCCCACCTCCTCAGTAAGATCCCCACCAATCTCCTCAGCAAGACCCCCACCAATCTTCTCAGCAATCACACTTAAGTTTTTCTGCTGAAACACTTGAATCTCTACAAGAAAGAATAATCAAATCCTGCCAAGAAACATGCACAAAACTTTTTCTTGAATTTGAAGATAGGCTGAGCAGAAAGTTTGAAGACCTAACTGAAATAGTTGAAGTTATTGAGGTCAAGCTCAATAATTACATTGATCAGAACAAAGTACTTCCTCAAAAAAGATCTTTTAGCTACTCTTCATTTTCCAATAAGAAACATAAATCAGATATCCCTCCCCACAGTCCCAATGAACCAATCCCCCAAAATGAGCTAATCCCATTCAGAAATGAGCCAATCCCACAAAATGAGCCAATCCCAGCAGAAATGCAACTATTCCATATACAAATCCAAATGAACCAATACTAGTAGATGACATTCATATAAATCCTGTAACTTATGTCTATGCAAATGAAATAGAAAATTACGAAAGTCTTCTGAGTTTGAGTTCTGAGAAGAGAAATTTTGTGCATAAAAGTTTGAAAAAATTCAATCAAAGATAAAAAAAATTGCAACTTATTTTATGTTTGAATATTTATATACGTATGATATGCTTATGATATGCATATTGTATGCTTATGAAATGCGTATTTAATATTTTTTTTTGCAATGACGATAGTATCTAGTTTGTTAGTAACATTCTTATTTTTAGAGCTTAAATTGACAAGTTATTAAGCGACAATTATTTAGGCAATCAACATGTAGATCTTTTTGCCCTTTTGTTAGATAAGAAGTGTAACTTTATGCCTGACAAGTACCATAAATTTCTATACATCTCTCCAGTCTATATGGTTAGTAACTTAGTATTCAATTAATCAGTTTAACTATTGGATTAGTAACTTAATATCTATTTCTTAGTTCTTACATAGTTACATACTTACATTTACTATTTGCACTTGCAGAATAACAAAGGAAGGGATAAATTGTCTAAATTACAAATCGATCATATAACCGAGCTTTCTGTTTCTTCAAACAACATTTTTAAGTACCATATAGTCGATTATAACAGATCACTTAAAATGTTGTTTGAAAAAACAGAAAGCTCAGTTATATGTGTCACGACCCGACCCGAGACTGATCCCGCCCGCACCGGGCCGCGACTAGCCAAACGAACAAATTAACCAGGATCTGATTTTGGAATTTGTTTCAGAACTGAATCTTCCAAATATTTCAACTCAAAAACAGACACACAGAGCTACTATGAAACATCAAATGCAGCGGAACAAAACATCTATATTTTCTTTTCCTCAAAACAATCATCTACAAATACAGTACATGGCTTTTAGACAGAAAGAAAGATAGAACAGAAAAGCCATGACTGTACAAAAATCAAAAGTACAAAACAATACCTATACTGATCAGACTCTGAACTCTACTCCTGGACTTCCTTCCCTTTCCCAGAGCCTGAAAACCACCAGAAAATAAGAGTGAGCTCAACAGCTCAGCAAAGCGACAAACCTCCAATCAAAACTTCCAAAATCCAAAACCAAACACATCAAACCAAAATCCACTCAGAAATCGGAACAGAATCGTATCTCAAATCAGAACAGAATCAAATCAGAACTTATACGGACATATATCAAATCAAAATCAGAGTCGTACAGACCAAAACAAACAGATCAAATCAGAACTGATTAAATCCACAGAATCAGAATCGTACAAAAATCAGAAATTCGGATCATATTGGAACAGAACAGAATCGTATCAGAATCGTATCATATCAAATCATATCGTACGGAAGTCAGAAATCAATTGATTCAGAACATAACACAAGTCAGAACAGATTCCCGGACACTGACAGAATCTCAACGGATTCTGGCTCCTTATGCCTCCCTTCCCAGACACTGACAGAATCTCTCGGATTCTGACCCCTTCTGCCTCCCTTTGTGCTCACGGCACCAGAACATATGTGCTTATAGCACCAGAACAGAATTCATCGGATCCGGAACAGAACAGATATCAGATTTCAAATTGAGCTCATTTCAGATCTCCCAGACACTAACTGAATCTCTTAGGATCCAGGCCCCTTACAACTCCCTTTTTATAACATTGACATATAGCATATCAATTCAGAAGAAATCCAGACAAATCAGAAATCAGACAAACATCGGGCAGCACAACGGCTGTATACGGAATTTACACAATTTTTCTGAAAATCACAGAATATCAAATTTGCACAGAATATAGATAACAACATTGCAATACTTTAATTCTACTGCTCAGCAAATTTTAGACTACACAAAAAAATCCAGTCGACGAAAAATACCGTCGAATCAAAACTACCCGGACAAAAATCTCCAGAAAATAATCAAAATGTGCACACTCGGCACGTCAACCACATACAGAAACTTACGCGGTAAAAACTGAACCAATCGAAAAATACGGACGAAAATCACGAATAAAAATCAATTCCGGACAGAAAATACCGCCAAACACGACGGTTCTGAAAATTGAGAAAGGCGGAATGTGCCTTACCTTGCGTACAGCAATTTCCTGAACAGTCTCTTCGGACGAAAACAGCTCCGCGTCGCCCGAAAATCAACTTTTCCCAAAAAGTCCTCGACTTTCTCTCTCCTCAAAGATATTTTTATATTTTTCTGATTTTTCTCTCTCTTCAAAACGACTGATTTCAGGTTTATAATACACAGATCGGCCCGGCCGATCGCAATATCGTCCTGGGACGATCTGAACAAAATCACATCGTCTTGTGACGATTTCTCAGGACGATAATTAGTTTTCAAGGACGATAAAAACCTCTATTCTCTAACTTTTGCACTGAACTGATCGGCCTGGGACGATGCCGCTATCGGCCCGGCCGATACCTACAGGAAAAATCACCTTGAGCAGTCTGGGCAAATTCTGGAGCAATTCTTCAACTGATCGTCCTGGACGATCTTGGAGCAAAAACAGCACTTCACAATATGGTCGATTGAAATTTGGACAATTTATCCCTTCCTTTGTTATTCTGCAAGTGCAAGTAGTAAATGTAAGTATGTAACTATGTAAGAACTAAGAAATGGATACTAAGTTACTAATTCAATAGTTAAACTGATTAATTGAATATTAAGTTATTAACCCAATAGACTAAAGAGATGTATAAAAATTTATAGTACTTATCAGACATAAGGTTACACTTCTCATCTAACAAAAGGGCAAAAAAATCTACATGTTTATTGACTAAATAATTGTCGCTTAATAACTCGTCAATTTCTGCTCTGGAAATAAGAATGTTACTAATAAACAAGATACTATCGTCCATGCAAAAAAATATATTAAATACGCATTTCATAAGCATACAATACGCGTATCATAAGCATACTATACGCATATAAATATTCAAACATAAAATAAGTTGCAATTTTTTTACTTTTGATTGAACTTTTTCAAACTTTCATGCACAAAATTTCTCTTCTCAGAACTCGAATTCAAAAGATATTTGTAATTTTCTATTTCATTTGCATAGACATAAGTTACAGGATTTATATGAATGTCATCTTATGGTATTGGTTCATTTGGATTTGTATATGGAATAAGTTGCATTTCTGCTGGGATTGGCTCATTTTGTGGGATTGGCTCATTTCTAGATTAGATTGACTCATTTTGGGGGATTAGTTCATTGGGGCTGTGAGAAGGGATATCTGATTTATGTTTCTTATTGGAAGATGAAGAGTAGCTAAGAGATCTTTTCTGAGGAAGTACTTTGCTTTGATCAATGTAATTATTGAGTTTGACCTCAATAACTTCAATTCTTTCATTTAAGTCTTCAAACTTTCTGCTCCGCATATCTTCAAATTCAAGAAAAAGTTTTGTGCATGTTTCTTGGCAGGATTTGATTATTCTTTCTTGTAGAGATTCAAGTGTTTCAGCAGAAAAACTTAAGTGTGGTTGCTGAGGAGATTGGTGGGGGTCTTGCTGAGGAGGTGGGATATAATGGGAAGATTGGGGGGGTTGTTTTGATGGGTGGATATTTCATGAGGGGAATCAGGGGACGGAGGGCTGTCTGATGAATATTTCTTGACATAAACCATATCCATTTCAGCCTGAAAAACTGGTTGGAGGATATTATAAATCTGACTTTTCTTTATATTAGCAAATAAGTTAGTGACCACCTCTATAGTATATATAATATCATCGGCCCATCGCAGAAAAGAGGGCCTTTTGTCAGCATACAAAGGAGCATGAAAAGAAGTATGCTCCAGGAACCAAATCTGCATTAGATGAAAGAAAATTTTAGCACTCACATTGAGCCAATAAAATTTTGAATAATTTAGCACTTAGCACTCACAATTAGTAGAGGTACAAAACCGTTGATGTAACCTACTGGCTTTTTATTTAAAATCTTGGAGGAGGCCTTATTAAACTCTCCAACTAAAAATTCCTTAATTGAACTAGCTCAGTTTATTGACAAAAAATCATCTGGATTATTTGCTATTTTTTGAAGCAACCGAGGGGTTTTAAAGTTGTTAAGTTGAAAAATTAAATTTGAACATAAATACATGATAAATGTTCTTAACATAATCTCGAGGGGGGTTTGCTTGTTCAACTCCAGCGTGTCTGCCTTAATTTCCGATGATGTAACTGAAGTATGTGCTAAGGAAAGCCAGGATATTTCTTCTCTTTTATTTGGCAGACAAATAAGTAGGGTCATTTCATCAGCAGTGAAAGGAATGGAGTCACCTTTTAGAACAAAGCATTGTTTTGAAATGTTCCAACTTGATATCAGCTCATAAATAAAAGGGACATTTTGCTCAAACTCAGGAAATTGCAAAAACTGTATGATCTTCAACCGTTTCAATGTGTCCACGACTTTAGGAGAAATTTGCTGAGCAAATTTATTACAGATTAATCGAAAGCAGAAACATAGCATCGATAGGTAATTGGACGAAGATATATCTGCAAATTTTAAAAAATAAAAATATATAGAATAAGTAAATAAGATACGCACAAAAAACGCACAACATAAGCATAAAATACGCACAATACAAGCAACGATCACGCACAACATACGCATAGAGTACTCACAACATACGCATATTTCAGAAAATATGGCAGCAAATTATACGCACGCATAAAATACACATGTAGTATGTACGCACAACCTAAGCAATTATCACGCACAGTATACGCATAACATACGCATATAGTACGCCAGAGCCCTACATGGGGTCCTGGTTGGGTACCCATTGGGTACCCACGCTCTGTGCTAGCGGGCTTTACCCACCCATGCCCACCTATGATGACTTTCGAGATGTCATACCCACCCACACCCACCCACTTTTCACGCTTCTTGAATGCAATCTGCCATGGATTAATGGCCTTGAGTTTTTTGCCATTTTCTCTGACTGCAAACTTTCAAGCCACATATCAAAATTTATCGTGGTCACGATGCGGATCAGTGTTGCACACTTCGTAATAAAGATTACTGTAATATACTGCATGCATATGATAATTAGTAATGTAAATTAGTTTGTCCTCTAATATTGAGTACCCACTCATACCCACCCATGAGGCCATGGGCGTACCCATATCCACCCATGCCCATTGGGTATGGGTGGGTACATGGGTGGGTGTGGGTATGGGCGCCCAATGCAGGGCTCTGAAGTACGCACAATATACTTGTAGAGTACGCACAACATACGCATAGAGTACTCGGTTCTTAAAATTTAGTTAGGGTTTATGTTTCAAATTTCAACATAAATTTATAAACCCTAAATACAGAGAAAATCCGATGGAATCAAAGTATGAAACAAACATTTAAAAAATTTCGAGAAGCACCACATACGCATAGCATAAGCATAAAAAAATGAAGAACTTCAAAACCTTGAACACATACGCATAGCATAACCATAAAATACGCAGAACTGAATAGAAATCATGGCAGCAAATTACCTTTTTCTTGGTGGGTGACGACATCTGAGAAGGAATTGAGGGAATGCTTGGAATTGCTCTGGAATTTATGCTTGGAAGTTAGAACGTTTGCTGGAACTTGAAAACCGTAACGCAGCGTCTGACATTCGACCTTTACCAGTGTTTAAATGCTGATGCCACGTCGACATCTCATTAGGCGCAATTAGGGGTCGTCTCAAAAATGTGAGGCGAGGCGCGCCATCATTAAACTTGAGGCGTAAGCCTCAAAACCTTAACTTATTGCGTAGGCTTTGAGGCTTAAAGTGACCACATTGCGGTAAGGCGCCTCAAGGCGCGCCTTTTATTGCGCAATTTTAAACCATGGAAAAAATATACTCAAAATATTTTTTTTGTGTTAAGAAATGGAGTTCTGTTGGAGATGAGTTCCATGTTGGAGTGTTACGAGATTTTGGAGTAAAAAATGAGTTTTTTGGTTTGAGACGGCCTAAGAAAAGCGTGTACAGGCTCCACTTGCCTCGTTGAATGCATCGTTGATGGGGTTTTGAGGGTTTTTTGAGTTGAATGGAATATTATTCTTGTGCGTACAGAAGCGAAGCGAGATGGTTGATATGATGAAGCACATTATATATGTATATGTGTGTGTGTGTGTGTGTGTGTATATATATATATATATATATGATTTTTTGTATTTTTCTAATTTTTTTTTGCTCATTTGCCTCATGGAGGGATGGGTTGTTCTCTTTTTAGTGAGAGAAAGTATTTGGGGGGAATTCTAGTGAGAGAAAGAGATGCATCCTTCTTTGCAAAGAGATTTATTTATTTGTTTTCTTCCTCTAAAGAGAGAGTGGAGAGATTTTTGGTGTACAACTTTTGCCTCATTTTTTGTGCGTGGGTGAATTTTTTTCGATAATTCTCATGCGGGTGCCTGATCGATTTGGTGTTCTTTTCTAGCAATTTCGGCATTTCGAACATGATGGCATAATCTATTTCTCAAATGGAGCTTGTTTGGGCAACTTCGTGTAACATCACGCTTGTGGTTTCTTTGATTATTTTCGCTTTCACTCAAATTGTGTAAAACTTGAAAAAATGCCAATTTTAGACATTGCACACTTTTCAATGCACCACGGCGAGATTTAAGTAAATTTTAAAGTTGTCTGGATTTGATGAAAATAAATTTTATAAAATTCTACGCAAATTTTCGAACAAAATGATATAAAGGACTTATAGTGAAATTTGTTTATTTTGGAAGTTAAAAATTATAGAAGTTTGAGTATACCTAAACTACTCTTACTAATATTAAAGCGAATATGAGGCATGAGAGGGCAAATTGGTCTTTTGTCTTTTCTCTATATCCGCTTACTCATAAGGAGACCGAAACTTATTCGGTCCCTATTTGTTTTGTTTGGCTGAAACCAAACCGAATGGAAGAAAGGGAGAAGGGGCGGACGGCGGCATTGGTGAAGAATTCCGGTGACGGATCGTGGGGGAATCGAAGGGAAAGACTTAAGGTGTGTTTCTATTTCTAAAATCCTCTCTTTTCACTTATTTTTTACGGTGAAGATTTAGGGTTTTATCTAAAACTTAAAATCTTTCAAAGAAAACGTTAGGGAAGATTGAGGAAGAGTTCCTAACCATGAAAACATAATTTTCCCCAATTTTTTTTTAGGGTTTCAAAACTTAGGGTTTTCCAAATGTTTATTATTTTATGAACATTTCTTAACAAAATTTATTCCTAAGGGTCTTAGGAATATTCTATTGGTGAAATTTTAAGTTTCTAATGAAATATTATTTTTCAGATTTTTTTTTATTAATTTAATTCCGAATTTAGAAAGTTCTAATTATTTATTTAAATGAAAGGGAAGATTTGACATGTTAAAATAAGGAGATCAATGAAGTTTTTATTTCCTAAAATTAGGGTTTTGGGCAAATCCGAAAATAAAAAGTATTTTATGATTATTAGATTTTTAATAGAGTTTAAAAAGGGTTAAAAATATGAATATTCATAAAATTAGGGTTTTTATAATTTATAATATAAATAAATTTTAAAATAGAAATTAGTTTAATTTAATTTAGGTTAGGGTAAAGGTTTAATTTGGATAAAATATGTAATTAGACTAAAATATGAATTTTTGGAATATATACATGTTTTATGTGATCAATTAGAGAAAGAGAGGGAGAGAGAGAACTTATGGTGGTTTAGAAAGAGAAGAAGATTTTAATTTAGATTTATTATGAAGATTTTGAAGAAGAAATTAGTGTTTATAAGTGATAATTGTAGACCTCAAAGGAAGGTGTTCGAGCGAAGTAATTAAATTAATTTCCTAAATTCTTGTAAGTATACATGGTTCTTTATTACAGTGATACCTTTATTTTCTCTCCAGTTATTTGTTTTGAAAGTCCAAGCATATTTATGAAATTTTTATGATTACTTTAGATCATGATTATGTTATTCTTATCCTATGATTGATCATGCGATTTATATGTTATACTTCATGACATTATTACAAAAAGTTCATATGTTATAGAAATGAGATGATATGGTTGTTATTGAATGCTTGTATGTACATGCTGAATTGATGGAGCTCACCCCTGATGGTACTAGCTGGGGACGCTGTACTCGTGCACATTAAAATGGTAAAGGATATGAAAAATGAAATGGTAAATGAGTACCTTTATGGTACTAGACGATGGCTCATTTGACGGTTGTAATATATAAGAAATGAGAAGTTACGAATATTGAAATGAATATGAAGGTTATGAATTTATGATTTATGTGTATGTTTAATGTTATGTTTATAGGAAGCAAATTTATGATTTTTTAAATGAAATGTGGCATCTAGCATATTGTTTATTTTGCCTTGAATTACTGTAGTTTAGAGTCATATCTAAGCATTAGCTTAGTGTTACTTGTTAAAAATTTGCAGGTATAATTATTTTAATCTAAATAAGTGGAAGTGTATATCATAGGAGAGGCGCGCCTGAAGTAATGTAACTTTATGAATCTTAATGATTTTATGTTTATGTGTTATTGGATTTAATATTTTAGAGGCTCTTTCAAATGTTATGGTGATAGATTTAGAGATTGAATATTTTAGTCTACCGTCCGACCTCCGTTCCAGTCTCGCCTATGCAAGCTCACCGGACTGGGTCGTGACAAATTGATCTTTTAGACATCTTCCTTGCGTAGCGTCACGTCGGTCGACCGTTGATCTTTTAGACATCCTCGTATTTCCCATTGAGTACATTTTAGTCGTAAAAAAGGTCCATTCAAATCATCCGATCTGTAATGGACTTGAGGCAATTGGCCCAGGCAGTATGTTTATGATACATGTTTCTTGCCACTCATAGAAAATTTAATAAACTATATGATTATTACATGGATAAAAAAAAGAATTTGAATTTGAACATTATCTTAACCAAAAAGATATCTAAAATAGAAATTATAGTTGTTTTCTAATATCTTGCCCTTGGTTATACAGAATTTACAAAAAAACGAATAATGCATATTAACAGTAATAAGATAACTGACGGTGAACTAATTCTATGTAATAAAATTATGGAATTAGAACTTAGTAGCAATCATGGGAGATTATTTTTTCTTTTTTGTTCTTTCGTGCAACTTTCGTCTTTATAACCTTTCTATGACTCTCAACTATGACCTTCTATGCCGTCAAACAAGCGTAATCCATATCCATGGCCTATTAGTCGTTTTCTTGAGTGTTTCTAATTATGGATCCCTTTTTGCCTTTGGTTTCATGGGAACGAGTCCAGCAGTGCCGGAACTTTTCTCATGCATTATATATGCAACTAGTGCATATTTGCTTTCATGCATCACATGAGAAGCCCCCGTGATTGTTCTTATTACTGAAAAACACATACTGGTCACTACTAGTGCTGATTACTAGCGCCATTTGTCAATTGCCATCAACTTAATTCAAATATGCATTTTTTGCTGAGACATCTATGTTTTAAGTAGTGGTATTGAAGTATATAAAACAAACTTTTTTGGTTTAATAAAATTCTCATTTTTGTTCAACCTTAGGGGGCTTCATTAGGTGTTGATTCCTTAGAGCCCAGTGCAAGAGTGACTATCATATGAAGGAGCCGACTCCTTTGCTCACAATCATTATATGATTTATAAAACTACATGAACTGCACTTGTAAATATACATGAATCATAACAGTGTCTCATGAATGGATATAATTGCTAATAAAACTATAGGGCCAAGCGAGATGATGGAACTTTAAATATGCCATTTTTCTTCGAGTAAATATTCAAGAATTGGTGTAGTCCATATATTATAGTATTAAAAAAGGTTTGATGTTGGAGAAACCCCAGTTGATAATTTTCTTCCAATTTTGACTCGAAGAAGGGTTGCTATGTTTGAGGTAAATAAGCCAATTTTATGTTAACAAAAATATAGAACAAATGCAAAACACATTTATTCAAACTTCCAGTTCTATCATTTCCAACTTCCTTTTGGTTGTCACAATTTTAAGGATGCACACTTCCAGTGTTCTTTTTTTTTGTTGGCTTTGAACCACCATCCAACTATGCATTTATGGTTTTCACTTCTATGTTGCTCGTCTGTTGCAGAATACAAGCCATAGCACCACTGCCCAGATCTTTCAGTTTTTACTGTCTCTTATAAACTCCTCATTGGACCCTAATGGTATGGTTCTTTTGTAATCATCAGAATAAATTATGTTACAATTTTGTCAAGCAACAAAGTCAACATTTTTATCTGCACTTCATTCTCGTAGTTATTTCAATGAACTCACCTTTATTCAAATTTCTGTCTTGGTATTACATAATTGATATGTTTCATTTTTCAGGAACATTGCCTCCATCATCCCGAAGGTCACTTTTTACACTTTCAGCGGCTCTACTGGCTTTTACAGCAAAGCTATGTGAGATTCCTGAGTTGATAGAGTCGCTAAAGCATTTAATAGCTTACCATGTGAGTCCTCAGACTTGTTTATTCTTTTCCGAAACTTGCGTTTCAAACTAGTTTCTCCTTGCTTATCTTTTAATTCCAATATGGTTGATTTAATTCCTTAATAATGTTGTGGATTCAAGCAAGTTCCTCCTTTGTTTTCTTTTTTTTTTTTAAATTATTTTGTTTGGAAGAACGTTTTTATAAGCTGGGGAACTGAGCATTTAGATGTTCCATGAAGCTTCAACTTATTGGCATCTATTGGCCTCTGCTTTAGACAAACATACTAAAGCTCGGATAGATGTATGTACCACATAATTGTAGCATGCCGATGAAATCATATTTATGTATCAAGGGACAAAATTTTGAATTAGGAAGCAAATCAAAAGTGGTGTGCACATCCTTCAATAAGACTTGTATTGTGAAACAAGTCGCATCAAGAAAAAAAAAATAAAATAAAATAACAAGAAATTCATGGAGAAGCAAAGATGTAAAAAAAGGCTGCAATGTATTTTTATAAACCACAAATGCAGGCAAAAAAGAAAATCGATGAAAAATTCAAAAATTCTATGAAGCTTCATCACAAATGAAGGGGAAAAAATGAAAATCGATGAAAAATTCAAAAATTCCATGAAGCTTCAAGATTATAGATTAATTTTATAAACAATGTTTAGTGCCTCGAATCTTTAGGATTATATTGATGCGCGTGACCTCTTACTTATCACCTTGTTCAAGTCATGCAAATACCCAAAATTCTAGAAAAATATAAAGAACTGGGATATTAACACCTCAAAAAATACAGGATCTTCCACTACTTGATCCTCCACATAAAAGGAGTGGAGTTATATGCTTGCATTTCAAAAGTTGTCCAAATATAAAAACAATAAATGCAATTTCTCTCACCTTTAATGAGTTGATCTTTATTGTCACATGTCAGTCCCTGACATGTTAATCATAACTATGACTAAATTTTTTTGTAATGCATTTGTATATTGCTTATAGTGTAAAGTTGTAAGTCCCAATATTTTGGCTTCTCCATTATTGGAGTTGTGAGTCTCTTTAATGCGTTATCGCCTATATCTTGGACAAAAGTTGTGGATCGAGCCAATAGCTAAATAATTCTGTGTTATGATCATATAATTATTTAGTTGTTAGCTCGTCCGCAACTCTTGTCCTAGATATAGGCGACGATGTCTTAAGGGACTTACAACTCCAATAATGGAGAAGCTTATATATATATAGCCTACCATCTAATAATGATTCCAAGCTCGATTCTCTATATGCAAAATATAGAGTCAACATAGCCCACATAGCCCGTAGCTTAATAATCTCTAAGGGGTTGTCTGAAAAAGTTAATGTAGTGTTTAAGGAATACTTTGGAGCTGTTTGGATGTGTGTAAAAGAAATGCATGACTTGTTTTTTTTTTTTTTAATTTGGTTTGAAGTAAAGTGAAAAATGGTTGTGCTCGGGTGGCCGACGTTGGAGGGCGGTGGCGGTAGGAAAAAATGGTGGTCGTCGGCGGCGGCAGAAAACAATGGATGACGACAATCAACAATGAGTAGGGATAGTGATGGTTGGCGCAACCGGCGGTGGCCGATAGCGACTGACTATAGTTGGTCGCTAGCGGTGGGCGGCGGAGGCAGTGATGGACGGCGGTGGGTAGCAGTAGGAAGTGGGTTGGCGGTGGATACGGTGGTCGTCTGCGGTGGTAAAATAAGCTTTGGAGTGGTATAAATGGTTCTGCTTCAAAATTGGGTGAGAACGATTTACCTTAAAAATGAACTAGAATGGAATACACTGCATTCACTTTACCTTGGATTTGCTTTTCATTCAACCAAACACCAAACTTTTCTAAATCGATGTATTTACTCTACACCCTAAAATATCCCAACTAAATAGCCCCTAAATCCTAATACTCTATATATAGGGTAGAGTACCTTAAAAATGAACTAGAATGGAATACACTGCATTTACTTTATCTTGGATTTGCTATTCATCCAACCAAACACCAAACTTTTCCAAATCGATGCATTTACTCTACACCCTAAAATATCCCAACCAAATAGCCTCTAAATCCTAATCCTCTACATATGGGGTAGAGTAAATAGGGATTATAGCTTAATAATTATCTAAGACTCAATCCTTTGCACATGAAGGGTAGAGTCTGCATCGTTCATAGCCTAACAATGATCTAAGGAGTGATCCTCTACAAACAAAAGATGTATTCAACATGAGTCATGGCCTATCAACTTTCTAAGGCATGTTCCTCCGCTTACAATGATTAGAATTGATAGGGTTAACTTGATAATTATGTAAGGCCTGATCCTTTGCATACAAGTAGCATAGTAGAAAAAGTCAGAGCAAAAGAATGACTTGTATGATTTAAGTGGCATATACTAATGATCACTGATGCGGGACATAAAAAACTTACAAGCAAAGGATGAATATGGAGAGAACTCTCACACCGACCAATACATGCATTAATTCCAATAGTTTTGAGTGCAACATACTAAGCCCACAATTTGAAAATGCAAACCTTGGGCTTCCACCCACAATTTGAAAATGCAAACCTTGGGCTTCCACTCAATAAATTGAGCCAATTAAGACTAGTTTTTGAGCTAAATTCTCTAGATCAACCCAATATGTGAATTAAAATAATCTCAATTATAGATCTAACATTAACAGGCAAGGGTAAATTGAACCAAGCCTCCAAATCAGGCCAATGGCTATAATTAGATCATGATCATTGAAGCGCCAAAGTGCCAAAATGGCCCCACAAAATTTAAAAAATTCAAGGTTCATTGACATCTTCACTAATCAATACCCCCACCTCAAAAGGCGTGCATTATGAAATCTTTAAATACAAAGCTTCTATTAAATGATGACAAATTCATGATGCTAATGGTATTTTTATCATTCTAGAATCGCTAAGCTAAATCTTTAAGGTATCTCATTTGATGGAACTTTCATCATTGTTTCCCTGGTCCTCACAAAACTAAATTATTTCACTAAAGATGGGTTTTTAAACAAGCTATTGGAGTGAGAGCCAAATATTCTAAGATCATGCCCCCATATGATGGGCACATTTATTACATAACATAATCGAAGGGTTTTTCAAAATCCTTGAAACTCATTACAAATCGAAAGGTTTAAGACTCCAAGACCCAAGACCTAAGAATGTAATTGGAGGGGCTACCAGTTAATATCATGTTCTCAGTAATAAAGATAAACACTTAAAGGGATAGTCCTCTATGATGAATAAAATCATAATTAAGGGGAATCCTCTTCATAAAAATGTCCTTTCAAATTTATAAAGATATATTTTGGGTTCTTTTCCCAATAATGGGCATAATCAAAGAAAAAATTATTATTGAATGTTATGCTATCTAAGCCCCTTGAAATATGAAAGAAAAAAAACAAAAACGGTCCATAGCAACTTTGTGTTAAAAGCATCCATCCATTATCCCCCCTCCCCCCCCCCAATTGACCAAGGACGATAAATCTATATTCGGCTAAAACATTCAAAGTAATTCATATCAAATGTAATGCATATAAGCATATATAAAATCTCATGGCAGTAAGGATGTGCCACGTGTTTCTTGACCAAGTGGTTAGCTTTGATTATGATGACATCATTATATTATAATTATTATCCAAGTCCGAATGTTCACCAATAGTGGTTATGAGTTTTAAGTCATAAAGCATACTCAATATGGCATGAGTCCTTTGGTTTCCAAGGTTGGCTTAAATTGGTCTCTTTGATGAGCTTTCACTTAAGGTTTATGAGGTCCCTTGGATGCACAACCATGGTTATTCCAAAGATCATTTGGTTTGGCTAGGTTGAGACTACCCTCACTAACTAATTAGACTAGTATCCATGACAACCAGTGATGATGAAACCTTCATATTTTGATCGGGTCTATCATCATTTTCCACTATCTCTATTCTGAGTCAATAGCATCATCAATTACGTTCCACAATTCAATTTGCTGCTACTCAAGTAAAATATTATATAATCTATAGATTTGCCTTAATCAAAAGCATTATCTTGTGATCAAGAGGTAATTAATCATGGAGGTTTGTGCATACGAGAACCCTTAAATTAAATTATTAAGTCCCATTTATCTTCTGAAAATTAGAACTATTTCTCTTCTAAAAAATCAATTGGAAATGACTCCAATATTCAACAGAGTTTGATGGTATTTTCAAAGCACATATAAGCTAAGTTTGTTTTTCTATATCGCCTGCAGCTTTTACCTGAAAATGTTACATCATCAAAATTGCTTCATAGATTACTTCGCTCTGCAATGTGCCTTCTCAGGTTGACCCATACCTAAAAGTTGGCGATGACTTTCTTTTGTACGCTAAACCTCAAGCCAACCTGAAAGAGTATGGTTCTGAAGCTGACCAAGGCACTTCCCTGTCATCTTTAGCTGAATTGAGAAAGAAAATGATTGAATGTGGTCCACATTTTATTGATGTTATAGTTCAGCACCTTTCCGTATTAACCAACGTGAGTTGTTTAACAGATATATTTCTATACCGCAAGAAAAAATCTGTATATTCTGGTTGTAGAAACTGAATGGACTACAATACAAATTCCTATTTCTGCAAGATGGACAAAAATGACATAGCCAAGCTAATTTCTGCAACTTTCACACCTGAGGATGGGGATTGGACTTTATGGATGTCGATTCCATTCGTGGGATGGGATTTCAATAGGGCTCTTACAATTTCTTCTGAAGAATCTTTTCCTTTTGCTAAGGCAAGTTACTTTTTTTTTTCTTCTCAAACTTTAGTAGCAAAATACAAACTTTTGCTTTAGGGTTTCATGAAATGACATTTCTATGAAAGTATTGATTGATCTTTTTCTTTAAAATTTAGGAAAATTTAAGCTCATCGATAGATGGTGATCTGGCAGTTGAATGCTTGTCTACTGATCTTCCAAGATTGCATCCCTCGAAGCCTGAACAGCCATCAATACCACAATTTATGAGTGTTGGGCAGCTGTTAGAATCGGTATTTTTAAGATTTTTCAATGCATTGAAAAGTTTTCTCTGGTTGCTTATATATATATATATATATATATATTGACGAGCATTTAGATTACACATGGACATTTTTGCACCAGGAAGAATCATTATTCTCTTTGCGCATTTAGTTTTTTATTATCTTTTAACATTATCAAAACAAAATGCATACATGATTTTATGATTTTTGATAATATTTGGCCATTAATCAGTGGAATCCAAGTTTTCTTAATATATGATTGATTGCATTAGAAGATATTTATGATTTCAAAATATCGAGCCTTTAAAATGATTTGAAATTAACTGCATAGGTTGTTATTGAACTTGTTTGGTTAGTGAAATGTACAGAGTAAAATTAGATTTCTTGAGAGGACTTTTATATGCTCTCTGAACAACCTTGAATTTTAACAAGCTCGATGAGTGGTTACATTATATGAAAATTAATCTGCAATGGCTTCTTGTATCGAAGATCGCATTCAATATTATGACTTATAGTGTGAAGATTATGTTAGACCGGTCCACTGGACCGGTCCAGCCGGTCCAGGCGGGACCGGTTCACGGGCGAATATCGCGAAACAGGCGATTTGTTCGCCTGGGCGGAGGCCGCGCGCACCGCACGCCTTGCGGGAGCCGAATAGGAAGCTTTTTTGGGGAAATTAAGAGGGGAATTTGAATGTAGGGACTGTTTAGGGATTTCCTTTTGATTTGTATGCATTAAATAGTAGATTTTCCTAGGGTTTGATCATCTTGAATTTGGCTGAAATTTGAGATCTCGTAGATTTAGGATTTCTTTGGGCTCTAGCGGCGTCTAGAGATTTGGGAGAGATCGATCCTCCTCTCGAATTGAGGATCAATTGTATCTTTGCTATTTCCTTGCAACTACTAGTAAAATACAAGTCTTTTCTCGGATTTTTCTGCAGTTTTTCCTGTTTTCCTACTTTTTTTGGCTGTTTTTCTGCTGTGGACAGCAATTTTACATTGGATCTACTTGGTTTTGGTGAGAAACTTCCTATCAAATTGGTATCAAAGCATCGATTTGGGACCACCGGCGACTGAAATTCTGAAATTTCAGCGAATTATCTAGTCCGGAAGAAGATTTTTGTGGATCCGATAGAAGAAAAATGGCCGGAAAGAAGGTGGAAGTATTAGAAGGCGAGTTCGGTCAACTGAAAACAGATCTGGAGGGAAAGTTCCTGGAAATCTCCACCAACAATGATAGGTTGGAAGGGAGGTTCGCGGCTATGGAAGAAATGATGAAGAAACTACTGGAGATGAAAACCAATCAGGGTACATCGGAAGTGAGAGAGACTACTGACGGCCATGGCGTAGGAAGAAATCCAAACCCAATTCGGGGGAGGAGGAATCCGGAGGTGGAGATTCTTGAAGGGGATGACGACATGCCACCTCTAGAGCCACTCTCTAGAGAGGAGATGAGCATGGGGAATGACCGCCGAGGTGCTGATTTTCAGCGTCGAGGTGCTGATTTTCAGCGTCGAGGTGCTGATTTTCAGCGTCGAGGTGTGGATTTTGGAGGCAGGCGGGGGGAATATGAAGGTAGTGCAGATTTTGGAGAGAGGAGAGAAGAATATCAGCGTCGAGGTGCTGAATTTCAGCGTCGAGGTGCTGAATTTCAGCGTCGAGGTGCTGATTTTGAAAGGGGAAGAGGGGAATATGATGATGGATTCGGATACCAACGCCGGAGGGAGGACCGGAACACTTGGGGAGCACCTCATCTTCGAGAAATGGGAGGTTATGGAGAGTACCAGGGTAACGGAAGGGATCCGAAGGTGAGGAAGTTGAAGATGCCCATCTTTGAGGGCGAAGATGGCCATGGTTGGATCTATAAGGTGGAGCGTTACTTCGCTGTCAACGGGTTGACAGATGATGAGAAGCTAACGGCGGCAGGATTGTGTCTGGAAGGGAAGGCGCTGGCATGGTATCAGTGGCGAGACATGAGGGAGCCTATCCGGAGCTGGAGAGAGTTTAAGGATTGTTTATTAGAGCGTTTCCGAGCCGATGGGGGAGGAGACTTCTATGAACAATTCTTTGCTCTGACGCAGGAGGGGACTGTGGCCGATTACCGGGACAGATTTGAGTACTTGGCTAGCAGATTGGATCACATTTCAGAGTCAGCCTTAGAAGGGAACTTCATGAAGGGGCTGAAACCTGAGATCCGAACAGCAGTCAGGGTAATGGAGCCGAGGAACCTGGGAAAGGCTATGGAGCTGGCGCAGTTGGTAGAAGATTAGAAGAAGGCAGAAAGAGGGGCTCGAGGAAACAACTCAGGAGGCTTTAACAGGACGACGACCACTCTTCCAGCACCCAAGGGGCCTACATCAGGCAACAGTAATGAGACCACCCGAGAGAAGCCAGTAGGAGGGAGTGGGGAAAATTTCAAGAGGTTGACAGAGGAGGAGGTGCAGGATAAGAGGACAAAGGGGTTGTGCTTCAGATGTGATGAGAAGTACATGCCAGGGCATAGGTGCAAGGACCGAACTCTTCATGTTCTCTTTGTCTGTGAAGATGAGGAAGACGAGGAGGGAGGAGGCAGCAGATCTGATGATGAGGAGGAGAAGCTGCACCTGGATGTGGCAGAAGTCTCCCTCAACTCTGTAGTGGGATTCACCCGAGTCACACTATGAAGGTGAGAGGAGAGATAGCTGACCGCGAGGTGGTTGTGTTGATTGACAGTGGGGCAACCCATAATTTTATTTCCAACCAGATAGTGGAGTCATTGGGGATGGAGTTAGTGGATACTGGAGGCTATGGAGTGATGATGGGCACGAGGAAGGTGGAGATGGGTAGAGGAGTCTGTCGAGGAGTAGTTCTGAAGATTCAAGGGATCCATGTAAAGGAAGACTTCCTTCCTTTGGAATTGGGGAGTACGGATGTCATCCTGGGGATGAAATGGTTGCAGACCTTGGGGGAAACCAAGGACAATTGGGGAGCACTCACGATGGAATTAATGGTGGATGGGAGAAAGATGGTTATAAGGGGAGATGCAGGGCTATCCAAAGCCACGAAATCACTTAAGACCATGGTTAGGGATATACAAGAGGTGGGGGAAGATTATCTGGTGGGACTACACAAGCTGGATTTGATCAGGATGGAGGAGGAAGGGGATGTTTCTCTTTCCATGCAGCCCTTGGTTCAGCAATACAGTGAGGATTTTCAGTCACCTCAAGGATGGCCACCTCCGCGGGAACACGAGTACATTTCCACCTTGAGGACAAGGTGGATCTTTGGGAGGGGAGTATTGTTAGACCGGTCCACTGGACCGGTCCATCCGGTCCAGGCGGGACCGGCTCGCGGGCGGGAATCGCAAACAGGCGGAGTTTCCGCCAGAACGAGCGGCCGACCGCTCATATAGAGCATTTTAGGAAGGATTTTTGGGGGGTTTCAGAGAGAAATTTGAATGTAGGGACTGTTTAGGGAACTCCTTTTGATTTATATGCATTAAATATATGTTTTTCCTAGGGTTTGGGCATCGGGAATTTGGCTGAAATTTGAGATCTCGTAGATTTAGGATTTCTTTGGGCTCTAGCGGCGTCTAGAGATTTGGGAGAGATCGATCCTCCTCTCGAATTGAGGATCAATTGTATCTTTGCTATTTCCTTGCAACTACTAGTAAAATACAAGTCTTTTCTCGGATTTTTCTGCAGTTTTTCCTGTTTTCCTACTGTTTTTTGCTGTTTTTCTGCTGTGGACAGCAATTTTACATTGGATCTACTTGGTTTTGGTGAGAAACACTTGGAAATCCAAGTGTTTCCTATCAAATTGGTATCAGAGCGTCGTTTTTGGGACCTTAGGCGGCTGAAATTCTAATTTTTCAGCGAGCTTTCGGCTTCCGGAAGTGAAATTGTTGAGATCTGTTGGGAAGAAAGATGGCCGGAAAGAAGGTGGAAGTATTGGAAGGCGAGTTCGGACAACTAAAGACAGATCTGAAGGGAAAGTTCCTGGAAATCTCTACCAACAATGACAGGTTGGAAGGGAGGTTCGCGGCGATGGAAGAAATGATGAAGAAACTATTAGAAATGAAGACCCATCCGGCGGCATCGGAAGTAAGAGAGACCACCGACCGCAATGTCGTAGGAGGAAATCCAAACCCGGCCCGGGGGAGGAGGAATCCGGAGGTGGAGATTCTTGAGGGGGAAGACGATATGCCTCCTCTAGAACCGCTTTCTAGAGAGGAGATGAGTCGGGGGTACGATCGAAGAGGTGCTGATTTTGGCAGTAGAAGAGAGGAATTCCAGCGTCGAGGTGCGGAATTTGAAGGCAGGAGAGGGGAATATGAGGGAAGTGCATATTTTGGCGAAAGAAGAGAAGAATATCAGCGTCGAGGTGCTGAATTTCAGCGTCGAGGTGTTGATTTTGAAAGGGGAAGAGGGGAATATGATGACGAATTCGGATACCAACGCCGGAGGGAGGACCGGGACACTTGGGGAGCACCTCATCTTCGTGGAATGGGAGGTTATGGAGAGTACCAGGGTAACGGAAGGGATCCGAAGGTGAGGAAGTTGAAGATGCCCATCTTTGAGGGCGAAGATGGCCATGGTTGGATTTATAAGGTGGAGCGTTACTTCGCTGTCAACGGGTTGACAGATGATGAGAAGCTAACGGCGGCAGGATTGTGTCTGGAAGGGAAGGCGCTGGCATGGTATCAGTGGCGAGACAGGAGGGAGCCTATCCGGAGCTGGAGAGAGTTTAAGGATTGTTTATTAGAGCGTTTTCGAGCCGATGGGGGAGGAGACTTCTATGAACAATTCTTTGCTCTGACGCAGGAGGGGACTGTGGCCGATTACCGGGACAGATTTGAGTACTTGGCTAGCAGATTGGATCACATTTCAGAGTCAGCCTTAGAAGAGAACTTCATGAAGGGGCTGAAACCTGAGATCCGAACAGCAGTCAGGGTAATGGAGCCGAGGAACCTGGGAAAGGCTATGGAGCTGGCGCAGTTGGTAGAAGATCAGAAGAAGGCAGAAAGAGGGGCTCGAGGAAACAACTCAGGAGGCTTTAACAGGACGACGACCACTCTTCCAGCACCCAAGGGGCCTACATCAGGCAACAATAATGAGACCACCCGGGAGAAGCCAGTAGGAGGGAGTGGGGAAAATTTCAAGAGGTTGACAGAGGAGGAGGTGCAGGATAAGAGGACAAAGGGGTTGTGCTTCAGATGTGATGAGGTACATGCCAGGGCATAGGTGCAAGGACCGAACTCTTCATGTTCTCCTTGTCTGTGAAGACGAGGAAGACGAGGAGGGAGGTGGGAGCAGATCTGGAGAGGAGGAGAAGCTGCACCTGGATGTGGCAGAAGTCTCTCTGAACTCTGTAGTGGGATTCACTCCGAGTCACACTATGAAAGTGAAAGGAGAGATAGCTGTCCTTGAGGTGGTGGTGCTAATTGATAGTGGGGCTACCCACAATTTCATTTCCACTCAGGTCGTCAACCAACTGGGAGTGAAATTGGTGGACACCGGTTGTTATGGGGTGATGATGGGTACAGGGAAGGTGGAGAAAGGCCAGGGAATCTGTAAAGGAGTGGTGTTGACCATCCAGGGGATTCAAGTAACGGAGGACTTTCTCCCACTAGAGTTGGGAAGCACTGATATCATCCTGGGGATGAAGTGGTTACAAACCTTGGGGGAAACCAAGGACAATTGGGGAGCACTCACGATGGAGTTAATGGTGGATGGGAGAAGGGTGGTCATAAGGGGAGATGCAGGGTTATCCAAAGCCATCACATCACTTAAGGCCATGGTTAGGGACACACAAGAGATGGGGAAAGATTATGTGGTGGGACTACACAGGGTGGAGGCGATCAGTTTGGAGGAGGGAGAGGATGTTTCTCGTTCTTTGCAGCCCTTGGTTCCGCAATACAGTAAGGATTTTCAGTCACCTCAAGGATGGCCACCTCCACCGGAACACGAGCATATCTCCACCTTGAGGACAAGGTGGATTTTCGGGAGGGGAGTATTGTTAGACCGGTCCAGTGGACCGGTCCAGCCGGTCCAGGCGGGACCGGTTCACGGGCGAATATCGCGAAACAGGCGATTTGTTCGCCTGGGCGGAGGCCGCGCGCACCGCACGCCTTGCGGGAGCCGAATAGGAAGCTTTTTTGGGGAAATTAAGAGGGGAATTTGAATGTAGGGACTGTTTAGGGATTTCCTTTTGATTTGTATGCATTAAATAGTAGATTTTCCTAGGGTTTGATCATCTTGAATTTGTCTGAAATTTGAGATCTCGTAGATTTAGGATTTCTTTGGGCTCTAGCGGCGTCTAGAGATTTGGGAGAGATCGATCCTCCTCTCGAATTGAGGATCAATTGTATCTTTGCTATTTCCTTGCAACTACTAGTAAAATATAAGTCTTTTCTCGGATTTTTCTGCAGTTTTTCCTGTTTTCCTACTGTTTTTGGCTGTTTTTCTGCTGTGGACAGCAATTTTACATTGGATCTACTTGGTTTTGGTGAGAAACACTTGGAAATCCAAGTGTTTCCTATCAGATTATGTAAGCTATAAATGTGATAAAATGAAAAAGAAAATAAAAGTTAGAATTGTAGGAAAATGAAGTCCATATCATATAAATGCGGAAAAGAATAGTTCAAATCAAAATTTTGATCAGGATGTGTCTCAAAACCATTGAATTTTCTTTGAAAGAGTGCAATATAAGTTTTGATTGATTCATCTTGTATTGCACATATATCAAAGCAAATCTAATGATTTTGAGATTCATTTTGGCTAAAATTTTGTCTGAACATCCTACCCTAAATTTTCCCATAAAGGTCAATCATCACTCCTTCAATTCCTTTTTTCCTTTATCATATACAATGTTTCTGTCTTCTTGTATCATATATCCACTGTTAGAAGTCTGAAAACACATTTCTGAAGTGGATGCTCAAGCAGTCTTCAGTGCTAAAATGTTTGGATCAGTTAATACATTTTGATGACTTTAAGTCTTTATTTGGGACGGCTTTTTTACTATTTTTTGAAGTAGCTTTCTAATACAAAAATTTTAATTTTTATACTAAAAAGTTGCTTCAATAAGTAGTAAAAACCCCATCTCAAACAAAACCTAAGTCATTAACTGGCACTAGTGTTCATGTTTTAATAAGACCTTTGGTCATGCTTAACCAGGCATTGCATGTAGCCGGTCAAGTGTCTGGGTCATCAGTCTCAACTTCACCCCTTCCATATGGCACCATGGCCAGTCAGTGTGAGGCCTTCGGCATGGGCATGAGGAAGAAGCTGTCAACCTGGTTAGTTTCTGGGCACGATGAAGTACTTCAGAATCCCTTGCAAGCTCTCCATGGGAGTGACAAATTAGCAAATGGGAAGGTAACTCTCTAATCTCTACTTAGCAAATCTCTGCCATTAGATCTACAAATTCCATTGTAATGAATCTGCTTGCTTGCTGCAGGTGCAGATTACAGATTCTCAGCAGGTTCTGGTTGGCCAATCATGGCGGGTTCTGAGGCTTCCTCCTGCAAGTCCCTTTGACAACTTCATGAGAGCTGCTGGGTGCTAGGTGTAAGCTTTATCTTGTCTTTAGTTCTGGTATTCCTATTTTCTAGTACAAAGTTGTCTTTTAAATCTCAAGTTGGTTTTTGACTTGTTTGCCATCTTAGCTCCAATTCTGGTATTCCTTCTGTAATGTTGTGTTCAAAATCCTTTGATGATTTGAGATATGAAGATAGTTGGTCTAACCTGGTAGCTTGGATAGGAGATTAGATTCTAAACCTGATAACTTAATGTTTAATTGATCCTTCTGTAGCTGGTAGGATTACCTGTTGTTCAATGGAAGAATATCTAATTAGAGTTTCAATGTCTGCATGTGATTTGATTTCCCATCATCTGAAGTACAAGAAACTTGTTTTATTTAATTCCTTCAATGATTTAATTTGATTGTTTTTTTCTATTTTTTATTGTCACATTGAAATTAGTATAATGTTTTTGCTCTAAATAAATTCAAAATCTCCAGTATCTTTTCTAAGGAGATTATAAAATGTATAGATAGTGCATCCATCCTTCTTCACTCTCATTTTCCTAATATTATCAACTGTTTGAGTAAGCTTCCTTCCTAAATTCAAAATTCAAAATTCCAAATTAACAAATTTATTGTATAGGCAGTGCAAATTTATTTAGATTTTGATAATATTTTATAATCAATTTCTAATCTTCCTAAATTCAAAATTCAAATTAATTAATTTTCTCTCTTAAAATTTCATAGCTATGTAATTATCTTTGTGAGCCATGGGGTTTTTGTTAAATCTCAAGAGGTTTGAGCCTTCTTCTTTATTCTTCTTCATCTAAGGAATTTCTTTTTTTGTTTAATTTATTCCTCCTTAAGATGTGTCTATGACGGAGATTAAAATTGGTTTAAAAGATAAATGATAAATCATAAAAATATATTAAATATTTGATTAAAATTATATCAAATTTATAATTTTGAATAAAATAATTCTATAATAAACAAATCATGAATCTATACACATGAAAAAACTTTTTTAAGCTCTTGTTTTTATTAAACAAAGCTTCTTTTAAAATATTGTTATTATCTTCAGACTTTTTTTAAGATATATTTCAACCAAACTTTGTATAACAAAAATATCAAGTCTTTATGTTATAGTAAGAGTCAAATATTCATTTAAATCTAATAAATAATTATTTTTATTATTTTCTAATAAAAAATTTTAGGTTTATTTTGATTATTTTTATTATAAGTTAAAATTAATATATTTACTCTCCTGATGAATCATAATAAATTTTGTATAGTTTTTAAATAAATTAGTACATTAGTGCTTTCACTTATATATTTTTACTACAATTTATAATCATGTTTCTTTAGGGTTATTCAAGGGAAAATGATTGCTGCCAAGAATTGGAAGGGAAACAAATAATGCCTAAAATGATTAAATAAACGTCACTGCCTAATTAATGAGAAGATGAAACAATTGATATGGAGGGTGTTAAATGTATTATTTAAGTTTTGGGCCAATAAAAGTAATAAATATTCTTGTTGCAATTGAAAAATTGAATTGGAGTGAGAAATCAAGTTAGATTATGATTTTTTTTAAAACAAAAGCAATCGAGTTAAATGATTTTTATATGAAGAGTTATTGGAAAGATGAGAAAGCCTAATTTAGGCATAATTTGGGATGATTTTTTAAAATAATTTTGTAATATAATTAAAAAAAATTATTTAAAGAAGCAATAAAAAAGTAGTTCCAAATGTAGCTTTAATTTCAAAGTTTTGCCAATGGAGGAATTTATGTGCATCATGTGTAAATAAGATGAAGATGCAAAATAGGCTTTGTTTCGATCAGTTTTCTTAATGCTTTGTAAAGCATCTTTTAGCTCAAAATTTTTCAATTCAAAAAATTTTTATAATAAAAAATTATTTAAAAAACAATAAAAAAATATCCCAAATGAAATCATAGTATATTATCCCAAGAGATATTTGTGTTTTACCAATTACGATGCGGATCCCATTGATGCAAGTTCAAATATTTTGATACCCATTTTTCAAAAAAAAAAAAAAAAAAATCCCATGGATGATCTAAATGTGAAGTTATTTGCAACTTGCATGAAAATGTTTAAACTAGGGGTCTCAATATTTGACACAACCTGAAAACCCGACCCGAAAATTTCGGGTTAGGGTCAACCTAAACTCGAAACGGGTTGGGTTCGGGTTAACCCTTTGACTCGAAAGTGACCCGATTTTGACCCGACAACCCGAGATTGACCGATTTTGACCCGAAAAGAGGAGATTGACCCGTTTTGATCCGAAAATTAGCCATTTTTTTGTTGGAAACGGGTCATTCGGGTCGTGTTGGGTTGACTTGGACCCGAAGCAGGTCAGGAAAACTGACCCGTTTTTAAAAACGGGTCGGGTTCGGGTTGACCCGAATAGTGCCGAGTCAATTTCGAGTTCGACCCGAACCCGACCCGTGACCCGAAATTGACACCCCTAGTTTCAACTCTGGTTAGAGAATTTCTTATAATAAATAACACAAATCATACTATAATAAAAGCTTTTGCATGTTCTTGGAATCATTGCAAATTCTACAAGCCACCATTTTTTTAAACCATTTGCAGTTACATTTGCAAGAGTGTCAACTTTTGACCCGACCCGAAAACCCGACCCGGAAAATCCGGGTTGGACCCGACCCGTTTAATAAACGGGTTGGGTTCGGGTTCACAGATTCGACCCGTTTGATAAAACGGGTCGGGTCGGGTTGACCGGCGGGTTGCCGGGTCAACCCGACAACCCGTTTATTTAAAAAAATTTGAAATTTACCGCCCGCTGCCCGCTGCCCCAGCCCGAGCTGCCCGCTGCCCGCCTGGTCAGCGCTGCCCAGCGCCTGCCGCGTGCCGCTCTGCCTCTGCCGCGTGCCGCGCAACGCTTCCGCCGCGTGCCGCCGTGCAGCACGCCCGCGAGCTGCGCTACCGTTTCCCTTGCCGTGCTTCGCTTCCGCCGCGCAGGCGCGCACCCGATGCCGCGCAGCCGCGCTTTGGCCGCGCGCCCAATGCCGCGCAGCCGCGCTTTTGTCGCGCGCCCGATGCCGTTGCTGCCGCTGCCCTGCTTCGACGACGCCGAAACCGCGAAACGCTACCGGGTCGCGGGTCGGGTCGGGTCAACCCGGCGACCCGGCCGGGTCGGGTCCGGGTTGAAATGTCCGACCCGTTTGCATAAACGGGTCGGGTTCGGGTTGACCCGTTTATATCCGGGTCGGGTCGGGTTCGACCCGAACCCGACGGGTTGACCCGAATTGACACCCCTAGCAAGACCACTAAATTCCTCTTAAGAATTTTTTCAAGTCAGCTCATTTACTGTGTTGGAATACAAATTATTCATCAACATGAGAATACTTAAAAGTATTATAATAATTAGATAATATATCTATAGCACCATACATACCTTATATATATATATATATAATCAAGCTACTATTAAGCCTATTATGATCTACCATGATCATGCCCATGCTTAGCTCATTAAACAAGCTTGTTGAAATACATTAATCTCAAACGAATTATTATTAGATCGAACACAAAGATAACACTTTTAACAGCCTTAATAGTAACCAACTAAGTATCCTACGAGAAATTATTACGTGCGGAGTCCGGACGTAGAGATAAGTCCGGATACCCACTTAAAATTTGACACGTTGAGTGCACTTTTTTGTGAGCTTTGACTGTTCTTTTGATGCACTTTTTCACCGCATTTTGACTACACTTCTGACGAGATTGGCTTAAAGTTCCACGGACACATTAAATATATAAAGTAAAAAATAAATCCAATTGATTATCTTTTATTGGAGTCCAGACGTACCTCTACGTCCGGACTTCCTCTACGTCCGAATTCCGCACATACTAATTTCTCGTATCCTACAAAGTTGCAATGAAGAGTAGCTACTTCTCAAGAACTCACATCTTCCCAGGACATAAATAAAATAGTCTCACCTAACCATATACAACATGTTCACCACATTCCAATAAAGGCCAATCTCAACCACCATAAGGTCAACAATCAATACATTGTCAAAATACAACATTCTGTCTTCTCCAGCAATAAGAAAATACAAATATATATTCTCCTAACCACCAAAGTTAGAATGCTTAATAGAAAACCAAATAAAAATGTTTACAAAGATGCAGCCAACAACAAAGTACTCATGCTTCCCACTTCTTCCTCCATCAATCTCCCTACTTAAACCCAGCTACAGAAATAACCAAAGATACATACAGGAAGGTAAGAGGAAATGACATTACAAGAGGAAAATGGTGAAGGAAACTTCATCTCCAGCCTTGTGAAGCAATCCTTCCATAGAATTAGCCTAACACTCCTCTCCCTCCTCCTACCTCTATCCTTTCTTCTCCTATCCAGGCTCACCTCTTCTCCTCCTACTTGCAAAATTATATCTATAATTCTGTACATCCTTGTCTTTGCTCTATCCTTTACCTGCCTTATATTCTCTATCACAGGTCACTCACTCACCACCAAAGCACCCAGAAGTATAGCTTGGGTCATCCTCATCCTCTTCCAAGGCTGCATTTCCTGGGCTATTAAGGCAACAGCCACAGCTACATTCGAACCGATCGGCGACGACAACATCGGACTCGCGATTTGGACTAAGAGGACATTTATCTTCGTTGGGATCTACGAGATAATGATGCTGTGGAGAAGGGTGATTGTGAAGCAGGTTGTCGACGACACGGTCTATGGTGAGGAGAGAAAAGAGAAAGGAGTTGAGAAGACCATGGTGGGAATAGCTTTCATTGTGCTGTGGCTGTGGATGCTGAGAATGAAAGTGGAACCACTGGTTTTTGTAGCTGGAAATGAAAGTTTGGGCAAGGGGGTACAGTGGAGTGGGTTTGCACTGTGGCTGTTGGGAATTGCTGTTCTCATGACAGGTAGTTTGAGGGTTGTGGGAGTTCTGGTCTGGTCAATAATGGCAGCCCTAGTCAAGATAATGCAGTGGAGAGAGCAGCTGGATGAAGATTGTATTGATGATGAAGTGTAAAAAAAATAAGAGTAGCAATGTCTAAGTCCTATTTGTTTCAGGTAAAAATTCAATATCGTCTCCCAACTATTTGTATGTGGTCAATTTAATTCCCAAATATCATATTTCCCTAATTTAATCTCTTGACTAAATAAAATTGATCTCATGGTCCCTCATAGACTAAATTGGGATCAATTTTGTACAATCGATAGAAAAAATTAGAGAAATAGGCACAAACATATAGTTAGGGAATTATTTTGAGTTTTTACTCTCTTTTTTTTTGTTCAAAATTTCATCATGAGGATGCAAACTTTTGTTGATGTGAAAAAAGATATAGGACAACCTTTTAAAATATAAAGGCAATAAAAAAAGATTGATTAACAAGGCTTGAATAAAGAGATTTACCCTCTTCTCAAAAGGATTCAAGTAGCACATCAAATCAATAATCAAATTTCAAAGAAGATAAAAAAGAATATTCATATTCACATTACAAGAAGAATTACATTTATGACATGTCATAAACTAGCATGATTCAAAATTTTCATATTTATAAATTGAAGAAATAGCAAGCTACTAAAATATTACTGCTAACAAATTTAATGATATTGACTAGAACAATCCTAATATAATAATGAAATATAAGAGATTAATAACTTAAATGTTCATGAAAAAAGAAAAAATTCAAAATCTATGCTAATACTAATTCTCTAAGCTATAAAAATCTTTATTCAGCTGGGTAGTAGTAATAACTCACCATAAGCAAACATCATGCCTTATCCACTACAAATCATCAAATGGTGTCATGGTGGATGATACTTCCAACAAACTAAGGAAAATCAACAAGTTCATTTGAAAATAGTACAAGAATTGGCATTGATGCTAACTTTAAATAATCAGAAATATATGTGCAAAAACATCAATTAAAAAATATGGAGGTTTGAAAATACCTTGATTAAGTAATAAATCCTCAATATTGAGTGGGACAAATAATCAAATCAATGGGTAAAATAAGCACACAAGCATGAAATCACAACTTTCTAATAATACAATGAGGCTCAAAGGATTCATACGTACTATTAAGAAAGGTTTAATATCCTTCATTGTAACCCGAAGAAAAATGATGAGCAATCATCAGAATCAAAATGCCGAAACTTTCATTTTGCAAGTCAACGCTATTATGATAATCAAGAAGTTAATCATATACACAACAAGGAGAAAAAATTTCAAGGGTGGAAGTATTATTCATGTGAACAATAACTTTAGTATTAGCGTAACAATAAATTCAAAATTCATGGAGAACAGTAATTTTGTAATAGTAAAATGGTATTACAAAATAGGTGGCATCTCATTGTAAAAGGAAAGACTTTGGATGGGGGGAAGGGGAAAATAAGAGCCGCAATCAAGAAATACCAAGAAATTAATAATGGTGATGCAAGGATTCAACACCTTGATGAAACTTCCTTTTTAACTTAGCAATTTTGCATATAAAATGAACAAGACATGTTGGCTATGATACCACTTCTAGAAGACAATTTTGAAAAATCTAGAAAAGACAATATAGGAGATGGAAAAGATGAAAAGACAAGCAAGCCTCTTTCATGAACAAAAAAATTCTCTACCTCGTAAGAGTCCCCCATCTGACACTGATTAAGGATCAAATCCAGAGTAGAAGAAGGGCCTTCACATCCAAGTAAAATTGTATCCATTCCATAAATAGTTTTACATGACTTAAATTCTCATATTTATGAACAAAAGAACTAACAAAAATACGACAAATTGATAGCGAACAAACAACATATTAATAAATAGCTAATTAATTACTAACAAATTTAATAACAGACTAGAATATTTATAATATAATTTAAAAAATATAAAAGACAGAAAATCACTCTAATATTCCTAACAATAATAATTCAAAATTTATGTTCAATAAAAAAATATTTAGTGCACAAAAAGCTATAATCACCAAAAACAATGCCTGGTATTACCATCTATTAAGGATGAATATTCCATATTTCATGAAAGTAAATTTCAGCTAACATACAACAACAACAAACCTTTATTCCACTATGTGGGGTCAGTTACATGAATCCTTTTTTTCCATTGTGTCCTCTACGGGTCAAATTCTCATCTAAATCTAATAAAGAAATGTCATTTCTAATATTTTCTAACCAAGTCTTTTTAGGTCACCGCTACCTTTCTTAATATAAGTAAATTCTAATACATCTACTTTCCTAACCGAGTCATTGGAAGGCCGACGTTTTATGTGACCAAACCATCTAAGGCGACTCTCTCTAATCTTATCTTCCATTGGAGCTACTCCAACCTTTTCACATATATGCTCATTTTGTATCATGTCTTTAAGAGTAAAGCCACTCATCCACCCGAGGATCCTCATCCCTGCAAAACTTAACTTAATATTATGCTTCTCTTTTAATGGCCAAAATTCTGCACCATAAAGCCTTGCAAGTCTCACTACCATCTTATAGAATTTTCCCTTAAGTTTGAGAGGGAAATTTCTATCACATAACAAGATGCATTCCTCCACTACAACCATCCAACTTTAATTCTACTAATAATATCCCCATCTATTTCACCGTCACTCTGAACAATAGATCAAAGATATCTAAAATGTATGCTCTTCTTAATGACTTGATCGCCCAAAGTCACAATCCCCCCACTAGATCTATTATTACTAAAATTACACTCCATATATTCAGTTTTAAATCTACTTAAACGAAAGCATTTAGATTCTAAGTTTGACCTCCATAATTCAAGTTTACCTTCAACGCCCTCTCTAGTCTTATCAACAAGAAGAATACCATCATCAAAAAGCATACACCAGGGTACAACCTCTTGCAAATGTCAGCCACATATGATGCAAAAATCTATACAAAGAGAAAAACATGTGAATAGGAACAACAGAAACACCGAAAGATTTATCCAATTTTCACAGTCTAAATGATGTGTCTGTAGTGAATAATTATCATACAATTTAATCTAACAGAACAGATTGCTCGACCTTGAAATGTAGTAAATGCTTTTGGGAAATGTAGCAGCTCTGGAAAGACAAAATAGATTATTCTTTCTTTTGTGAGTAGATCAACATGTGCAATTAACTTCCCGGAGGAACCGACTATACACAACATGTGTTCTAGAGCATTTTTATAAGAATTTTATAAGTACAAACAAATGTTTACCGTAGCAGTAGATTTTGTAAAGCACTACATGTACCTTCAGTTCATGTAGTAATTCACAGTTCATCTAAATAAGGGGCTATACCATTGGACTTCAGGAACTTCTTCACTAGGAGAACCACAATGGCAACAACAAGTCCAATGGCTGCCCAATTGAAAAACCGGTCAGTCATGGGCTTCTGAGCTCTAACAGAGTCCCTTTCTGGTATTGTTTCACGCGATACAGCAACTTCTGCACGAAAGCTTAGTCGTAGACGCCCAGCTGCTGCATCAACACGAAGCTCATGCATATCCTCAGCTGCCATACCCTCGACTTGTGGGTTTGGAACAACGGCTTCCGCCGGTGGTGCCTCGTTATTGCTAGCATTGGTTTGCTGTGCTTCTTCTGATATGCTGCTGTTGGTCTCCTCATTAATGCTTGCAGGAGGGGGGAGCTCAGGAACTGCTGGAACCTTACTGAGCATGTATTGATGGATCTGTAGCCAGACAGATTCACTAAAACGAGCAAAATAATAATATTGAACGAATAAAACACAATAGAAATGAGAAAGAAGTTAAACCTCATTTATTAGCTTTTGCCGTTCTGTGTTGCCGTATATCGGTGCAGTTTCACGTGACTTGATAGCAAGTTGGCGCCTTTCTCCCTTGGGGTAGTCAAGGGAGCCCAGTGCACCACCAGGGTTCGTTGGCATAAATGCTATCAAAGCAACCAGAGCTGTACGAACTATGAGACGAAGCAACAAAAAATAGTCAGAATATGCTCTATTCAATCAGGTAAGCTGACACAGAAAAATGTACTATGTCTACAAATTGTCATTTTGAGTCTAGAATATAAGAGAACGGTTGATAAGCCTTCCCTCCATATCAAAGGAATTTGTGTTTTTAAGACAGTATAAATTTAGCGAGATACAGCTCAAAAACATTTGCATTTCAATTCCTATAAAAAATATTAAACAATTTTAAATCAGCACTGCAATCCTGACTGAATGGTATGAAAGGATGATGGTTCTATAAGAAAATGGTATATGAAAAGCACAGAACTCAACTCAAGATGCCATAGACCTTAAAGCGGGATTGATCAAGCCCACTCCAAGCTAAAAGCATCTCAAAAGGGGCGTGATGCAAACTGGGAAGGACAAGAAAAGGTCCATTCATCAAAAGGGTATTCTCAATCCTCAAGTTGATCCCCATAAGCTTAGCACCAGGCTCAAAGCATCTTGATTGAAGCTCAAGAGGATCCTAAAGCATTTCAACTACAAATATGCAAAATAACAATTACTTATGAAAAATTCCTATTTTTCATCTTTTTCAGTAGTTGCACTCAAGTAATATCCTAACATGTGATGTGTATTCTAGATCCAGTACGCAACATGAAAATATACTACAATAAATCTTTTGAGTTTTGACAACAAGTTATAAAATGTTCAGAACCTTCCTTCAAGAGCATGAATACCAACTTAAGAGGGCAAAAGGAAGTTGTGGGATGGTTGGATAAATGTAAAAATATCCCACGTCCCACCATTACCTAACTATAACTAATAGGATGGTTGGGATGGGATCTTCCGCTTATTTTTGGGTAAATTGATCACATCTCTATCAATCTATAATTGCAATATTTTAAATTTAAGATGTTGAGAACTCTTATTCAAATGTATTTAAAGCCATTCCAAGGAACCGCATAATTATTAATTATGCATAAAGTAAAAAAATATTCTATGTTTCACCATTGCCCAACCATAGCCAATGAGGTTTTCGATGAGATCTTATCTTTATCTTGCTGGGAAAGAAAAGGCTTCACTATCCAAAAGCGACTCATAAATATGCAAGTGCAATAATTGAAAGCGGGCAGGGTAGTTAAAAATCAATTTTTCAGTGTCAAAATATGATTTGTTTCCAGTTTATTCTTTCCAAAATTAGAGTATTATGAATACGATTGTTTCAACAGCCAAGTGGAAAAAAGTAATTTGTACTGTGATCCTAAAATACAATGCGTAATCATGAAAAGAGAACAAACATATATAAAAAAAAAATCAGAAATTATAAAAAGTGAACAGTACATGTGAAAAAAAGGAGCTTATAATGAAGATGCTTCCAGTTTATCAAAATCACAGAAAAGAATAACAATGATTTATACATTTTAGATTTACTACTAGTTCCTTTTGGTTGCTCAAGTCACTAGATTCAAATATTGAATGGCATGTGTTATAATGGAAAGCATTGATATAGCATGATATTAGTTTATACAACAAACCAAAAGAAAAACAGCAGAATATTAGCATTAAACATGATTAGAAATGATGAAATAATAAAGGTGTTAATCTCAAATAATCCAAAAATGAGGCCAGCAAGCTACTTTACAGAAATGGTTAGACAATTTCAAGTTGATGCCAAATAAATTTTCTGTTATCATAATTACTCAACACGTAGGTCATATAGCCAAGAAACAAGCATAAACAAGAAATTCAAATGATATACTTTTAGTTTAGTTCTTAATTCATCACAACATTAATAGAAAGACAATTACTAGCTACACTGAACAAACAACCTAGGAAAGATAGCCAGGTAAATTACTACATAACACAACAACAAGCTTTGATATTGCAGAAACAACGAGGAAATACCACCCTCTCTTGCTAATTCTCACCTATGATGCATCAACACGTTATAATATCAAACTATATAGTGTCAAACACATGCAGAACATGGCACACCCAACAAGTATTAGACACACAAGAAAAATGTCTAATTAAAAAATAATAAATAACTGAAGGACGTGTATGTTGTAGGTTAAATGAGATAGCGATGATTGTAAGGACTGAAAAGTGCAAGAGTTGAATAGCAAGAAACTTAAAATTTTGAGAAAGACATGAAATATGCTTTTAATAATTAATTTATTTAAATTATACTTTTATACAATTTATTCTTTCTTTAGTACAAGGACATAATTTATCATTAAATGAATTAGCTGTATGCATTTCATATTTATTTAATTTCTAAAATTACTTTACACCATGCTTTTAAATTTTTAAGATGTGTATGTGTGTGCGTTATATCAACCGTGTCAATCCTATATTTATAATAATAGACATGTCTGATATTCGCATCATATCATGTCCATATCAATGCATTATAAAATCTTACATTGAAATTAAACTCCCATTCTCAACCTTAAGGAAAGTAAATTCCTAGCAGATAGCAGGTATATAAGAAATTTAGATACCAACAATCTAATAGGCATCCAAAAAACTAGGCGACAGATTATAAATGGGAGCATAAAACAACAAACTAAAAGCCCATGTTCATTTTAGAAATTAAGTTATTTTACGTTAATCGTAAATAGGCTGCTTAAATTGGTTGATGTTTAATCGATGGTTGTTCATTATGTTGTCATAATGGCATAATGCCTTCTCCATCCTTCCAAAATTATTCTTTGAAACTTTCTCAAAAATATTAAGGTTGAGAATAAAGTAGTTCAAAGAGGAACTTTTTAACCATTTCTCAGCAGAATAAACAAGTCTAGTAGCAATTTTTTTTACATTTTCGGAACCACAGCAGGACAATATCCAGTTTAGATTCAGCTTTATTTCAAAACTTACACTTTCATAACTAGATAGTACATATCAACCATAAAATCATCATCAGTATCCTTAACCTTATCCAAACCATTTAGAGTTAGCTTTCAGTATCTTTGGACAAATATCAGCGTCATTGAGTGGTGTTAACCCTTTTTTTACACAAATATCTTTGCAACTAGAAAACACAAAACCAACATGAGAGAAAAAGAAAAAGAACCAGCAATAACAGCATACCACTCCATGAAGGCTGCCAATGCTCAGGATGATGGTTCGATATGCTCAGGCATATCTTTGTCTGGGTCTCAAAACGCCCATTTGGCTGGAAAATTTCAGGAAAACAGGGGTCAAATCAAGTTAAATAACCAGATGAGCGATGAATTAGAAAAATGCTATCCTGAATGGAATGTACAACAAAAGAGTTTCAGTAATTACAGTTAGTAGCATGAAGGAAGGGGGCTTGAACGGGTAATCCGCAGGCAACTGAATTCTTCCGTGGTAGATCCCTCCTTCAAACTCCGAATCACGTGGCCCCAAAATCGCAAATTGCCACTCGAATATATTTTCCTAATCCAAAAAAGGTAAACTTCAATTTACAAGGTTGGAATATCCTCCCATGAAAATCTAATTCCTCCTAGAAATTCCTCATCCCCGCAAACCCATATATAAAAAGCAGTCAGCTAACTCCAAAATCAGATCTCAGATAATCAACATAATCTAATCAGACTGCAAAACCATTAAGGGTGTCTCATTTAATTGACAAGGAGAACTTATTAAAGGAAGATCTACTGCATGGAGACAAGACATACGTTTAGGGTTACAATTGAAAGATACCTCTAGAGGTAGGCTCATGAAATCATCTGATGGATTGGACTGCATCTCCTTCACTTCTTGGAGTATCCGCTTCACCGCCGTATTCCTCCGATTATATTTCTCCTCCGCCATCGACCGCCGCTGGATCAGCTCCGACCCCGATGGCTTGGATATACTACTGAGCCAAGATGGTTGCTCGGAAAAGAAAAAATATTTTAAAAAGTTTATAGGGATTTGTAGGATAAATTTGTTAAAAAAAAATATCAGGATAAATTGTGATATACGTATTTTAGGCGTGTCGAATCCGAAACCGAAATTTATCAGAATATGGTCAAATTGAACATAAGTCATTTAATAAACGGGTCAATAAAATGACCTGATAATTCATTTTAATTAATTTTTTTAATTTTTTAACTACAAATTTGATTAATTAATAAAAAATAAAATAATTATACCAGGTCAAATTGAGTTGACAAGTCAACCCAAATATGAAATTTACTCGTTTTATATAAACCGGAACTCAGTTTTTAGGATTGGATCATTTTTTGACACCTCTAATGTATTTTAATTTCAAAAAAATGTTTTAGAATATTTTAATAAATTAAAAAATATTTATGACAAATATCTTGATTAAAAATAATTAAATGAGCTTTAATAATCTTAAATTTATATTAAATAAGTATAATTTATAAATATTTTATTTAGAATTATGCCAAAACAAATTTAAAATCTTAGTTAGAATATTTATATATAGTTTTTTTTTTAATTACATCAAAATATACTTACAAATTATTTGATTTATTTTAAAATTAATGTTATAATATATATATATATATATATATATATATATATATATATATGAGATTTTTATGTTGCACTAATCTGAGTATTTTATATTTCACTAATCTCAAAGTCATTTTATATTCTATCTTAATATAATTTATGTTAAGATATCTTAATATAATTTGTATGCTATGAATTTTTAATTCATTTTATTAATAAAATCATCTTTAATTTAAAATTTATAAAATTAAATAAATTCTTAAACTCTAAAAATAAGTGAAAGATTCGCAATTTGAAAATTAGAATAAAAAGAAATTTTTTAAAATTATGCATTCTAATCATATACATTATATTTTTCACTCAATATTTAAAAAATTGTAAATATTTATTCAAATTAAATTTAACTTTACTATAAACACTAAATAAAAAAAAGATTCATAATAGTTGTCAAAATAAAATAAAAAATAAAAAAATGTAATTATACGAAATATTATAACACAACAATAATATAAAATATATAAATTAGTTTTTATCATAATTTTAAAAGAATTTTCAATGTATAAATGCATGGCAACAATTTTGGAAATTTTAATATATTTATATATTTAATATTTAAAGTTTATATTTATTAATATGTTATAGGGACTCGCATTTTAAATTGACGCGGAGAGAGGAAGCTGAATTCAGCTAAGGTAGGTGGACGGTTGTGTGCCACGACGCCGAGATCTGATCCGACGGCTCTGATCTGTTGATATATTCATTGTGGGAAACGAATTCCTTTCAAGCTCGTCGGCGCCACCGCTTGGCTACTGCTTCGTGTGGGCCCACCACATGTAACTTTGTTAGACGTTTGGCGGTTGGAAGTGTTTGGGTGAACCTTTTTTACTTCTTTTTATAGCTAATTTTTAATACAAAACTTTTTTAAAAATAGAATAAAATTATCTCTAACGAATAGTTAATCTAATTGCTAATTAAAGTTTGAATTAATTAATTACTAATAATTAGCAAAATTATATTTTTTATGCTCATAACTTCAAAGAAAAAAAAAACTTAGGTAAGTGTATTTTAAGAGAAATATTCTAATGATTTTTAATAGAATTATATATTAATAAAGATTCACATAATTCATTTTTATTCCAAAGTTAAATGAATTTAATTTTTAAAACCAACAACCTTAAGATGGTCCTCAAAACTCTTTAAGTTACTCAAAATTGTTTAAGTTGTTTTTTTCTTTGTTTTTTTAATATTTTTATTTTTATTTTTATTATAACTCTTTAAGTTGTTGAGGCTTGGATCTTTTGGGATTGCTTTCTTATTATTTCTAAAAATAATTTTAAGTATAAAATTAAAATTTTAATAGTAGAAAACATTTTTAAAAAGCAATAAGAAAGCTGTCACAAATGAAATCTAATTCTTAGTTTGAGAGAATTTTCATATCACTTTATAAAGCAAATTTTTAGTATTTTTTAAGCAGCAAAAAAATAGTGATCAAAAGCTATCTCAAACGAAGCGTATGGCTACATTTAAGATAGGCTATACTTTTTAAAATTTTGCTTTTAAAAGCTCATTTCTCAATCAGAGTTTCAAATATGTTTTTTTTTTCTAGAAATAACTTTTTAAAAGCAAATTTTGGATAATTCTGTGAAAAAATTACTATGAAAATGCACATTACTTTGTTATGGACTGCTTTTCCTACTGTAAAAACAATCATATATTGGCCCAAATAGAGCATGAAATAGCCCTCCAAGGCCCAAAAATCCATTGTCTTTGCTCTTAGCTAAAGCTTTTGTCGGCCCGCAGCTTATTTGCCTCATTTCCCTTTCAAGCTCCTCCTTTCGCTATGCAATTTTTTTTTTCTTTTTCTAGTTATAATACTCCATTTTATCATTTTTAGCTACTCATTATTCCAAAAAAAATTTAATTTAATGCCTGTTGATTATCAAACTATCGGAGTCTTAAGATTTTGTTTGGGACGACTTTTTTATTACTTCTTAAAATAGAGTTTTAGTATAAAAATTTTATTTTTTTACTAAAACTCTATTTTAAAAGTAATAAAAAAGTCGTCCCTAAAGAAGTGTAGGATTTTGTTTGCAACAACTTTCTTATTGTTTTCTAAAATAAATTTTTAGTTAAAAATTTTTTTGTACTAAAAATTTATTTTAGAAAACATTAAGAAAGCTCTTCTAAAAAATGCCTAAGGTTTCGTTTGGGACGGCTTTCTTACTGCTTCATAAAACAACTTTCTAGTACAAAAATTAAAATTTTTTAACCAAAAGGTTGCTTTAAGAAGCAGTAAAAAAGCCGTTCCAATCGAAGCCTAAATCTTTTGATAGTTGTACATGGAGTTGAAGTTTTAACTAACAATCAATTCTTTTGAATTACTTAGTTGATGAAATTGTTTTATAATTACTAGCTATACTTTTTGCAATTTGTTGTGAATTTTTTTGGAGTGCCTATGCTTTTCATCATCATATTAGACTGAATGCTAAAGAAAGTTGCAGCATGCAGTTACCAATTTGGTTGCTTTTCATATGCTCTTAATCTCTATCTCCACCACCAAAAACTAGGCACTATTTTTTTACTACAATAGTGTGATGAAAAGCATAAGCTACCAAAACTTATCCATTCAAAAGCAAAATCATAGACCCTCATTGGTTAGAACTAAAGTCTTTCTATTACTCATACAAACCTTTGATTAGAGTCAATAAATCATGAACATGTAAATTTATGAATATATGAGGATATATTGATGTAAAATATATCAGGATGAACTTCAAAGCTGAACTATTTATATTGAGATCAATACTATTCATCATATCATGTACAGCACAAATCACAGTGCAAATCAGAAGACTTTGAAGCTCATCATTTTGATTTTTACAATAGGATGTCACGACCCAAATTTTTTATATGAGAAGGCATATATATATTAGATGCACTAATTTTTTAAGGTATGCAGATAATCTAATTAAAAAAATTGTTCTTTAAGGTATGCAAATGATCTAATATCTATTAATGCGAGGAGAAATAATATTCTTACAAATGAGTTATTTAGCATTTGCCTCATTAATAATATTTATGAGTGGCTCAAATTTCACCGGCCTACATGATAAATTAGTCAATGACCGGAATGACAACCTTTTTATTATCTAGTATCTACAGAAAATGTCTCATGATATCGTTTCCCACTGAGCAGAGAGCCATGGACCTTAGAGAGTGAAATTCTATTATCGGAACATGAGTGAGATCATAATAGATTTGAAAATTATTGTATTTTTCAATAAAGTTTAATACACCATTACTTTAAGATTTTCTGGGTAAGGCTTTGTTTGGAACAGCTTTCTTACTGCTTTATAAAACAGAGTTTTAGAAATAATTTTTTTTTTTCAAAAATATTTGTACTAAAATTAAGTTTTTTAAAGTAGTACGAAAGTTGTCCCAAACGAATCCTGAGTGCTCCGCCCGTAAGTGTTTCCCACATATCTCTAAATGAACTCCTCGAAATGCATACTCGTTCTCCAATGATAACATACACTCGAGGTATTATCCTATAAAAAGTTATTTTATATAATTCATCTTCAATAACGCAAAAATTAGTAGCTTAATTTGAAAATGAATAATAGTTATTGAGTCTTTAGGCAACATCTGTTCACATAAGAGGAAGAATATAGTGTTCATCTAAGTGGTTTTTTCTTGATTTTTTAATGGATTGTATCTTTCATAGACCTTTTATACTTTGAGAGTGTATATCCTTAATGCACCTTCTATACAAATATAGATGATTTGATATCTATTAATGTGAGAGAAAAGTGACTTTGCTAAGTAAAATAATTATTCATTATGTGTCATTTTTTATAATGAAAGTAAGTGATTTCATTGAATTTATTTTAAAAATTACATCTAATCATGATTAGAAGAGAACCCTCACTCATAGGATCTCCCCAAAATTTGTTATAAACCTTCAACCATTTTTACACTTATAGATATTAGGTAAGTTTTATTGCTCATTAATTATATTGAAACCAAACACTTAGTTATAATTATGTAGTGTTTAATTCTCCACATAAATCTGATGTGTTCCTCAAGTTCTTTTTGGCTCAAGCATAACACCATGCATTAACACCAAAATAACAAACCTTCCATGCTTCAAATAATTGTTGCAAGGGAGCTCAAAACTTTCATATTAATTATGACAATATATCATAGCAATCAGAAGTTTAAAACAACCCTAAATCTAAAATAACAATAAGTTATTTGAGTTGTGAGAGATCATGCCATCAGCGAAATTATTACGTGTGTAGCTTGAACGTAGGACATGTGAGTATAAACAATGTGTACACACAGCGTAAAAAAGAATACAATATATTTTTACAGTTGATCGGAGATTTCGATCTGGGGGAGCAATGGAGATATCAAGAAAAGATTGGAAACCATTCGCCCGAATGATCTTTAAGATCTGGGATTTCCAGATTGTATAATTTTCAGGAGTAAGTTGGAGAGAGACGATGTTCTTGATGTGAGATACCAAGAACTTCAACGTCGTCGGAATGACAGGCTCATCGACGGCGGTACCAGTGAAGGGCCGAGGGGTATCTGTCGCCGAGGAGAGCGATTGAGACATGACGAGAAGGAGAAGGATCAGTACCTTATTCTGATACCATGTAGAAAGTGATGAGGCGTAAGGAAGAAGACAAAGGCCAGAGAGTAAAGACAGAAAGAAAATATTATTGTATATTTCAACTATGATACAGTAGCGTGTTATATATAGGCCTTAGGAGGACCGCTGTAGGTAACATATGACCAGTGGTATGTTTACACGTGTACAAGCAGTTAATACAACATATTCTAATTTGTTTCTGCTAATAATACACATTGTGTGCATAGTGTACTTTTGTACACAATATTACACACTGTGTACAATCACAATCCTGACGTAGAATCACGTCCAGGCTTTGCACGTAATAATTTTCATATTTTTAATCAATTAATCTAAAATTTATTGTTAAAAGTTAATAAAAATATATATTTTTTAAATTGAAAAGGGTTATCGGGTCAAGATTGGGTTACTAGCAAGTCAGATTCGAATCCACCTTTTTTACCAATTTATTAAACATGCTGGTTCAAGTTAACCTTATTCGGGTTGGATCGGGCCTAACTCCGTCTCGTTAAATCATTTTGACACCCGTATTGCCAGTTCAAGTTTGGTTTAACCAAAAGTTGACTCGACCCAAATTCAATCTCTTTATTATATGGGTCAAAGTATTTGACCCGAACCCAACTCAACCCTAATCCGTCTAACTCATTTATTATATGGTTGATATAATATTTTGAGTTAACACGACTCAATTGACTTTGTCACTTTGACATGACTCATTTAATCCAATAAAATATATGCTTATTTCAACAATATCTATCCAATTCTTCAAAGTCAGAACCCGAATGGTAATCAGATCGATTCCAAATAGATTTTTGGTTATTCGGATTACTCGAATCCGACCTGAATAATAACCAGACAAACATATCCAAACCAAATAATTAGCATTAACAAATATTCAAATTTTTCAGATTAAATTATTTATTAACACCCCTAAACCTAATATTTATTTTATTTGTAATAATAATGGATAAGATTTATAGATTTCGTGTGCTCGGCACATACTCCCTTAGCAGAACAGTCAGATCTCTCCATAGACTTTCGCTACAGACGACGAGAGAACAATAACAAAAACATTATTAGCTCTCTTATTCTCCTTAAATTGACATTTTGAGAAGCTGAATGCGTCTGAAACACATTTGTTTGATTTTTAGGGTGACTTTTTGCTCTGTCATTTTCTTCGATAAGCGTCAAAATAGTCGCAGAAAATAATTGTAGTGGTAATGCTTCGATTGTTGGCTAAGGGTTCCTTTTAGGCGACTATAATTTATTATAAAATTGATAATTAAATCATTGACAAAAATTAATTTTATAAAGATATTCTTAAAATTATTTTGGAGTTGACTTATTTGAATCCTCGATGATTCGGCTCGAAATCTAGATTTCAATTTAAGTCAACAAACTCTCAAATTTAAATGTAGTCGAGCTAATTCAAATTTGATGAAATCGTGCATTTTGCGGTGGGTTTCTTACTATTTTTTAAAGTTGTTGTTGAAAAAGTAATATTTTAATGCTTCGTTTGGGATAATTTTTTTACTTCTTTCTAAACCAGCTTTCTAGTACAATTAATTAAAAGAAAAACTAAAAAAATATTTTATAAAGCAATATGAAAATTGTACCAAATTAAGCCTAAAATTATTATAGAAAACAACTCCATAGTAAAAAATTTCTTTTTGAAAACATAAAAAAAATTGTTTGAAAACATAAAAAAAAAATGTTGACAAAATAAAATTTATTTTAACATAAGAAAATTGTTCCAAACGATGCCTTACTCTTATAAAGAGTTCTATAACATTACCCGCTTACAAATATTTTCAACATATATATATATATATAACATAAGAGAATACAATAAGATGGTCTTTCTATACATTTTAATGTCAAAATGGATAGATATATAATTAAAATTAAATGTAAAATAAAAATAGAAAAATACTAAAAGATTGATCTATGTTGTTGTTTTCTATTTTTTAAGGCATTGTTTTAGTTACAAATAATTATCTTACAAATTTGATCACTTTTTTTCATGCTAAGACAAAATATAAGAAAATATTTTGATATAATTATTATTTTTTTATTGAGTCGCTCTTCTTTATAACATATCATACAAACAAATATATTAAAAATGTGTTAATTTTATGAGAAACAAACAATATATTTCTAGATTGCATGATTTATTTTAATTTTAGCATATGAAGGCATAAAATTTTTAATAAAAAAGTTAAATAGAAGAAAAAAGTGAATATTTACATGTATATTATGCAATTTTTATACATTTATATATCTATCATTTAAACTTTGATATTTAATTATATAATATTTAAATATTTAAATTACAAAAATTATTAATATTAACTTATCTAAAGTAAAATATATCTTTTTCTACATATATTTTAGTATGATTGAGATGCTAAATATTCTATAAATAAAATTTATAAATAAATATTAAATTTAAAGTATTATATATTTAAATATATATAAAAATTATGAGATATGTTTGTAAATTTCTGATATTTTTATTTAAGTGGCAACGACAAAATATATATAATTTTATTTTATAAAAAATTAAATTTTCTTAAAAATATTTCTCATATATATATATATATATATAGAAAATAAAAAAACAGATGCAAGAGTGCGTGCCCCGCCCGCATTTATTTGTCACATAAATCCAAAAACTTAGGCTGTGTTATCCATAGCTTCATCTTCACGAAACAAATAATCCAAGAGAGAGAGAGAAACGCAAAATACAATAATTCCCAACTCATATAAGACTTAATAGATAAAAAATAATATTTTTAATTTATAAGTAATTATATTAATTATATAGAAAAAAATTAATATAACTCACAAATTCCTAAATTTCTCGTAATCAACCTAATTATAATTATTTAATTTAATTGTTCCTCAATCTACAAAAAAACTAAATAAATATATTTATCTTATATATCCTTTAAATCAAATAGAGCCTTGAATAACATAAAAATAGTATAGAAAATTCATTATTTATTTATTTTTCACATAAAAAAAATTATCACCAACTAATTTAAATGTAAAAAAAAAATTCACAAATATTTAACTACAAGGGCATTTTTCGAGTAATTTTTCTTATTTATTAAGAAAAAATAATCTCATCACAAATGTTAAATCAATCATTTCTCATAAATTTATTCACTTTACTACAACAATTTTTCTTATTCATCATTTTATCTGGTTTGAAGTTACAACTTCGAAGTAGAAATAAAATATTATTGAGGGTTTATTTGTGATGGTTTTTTTACTGCTTCTTAAAATAATTTTAAGTATGAAAAATTTAATTTTTATACTAAAAAGTTGTTTTATGAAACAGTAAAAAAATTATCACAAATGAAATCTAAATATAAGAAAAAAATCCAATCATATACAATGGAGCTCAAATTATTTTATTTATTTTTCATAAATAAGTTAGTAAAGAGTTTTTCATATAATTTGTGCTCAGGATAGGCTTAAGAATTATTAGATATGCTTTAAATAAGTGATACATATGAAGAAATGCATTACACTAATCTCAAAGCATATCAAAATTTTTGAAAATTTTAAAATTCATACTAATGAATATATATTCTGACATAATTTGATCAATTAAGCTTCAGAATGAATCTCCTCCAACCCCATCTCCTCCATCTTCTTCCCCTCACGGCACTTAAAGCTCTCCACCGCAGCTCCAATCTTCCTCGCAACGATCACAGAGTTAATCACTTCATCATCAGGATGATAAACTGATAAAACCTCAAAGCCTTTGAGATCCGCAGGCTCCACTACTGGATACAAGAACATTCTCGCTCCATGAGCGCTTCTGACCACCAGCATTGCTCCTGGCGCCATATGCCTCGACAAGTGCTCAATCACTCCCACCTTTTGCTCTTTGTCCAACCCAACTAAGGCTGCTAGGAACACCACTCCGTAGCTCCGAAGACGGTCGCCGCCGATCTCAGAGGCGTCGGCGGTTATGAACTCCATGCGGGCGGCGAGAGAATTGTCGTTGGCGATGAGAGCAGAGGCCTTGGCAGTGGCAGAAGGGTCGATGTCGAAGTTGTGGAAGGTGGAGGAAGGGAAGTGGCGCGAAGCGAGGATTATGGAGGAGAGAGGGAGGGGTCCGGAGCCGAGGAAGGCGATGAGGGGAGGGGGGTGGAGGAGGTGGGAGAAGAGGAGGGATGATTCGAGGAGGGAGAGGGAGAGGTAGTTGGAGAAGTAGGGGAAGACGGGGAGGTGGGGGAGAAGGGAGGAGGAGGTGAGGGAGAGTTGGAGGAGGATGGAGGAGTAATGGAGTTCGAGGAAGGATTCAGCTGAGCTGCAGAGGGAGATGAGGTGGGAACGCATGGAGAGAGTGGAGGGAGAGAGGGAGGAGAGGGAAAGGGAAGGGTAGGAAGGGATGCAAGTGGAGACTAGAGAAGAGAAGAGGGAGTTAACTTGAGGGGAAGGATGGAGGGAAGGGAGATTAGAAATGGTGTTGTAGAGTTGTGTTATGATGGTGATGAGCTTTTCTTCTTCTTCTCCTTCTCCTTGTGGTTTTGGATCTTTGGTGCTTTGGGTTTGGGAGAGGAGGAGGTGGTGGTGGTGGAGATTGGTGGCGATGACCATGGTGGTGTGGTTGGGTTTGGAGAAGGAGAAGTGTTTGAGCTCTGATGGGAGGAGAGGTGAAGGAGCAGGATATATGTTGGTTGAGGAAGTGTGGGATGTATTGGTGTATATATAGTGTTAGGGGAGCAATGGTGGTGAGGGGAAAGTCAAATGGAATATTTTATGGACCATGGTGTTTTTTGAAATTACAAATTTTAATTAATAATAAAGAATAAAATTTTGTTTATTATTTAAAAAATTAATATTAGGTTTTTTTTTTATTTTTTATTTTTAAAAAATTTAATATTAGGTTGATTTATAAGTAATAGGAATTATCATAAAAATATAATTTGTTGGGATGTGCATATTTTTTTAATGCTTTTTTTTATCTTATTCTAAAATTTTAAATAAATAAAATAATTTTCTTCATAAAAATATAGTTATTTTATTTATGTCGTGGATATATCTATATGGCCTGTACTGTATTTGAGTGCCCTCAGTGGAATTTTGACCAAGATGAAGCATTAACGATTGCTTTTGGTGAAGGTGGAAAACATTTCATTATATCTTTTTTTTTAGAGAAAAAAAAGGTATTCTATAATATAAATCTGCATATGAGGCCAAATGTAACAACATATTAAACTCTATATATGACACCTATAAATAAAAAAAAAAATCAAAGTTGGTCATTGTTTTGACTTATTTTACAATCTCACACTGTTGTTGATCAATAATTAGTCTCTTATGGTTGTATTTTTTTTTTTTTTTTGTATTCAATTATATATTTTTAAAAATATACTTTAGGACATTTTCATTTCACAAGGTCACAACGAGAACCCTATAGACGTAATTACTCTAATCTAACAAGCTCAACAACCTAAAAAGACACTCTACGAATGAGCTTAAGTACCAACAAAAGAATGTACCTCAGCTCTCCACATGCATATCTTCTTTCTTTCCAGGGAGGCATATGCATCCAAAACTAATCTCGAGCCCCTCGGTGGGGACTACTACCCTTACCCATGTATTTTCCACTCGCCGTTAGTAAAAACCTTGGGTCTTTGACTATAAGTAGAGAAGCAGGGTCCTACCCTTCATTTTAGGAAAACCTAATTAGGCAACACAACCTTAATACGCTTTGATGCTATGCTCATTAGCAGGGATTTATTCACCCTGCCAAACCTATATATCAATGAGAGTAGAACTGGCACTTCGTAAGCATGTTAGGATAAACTAACACTTTTTTTTAGTGATAAGACTATCTAGTTAGCCTCGTCATAGTCATAACTGTTAGAGCTTTAATTCAACTTGTTTAGGGGTGAGGTCAGCTCACAAGACATTCACTCAATAGGAAACTTTCTTTTTTTCATTCAGATTAAATCACAAGCAATTTAAGACCGAGGATCAACATTCTTTCTTCGGGTATGACCATCTTGATAAGGTCGTTCAATTGTATCTTTGTGAGTGTGTGTTATTAATTTATTTAGTCTGGTTTAAAATGTGTTGTTTGAGTTATGTAGGGTGGGTTGATATAAAAGTCAAAATAACCCATTTAACAAATGGGTTAGATGAATTGTTGTTAGGTTACTTTGGTTTGAAGTTTAATGTCTTGAACCATATAACAAATAGTTTGTGTTTATGTTAGTAGTTCTCAAGTTTAGTTAAGTTTGAGTCAAAATGGAACACAATCCATTAGCTTAAATCAATATCTCTAAAGGACATTATTATTCATGCTTAATGAATTCTCATCAATATGATTCAAATTAAACTGCGGGCTTCTTATCTCTCATATCATTTGACTATGTCATGATTCGAGTCAACTTATCAATTAACTTTGATATAAGAATATTTCTTAGCCCTAATCTCATGAATGTTGGCAAACATCTAATCATATAATTCAAGTTGCCATCAATGTTAATCTTAAAACAATCAATATAGATAATGTCATTTAATTTATATCAGATATAACATCTTTCTTGAAGTTTATATCTATATCAAGATGCTTTCATTATCATGAGGGAGCAATTATTCAAAAATTAATCTCAATTATAGCTTGGCTTACTTATCTCCCATCCACTCATCAATTGTTGTACCATCAATTATGAATGCATCATGCTTTGAAAATCTATGATTATAAGCCAAGTGTGTCATCTTTCTATATATGACTTATTGGGATGCCACAAAATTTCTTCATCTTAAAGTATATAAATATCTCAAAATATATAAGAGGTCCATCTCGATTATTGCAAGGTATCTCGTGGAGTTAAAAAAAAATACAATGACGAAAGCTCAAATCATTACCAACCAAACCCTAAACTCAATAAAAACAAATGTGAAAAATAAGGAAGAGAAGAAGCAAATCAAAAATTGAAGATAACATGACAATGAGTATAAGCAACCAAAAAAAAAGTCCCCAAAAACGTGAAAAAAATGGAATGATATAACAAGTCATAAAAATACGAAAAATATTAAAAAAACAGTACTATAAAAATACCCAATCAAATAATATTATCTCGAATCCTCCAAAACACAAATGTGCCAATTCCTCCTTTCAAAATTAAATTAATATGTTTCCAATATTCCAAACTCTCTTTACTTTGATTATATTCTTTACAAAATTGAAGTGGCTTAGCTTTTGACTTAAACAAAAGAGAAAAAGAATTCAAATCCCTAAAAAAGCATGCAATGGTACATTTTATCTGTATGAGATAGCGTATTTATTCCATGATTGATTCTTTTATCTATTTCTTCATCACATATTTCTATCTTCTATATTGACTTCTTCTCTCCCAGAAAATAAATAAAATTTTTTTCTTTCTTCCTCGCAAGAAAATATCTCCCCTCATCCACAGCCATTCATTTGCAAAGCAGCAATCAATACTGACCGTTCATGGCTCGACGGTGGGTCCCGCGTGCCACTTGGAGCCAATCTGGTAGGCCTAAGTGTGCGTAAGCTACAGGGAATGCATCAAAAGCTGGGATTCCCATATATCTCTCGGTTCACACTAGGGCTAACCTTCCACCCCTTATTCAGGATTAGCTGTTAAGCGTAGAACAGCGTAGCATACATAGTTAGAGTGGCGTGCGGTGGTGCAGATTGACCGCAGCAGGTCTTGATGATGTTTCCTGTTCTGAGTCGGGCAGCTGATGATAAATCGGTATGCAATTTCGCGACCCCCATTCTCCCCATCTGACCTTTCGTCGTTATAAATAGCATCAATAAAGGCGGTTTCAATTGACGACGACGTATATTTATATAGACTATCCAAAATAAATAAATAAACAAAATTATAAAAAAAATTTGGACACTAAATTTCAATTTCCTAACTAATTATAAAATTAAAATTATATATACAGAGGAATATAAATTTTTTTAATAAATTGAGATGGGTATTTTATCAAATTTTATTGACTCCAATATATGAGAGATTATTACGCGCAATATGGACACAGAGAACCGTTCAATTTTGTGACTGTGTATGATAAAAATACAATTACTATTCACCAATATGCTTTTAGTATTCACAATCACAAAATCCTAGATTTTGCAAGCAATAATCTCTCCCAATATAGGGTGTCAATAAATGACCCAATCCGATAATTAGACTCTAACTTGACCCAAAATATTTGAATTCAGACTAATTTGTTTCATAAACTAGTTTACGCAAACCTGATAGTGACACAGTAACAACCCCATGTAATTGATTTTTTTTTCCCTCAAGTTCTTTTGATTGTGTGTATGTTTATTTTATTTTTGGTCAATTAATCTAAACTCTAAGTTGATAAGTTACAAAATTTTTTTATATCAAAATAGATTAGTAGGCTAGGTTTGGGTCAACTGGGCTGCGGTGGGTCAGAACTAAGTCAACCTTTTTTTGAGCTATTTATTAATTGGGTTGAGTTTGAATCAATTGATTTCAGAGTGAGTTAATTTTATATCGAACTTAAACTGAATCCGTTAACCCATTTTGATACTCTTATTCTAATATTTAAAAAAAAATGAAGTCCAAAGTTCTAATCAACCCAAACAAAAGTAGCCAAATGTGAAAATTGTTTTGAAAAGAATCTCAAAATTGGTAGAAATGTGGAATATTATATGGCATAGTTGAAAATAAAGCATAGAGAGTTTTAATTTATATTTTTTTATTCTTAAAAAATTAATTAAATAATATTGGAATACTTTGTGTTCACACTGACATATTAATCAAATTAAACATACTTCAGGCACATTAGGAACCTCCAAACAATAATAATAATTTTAAAACTCTCCAAATAATTATATTAAAAAAAAAAACTCATACATTTTGCTTAACTGCTCTATCAATGGTGGGTCTTACATTTTGTCTGATTAAAGAAAAAAATTGCGAGCGTGTATAATGCAATGTTCTATATTTATTGATGTAAAATTAATTGTTAAAGTTTTTGGGATTAAATATTTTTTATATTAAGGCTTCGTTTTAGACATTTTTTTACTGTTTTTCAAAGTAATATTTTAGTACAATTTTTTTTTGAATTAAAATTTGTATATTACAAAATTGTTTTAGATAGTAATAAAAAGGTTGTGCCAAATGAAACCTAAATTTACATTTTAAACTCAATTTAAGAAAAAAATTAATTTTTAAGATTTTTAATTATTTATAATAAATTTATAAAAAAGAAGATCGACCATACTTGACAATCTCTCTCTCTTTATCTCTCTGTCTCCCACTTGAATTTCTCTCATCTTAATTCGATCAACACAACCATCCAAGTCATGATCAAGCTCGCCACTATAAATTACAATTATCGAAAATTTCAATTTCATTATATCCTCATGAGAAACAATTGACAACTCCCGTTTTGCCTCTTGAACAACGTCGACCGCCGACTAGGGTTCCTCTTACCACTGTCGGCAGTCGGCTACAGTCCCTACCTATGACCTGGGCCACCCACCGACTACGGTCCCTTGGACGACCGTCGCCCGCCAATTATTGTCCCTCCAACCTTCCATTGCCCATAGACTACGATCCCTTTGACTTTTGTCGCCCACCGACTATGGTCCCTTTGATTAAGAGTTTCAAAATGGGGTTTGGTTCGGGTTTTGTTTGAACCCAGAATTGACTCGGGTCTAAGCGGGTTGACACGCACCTGACCCGATTTTGTAAAATATTTATAAAATTTGACCAAAACCCAACCAGGTTACCGATTTGACTCGACCCGACTAGTGAACCGAGCTATGTGTGTGCGTGCGAAGTGCGGATCTACCGCTCTAGCATTGTGTGCGGTCCATGAGGATAGCGAAAGCCTAAGGGATCAACGAATCGACGCTCGCAGTTGTGGGATCATTGGTGTGGACTGCGAAGGGCAGAGTCTGGACGACCAGATAAGGGAAGCACTCAATGGGAGCAGGCTGAATTGAGCTCCGAACCCAAGTTTGATCGGATAGTGTGAATACAGAACGGATGGTGCGAACGCAGGATCGAGCTGGATCGAGCCGTGCCAATGTGGATGCGGGATCTCGGAGTCCGGATGGTGGAGGGAAGAGTTTGAAAGCTGGAACAAAATCTCAAGCATGGAATTGGGTTACAAAGGATGGAGTCCCGATCATTTTGGGTTGATCACAAGTTTTCAGGTCATCCTGATCCAATTTTATAAACATGTCATAATTTAAATCCCGAACCTGACCAATATGGCAAATGAGTTGACCTGAATCTAAAATTTCCTGAGTCGGGTCTAGGTCATGTTTTAATTTGGGTCAAATATTGACACCCCTACATTTGACCACCTTCACCTATCGACTACGGTCCCTCTAACCCAAATAGCTCGCCGATTAGGGTTTCCTTCGATCACCTTCACCAGCTGACCATGGTCCCTCTGACTTCTCGTCGATCGTTAACTACGATCCCTTTTACTACTATCGCTTGCCGACTACGGCCCCTGTGACATTCTCCACCTGCGGATTATGGCCCCTCGGACCACTATCGCCCGCCGACTACAGTCCCTCCGACCAACATCATCTAACGACTACAATCCCTGCAGCCTCCGCCACTTGCCGTCTACAGTCCCTCCAACCACTGTCGCCTGACTACGATCATGGTGGCTGAATAAACATGCATGCACTCTCTTAAGAACAATTCTCATATCACTAGATTCTTCCAACTACCACCTTGTAATGTGCTCTATATGATATATATTTATTTCATCAAGCAAGACCTTCCCCCCGTAGAAGGGCCTCATTTGTATTCAACAATAAACACTAGTGTTAAAAAAAAAAAAAACAATAAACACTAGTGGAATCAATTTAACTAAGTCAAGCCCTGTGATTTTTTTTCTATTTCAAGGTTTTCCAAGTAAAAATATTAGTATCCCTTATGACTCCCTCACCCCTCTCTCTTTATTTATATGTGTGATGGATCTTTGTTCAAATCTAAGACATTAAGCACTTTCTCTCTACCGCTGCGAATGTTCTGGTCCGCAACAATTATAATTCTAACCTAAAACAAGTTTAAATCTGCTAGAAACCATATTATATGAAAAATAAACTCAAATCTAAACAAATTTTCAGGAAAAAAATAAAAAAACCAAAATAACTTCAAAATGTTATTTAAAAAGAATCTAACGGATGAAATCTCAAATTGACTGAAAAACATCAAAGATATATAAATTTACATTTAAATCCTTGAAGAAATGAGCAAGGCAATTCGAGGCGGGAAAAAATGGCTGCTCTACTCTATTTGCATAAAATGGAGAAGAAGGGGGCTGTTACTTAAAAATTATATACGGCCTTACCGGCGAATTTTTCTTGCAAAAAATTTCCGTCGGTTTTAAGTTAAATTTTTTGAAAGAAATTTCTGCAAGAAATCTAGCTGGAAATTTAATTATCGGTGAGAATTTTGGCGGAAATTTCAACCGTAATTTTCTACCTGAAATATCTGTTGGAAAATAAGTCGGTATTAAATATTTTTTTCTAGCAAGTTTTCACCTCTTTTAAATCTGCTGATTAATTAGCATTTCTTCTATAACATGTTTGTGTGTGCGAATGTGTGTGTATGTATGTATGTATATGAAATAATGAATATAAACATAGCTTAGAGAATTATTTTAATATGATTAATATTTTTTAGCTATTTGAAATCCTAATTATTTAAAATTTATAATAGTGAATAAATGATGCAAATGATGGTGAGCTCTTTCTATCTGAAAGGTTAGTACTCTCACTATCTCTCTCTAAATAATTCATTTGGTCTCACTTCTCTCCTATTTAATTTCTTAGAAATAAACTCTTAGAAAATCTACATTTTATACATACATTGTTTCTACCATTTCATGAATATTGGACTCACTTATCAAACAACTTATAATTTTATATGAAAGTATGATAATTTATTTTGTATAAACAATAAAAGTAAAAAAAAAATCAATGTAATTGTTAATATACTTTGATGCCTCTTAAGTATGACAAAAAATAATATATCATGTACATAATCTTTCGCCAATATGAATATTAAAAAGAGTTATCTTTCTGTGCATTGTAGCATTACAGAAAGAAAATTTTTATAATTCAAATTGATGGCTATTTGGTTCCATTTGGGACAACTTTTTTATTATTTAGGGTTTAAAGCAGCTTTCTTGTACTAGAAAGCTACATTAAGGGTTTGTTTGGGACAGCTTTTTATTGCTTTTTAAATGAACTTTCTAGTACAAAAATTTTAATTTTTATATATAAAAAACTGCTTTAAGAAACAGTAAGAAAGCAGTCTCAAATGAAGCCTAAGAAGTAGCAAAAAAAGTCATCCCAAACAAGCCTTTAATTACAATGAAGATAAATACCTTTTAACTATTGTGTCAAATCAATGTTTGTTTGCTCTTTATGGCGTGTTTGGTTGCAATCCAAGTTAGCTTCAACAAAGTTTATGAAAATATAATTATAATTACAATATAAATTTAATAATAATAAAATTTGTTTCTAATGAATCTTTAAAGTAACTTAATTATCATTAGAGATAAGATTAAATGCTAAAAAATAAAGCTCATCATCCATCTTTTTGAATTTTGATCATTTATCAAAATTCTAATATATTTACCTATCTAACTTCTAAGTTTTATAATTATTTATATAACAAATAAATCTCTTAATAATAACATTAAATATATCATTAACATTCATTTTTTAAAATGAAGTATACATTTTTCATACATATATTTTAACATAACTATTATATAAATAAATATAAAAATTTTGCTATTATAAATATAAAAAACATAAAAATTTTATAATAGTTATTTAAATCCCCCTTAATTATTAGATTAGGCTTAAGTGCTTAAGCCCCACATAAGCAATAACTAATTACCCCAACTAAATAGAACTTTACAAATCATAATACCTAAAGCAAACATTTTAAAACAAACAAAAAATGTCGACATTTTGCCCTCATACATTTCAGTGCATGTGAGGATCCCTTTTCCTTCTTTTCATTTGTCAGTGGTACAGAGCAAGATAAAAATAGCTATTTTATCATAGTGCATTTCCATAGTCAGAGAGCTCTCTATTCCCTAAGCCCCATTAAAGCTCTTTCTCCTTCACCATTGGACCCTTCAAAGTTAGGTAGTTGCTTTAGGGAATATTATGAATGTGAACACTATGTTGACATATGAAATATATTGATATCATAACCATAATGCGACTACTCGACGCAGATACAAATTATTTTATTTCTACTATTGGTTTTGGCTCTTTAGTTTGTACTGTTTGTTTTCTACTTTGTCATCATTTGAAAGGCCAAAAGCAAGAGGAATGGGTGGTAAGCCTTACGGGGACATCAATTATTTGATTGGCTACAACATATATCATCTAATGGGTCTTCAAGCAGTCATTAGGGTTTCATTTGAGATGATTTTTTTATTGCTTCTGAAAGCAGCTTTCTAGTATTAAAAGTTTTATTTTTGTACTAGAAAGTTGTTTTCAGAAGCAGGAAGAAAACTGTCCCAAACGAAGAAGCCTAGGTCTCTTGCATTATAATGTGAAAATCATAGATTTGAGTCATGAAATTATTAATTTTTTATATTAAATGTGATTATTTGCATCTTTTTTCTTTCAAAATTATGCATTTATAGTAGCTTATTGCACATATTGGTATGCTTAGGTTGGGAGATTGGACATTCAATGTGTATTCATTTAGGTTTCGTTTCGTGACGGTATGTTGTCATTTGACGTAAAATATAAGTATCATTATTTATTATTATAGAGCTGGCTGACTACTTTGCAGTTGTTTTACGATTATAAAATTGTAAAAGAAGTGTGCACGTTATAGTGCTTTCCATCAGACGTTTTGCTCAGCAATTTAAATTGTGATTTTTTTAAAACGAGAAAAGTTATAACATAATGGGTCTCTGATTTTATTTGATTCTTTCTTTTGTCCTACTTAATTTTGTCAAAAAAAAAATCTTTATTTTATTTAAAATCATACATGGAATGCATGTTCTTTAGGGCTATAAACTTTACAAAAAAAGAAAAAAAATTGTCATGTTTTAATGCTATATGAACACAACTTGACAAAGATAACTTTAGTTATTAATGTGCATTTGCGCACCTTTTGTTCAAAGTTAGTTGATCTTCCTTTAGCTAATATTTATTTATTTGTCAATTTGGGATATTAGACAAGTTTTTTTCTTTGGTTGGAAAATTAGTTAGTAAAAAATTATTATATTAATTTTAATAACCAACTAAATTAATTAAATCTATGAATAACTATAACAAAATAATAATAATCATTTCATAAAAAACTATTAATCAAATTTGGTCATATTTCTCATAATCAAAATAGATACATAAGTTGTATATAATATGTGAAATATTGCAATGAACATTATGAGGGCTGCCCTAGCAAACAACAATAAATTTCTCCTAGAAAGGGTCACATATAACCAAACTTTTATAATGCCGTCGTTTCCAAATGAGTCTAAGCATAAGCCCTTTGGATATCGAGATAAATGGGCGAAGTCACATGCCCTACTTAGTCTTAAAACGATACATTGACTTGCAAGAAATTATGTCACAATACATATTCAGCATTGTTATATATCTTTTTGAAAATGATGAATGATAAATCATAAAATATTTGACTTCCATATTTAATCAATAGGCTACCAATCCTTTCACATATGTTAATGTTTGAATTTTTTGGGAATTAAAAGAGAACAAAATCATTAGGCAATACCATACAAAATAAAGAATTTAAGAAGCAAAAACCTAGTGGCCAAAGAAAGGCATTTTGCCTTCCCCTCAAACAAAAAATGTTTGATTTTATCTATAAGAGGTTGAAGGACACTCAACCTTACAAAATTCTTTTAAGTTCTTGGCTCTCCTAATACATTATTTTCTAGATTTATTTGTTCTCAAACAACATAAAATACATTTTTTTTTCTTATAACAACAACAATATATTGTTGAATAACAAGCTTATCTTTAAACATTTGCCCAATTCATTTATTTGTTAAGTGCAAGCTAACTTTAAATACAACATAATATTTGAAATATTATACAAACTTATTAAAATTTTATCAAATTTAAACTGTAATAAATTTTATCAAATCTAACTAATTATTTTAATATTAATAGTTTACAAAAATATTATGTGATTACTATATATAATTAGATTTATAAACATTTATTAGGGATTATTTAAATTATTTTGTGTAATTTTTATATTAATAAAAAAAACTAACATCTTCTCATCATGTGCACACTGGCCTCCGGCCAGTAATATAAATAATTTTTATAATATATAACATATAAAAAAATGATTAAAAAAAAATAAAATAAATCTTCAATAAAAACTTCTTTTATTATAATTTTTAACAAACAAGTGAACATTCAAGTTTATTCATTTACATGACAATTTAAAAATATTATTAAAATTTATTAAAAAAACACTTTATATGATCAAATATCAAAATGTTCATTGGTTGCATTTATGTTAGTCAGCGCTGTATATTTTACTTGAAGAAAGACGGAGAGCCGAGCGATGTGGCGCTACAAACCATGAAGAGAGACAAGGAGTGAGAAAAAAGATCGATACAAATTTCTCCAATTTTCATAATGAATTTCTTGGTGTGGTGTGACTTCGTGATTTTTCTATTTCGAATTTTTCCACTTTAAATTTGATACTCTTTCTTTTCGCCGCATTTTTTCTTTCATATTTGTGCTCTCTACATTGTTCACTTCCCCAACAACTTATTCACTTATAGTCCTAATGTTAATCTATAATAGAGAATAAGACAATGCATAGTTTCGATAATGTTTAGGAGTCAAAGATAACACTACAGAAATTCAAAAATAGCAGCAATCAAACCATATGAGAAGCTTTTTTTTTTTTTTTTTAAACCATATGAGAAGCTTATTGACCCCTAAATAGAATCATATCATTAAAAACGCTTTAGTAGCCGTAAATAATTGAACACCCGATCGAACCAGTATCAAGAGAGAACATCAATGGAGTGGCATCTTCAGTAAGGGCATATCCAACCGAATGCCATACAAATATATGGCAGTCTTCCATCGCTCTATCTTATCGGCATTTTTCCCGCTATTTGATTGCTCATGAACAGTGCGATATCAATATTAGGGTTGCACTGTTCACCTATGCGATTTTTTCTATCTCAACCGAATTTGTCGAAGAAACGCGCGAAAGAGAAGAAAGACGGTTACCTTGGCAGAAGCGTGCTTAATGGAGTCCGATTGGAGACGAATCACAGTATTTTTAAGTTACACTGCATTTTGAAGTGAAAAATGGGATTTTCGGTTGGAGATGCCTAAGCATGGCATACATTTGTTGGATTAGCTGCACAGAATTAAGCTCCTAATGTCCTAAACTTGAAAGATATCTATGGCTTCGTCATAAAAAATATGAACATCGATGCTTCAAGCAGCTGTGTATTTTTGCAGTCGTCGTGCCCATTTTTGCTATCTTTTGGCAGCTTCCATTCATTTGGTTTCATTTAAACATCTGAAGCAGATGATTCATGGATGTTAGTTGGTTTATGTTGTGATTCTTCATATCATGAGCTAGAAAATGAATGCCAGAAACCTTCAAAAGGTTGAAACAGTAAATATAAGATTAAAAATATTAAAACTGTACTGATCTCCATGATGACTGATGTAAGTTTTATTTCTCTTCTTTCTCCTTTACATTTTCATCACCAACTTAGCAAAAAAAAAGGAGAATTGATTATGAGGTTTACCCCAAAACAGGATTTGAGGAAAGGTTTATGTCAGCAGCCTTACCCCTTCACCGATAATAATAGAAGCAATCTAACCATGGCTCTAGGCCTTCCTTTGTATCATCAACAAGTGATATAAAATTGCCTACATAGTTGACCTATTATCACCGGTGCATTAATCAACTAATTTAACTTTTCAATTGAAGACAACTGAAGTAGATAAAACCAAAATTAAGAGCAACAGCCTTAAAATCAACAACATTGTGGGCTCCTAAAATTCGTGCCCGGTCTCTCCGCACAATCACTTTTGTTGTTGATAAGGAGAAAAGTTTTAACGAGTTTAGGTTCCGGGATAAATTTTCAGAAGACATATTGGATTTTAGATAACACACTACCTAGAGATTTTGCCCTCATTTTTGCTAGGACTTTATAATTTGAGTTATAGTTTCCTATAGGCGCAAAGTCCCTATAATTAATTACACTTCCTGATAACGAGAGAGAGCTTTCAATTAAGGTTAGTCGTGAGATAGTCACTAAGTACCCAGCATATAGTAGCAAAAACTTTAAGGATTTTAAAATTTGATTTTTAGGAATTTTTAAGGTTTGAAATTTAGCACTGCATATTTAAAACAGGTGGTGGGGAAATGAAGATGAGCCCGATCTAGATCTTATGGTTCCGTCATCCCAGACTATCATGGTCTCTGATCTACTTAGTCAGAGGAGGTAGTCGACCCAACTCAATAGAAGATACCTTATTGGTAGCTATTGGTTACTTCTTCCAAGAATACCTTATAAACTTAGGGTGGTGTTTGAGTAAGGAGATACATTTGAATTTAATTTAGCTGACAAAAAGGTCTTTGTGCCCATCGAGTATGTCTTATGATTCATTACTCAAGGGTTTGAAATCGTTAAGGAACATGTGGACTTTGGTTATGACCATAATATAATGGTGTTATTTTACGGTAAAACCATCCAATTAGAGGATACGTGCCACATAAATGCTGACAATAGATTATTTGAGAATTAATCTTAGCGATACAACCGACATGACATTCACTCTTTATGAGTCGAGGTTAATTTCAAACATATCACCCCTGACAAACGGTTATAGGAGGTGAATGGGTTTTAGCTTTAAGTTTTTAAGTGATAAATTTCATTTTAACAATTTATAATTTTACTGATTTTTAGATTTGACCCCTCTGATTGAGATTTATATTCAACATGGCTATCATCAAGATGACGTTAGACTTATTTTTAAATTTTTGTAATGCATATTTGGGTTTAAGTATTTTGAAAATAGGATCCCCTCCGGTTGAGATTTCTTGTCAACATAGCAATCATTAGGGTGAATTAAATGATTAGTTATTTGAACTTTGTAAACTCTATTTAACCGCTAAAAGAGGATCGGGTTAATAATTGACGATTATATGAATGCCAAAATTGCATGCTTATATTTTATGATGAATTTCATTTATAAAATCTTTGTGTTTAATGATTAGGCATTTGTTTATTAATCCAAGTTAGGTCGACTTCAGTCCTTTCAAGGAGGAGGACAAAACTTAGAATATTTGACTCGTGCAGCATTCTCAGACAGTTAGATTAGGGAATCATGTGTATCAACACATATTTGACTCGTGAATCTGAAACACCTCGATTATAGAATCATACATTCTCATGAGACTAATTAAAGAATTAAAATGTGAACTCCATTTGAGTATCAACATATCTTTGTAAATTAGACTCCTGATTAAACCTTGGCCACTTAGTAGACTGCCCTCTTTAAGATATTAAAGTATTTTATCATGTTGGATAGTTTTAAGAGCATCTAATCTCTTATATACATGATTCCCCAATAATATTTATAATTCTAGAAGTAAACTTAAATAGATATTTCACTTGCCAAAACTCAACACGTTATTTCCTCTTTAAATAACATTCCATCTATTAAATCCTAAAAAGAAATTTAGTACCAAGGAAGAGAACCATTTGATAAAAAAAACCTAAGATAAATAAATATTTTAATAAAATGATGATATAAACACAACCTTAAATCATGCTTAATTTCTTATCAAGAACTTATTGATAAAACATTTAAATAAAATAAATGATATCTTATTTATTGTGAATTTATTATGAAAGGAATTAATTTCTTTATCATTCAGATCTATTGGCAGAATACAAACACTCATTATAAAATCAGTCCTACTGAACAATGAACACATAAAGTTGATGAATTCAATAGAGAAATTACTTAGCAAAAGTTTTATATTCATAAATGTCTAAACTGTCACATGTGGTTCTACTATTCCAGCTATTTTCTCTCTTGAACAAGCTTCGAAGATGAACATTTATCAAATAAACCAAAGGAAGATTGAAGATTGAATAAAGAATTCAATCATCGGAAGAAAACTTATCACATAAATGGTTGAGAACAAACAAGTAAAATTAAACATAAAGTAAATAACAAAGACCTTAGGAGTTAGGAAGATGAAGATTGAAGAAGAAGCTCATCGGAAAATCTGAAGAATGGAAGAAGACGTTAGCTATTGGGAGGGGGGAAAATGACTAAATTGACCCTACTTTAAAATTATTATTATTTATTTTGGGGATGGGGGGCCAATTGTCCCCAAAGCGGAACCAGCGCCTGCATATGTGTGTGTGTGTATATGGGAACTAACAATTATTGTACATACTATCACGATAAGGTCTAGAGGTTTGAATTAACGAGGCTGGAATAGAAAGTCGAATTGTTTAAAATTTCATTTGTTAAGACTATCTCTAATATACTGAAAGAGCCATTAAAACCTTACTACATTTTAGAATAAAATACTATGAGTATATTTTACTAAGAGTGTTGCTCCTACGATATATGTTCTCTCATATTTCACTCATTTAAGTTATTTAAATAATACCTATGTTCATTTGTAAATATATATGTGAGTCAAAACCCAACTATGTGAGCACACCGTGCTTTTAAATTATAGTAATACAAGAAATTTGAATAATATGTAAGTTCATTTTAAAACATAAAATAAATATAATTTTAAAATTCTTTTGGAATATGATCATTAATGTTATGCATATCCATACGTGACACATATATAATATCTTTATCCTTTCTGTAATTAATATAATCGTTATAAGAGACACTGTTTAAATAATACTAATGAAGATACTTTCATTTCTATATTTTCATAACCATTTCAAAAACTTTTTTCATTTCACATGTGTAGATATATTATGTCCTCAACTAATACTATAAGGAGGTGTTTTCTATCATTCAACATGTACATACAAGCAACTCAATCTAATAATTTCAATCATATGAAATTCATTTAATTTATATGAAAATATGAAACAGAATATGTTACCGTCTATGTCAATATGAACAATAATTGAATATGAGAAAAATAAAACATAAATTAACTTTCAACAAGAAATTAATAAGTATGTAGTAATATCTTTCTATGCATTAAATTTAAAAGAAAGTAAAATCATTACTATAATTTAAATATATGAGTACTCACCTTGATTTAAATATCTTTTGACCATTTTGTCCATATTTTGACTTCAATAATATGACATCTATAATAATACTTAGTTTTAATAAATATATATATATATATATATATATATATATATATATATATATATATATACATCTCTTTCTCTCTAATTAGCTATTTATTATTAAAAAAATCATTTTATTCTAAAGAATATATCTTTAATCCCACTATTTTTGATCAATTTTAATTTAATTCACAAATATTTATTTTATTACTTAAAATAATAATCTAATTGAATAAAATCTCTTATGAATTTATTCAATAAAATTTACACACACCCCCACTCTCTCTCTCTCTCTATGATATATTTAATTGCCACTCATCTTTTCTCTAAACTTTAAATGAAAATTTTATAGTCTAAGAAATTTATTTTTACTAATTAAAGTTTCATTCATTTGCATATTTTCTATTCCCATGAATCAAATTTATAAAATTTATAAATATATTGAATTTATATAATAAAACTTGCTCTCATATAAATATATACCATTGGTTGTTTTTCATAATTAGTCTTATGTTCAATTAGATGATATCTCAAAAAGATTTTAATTTTAAATTATGTGAGCATAAAATTTTAAATACAAAATATAAATTTATCTTAAATTTTATAATTCTAAATTCTAATAATTTAATTGAAAGATAAGAACTTAGGTTTTAAGAATTATCAATGCATTAGTGAATTATTTAAACTCTCTTTATATCTCATAATTTCTATTTTTAGATATTAAATTATTCATTATTCTTAAAAATTTAAATTTTAAAATATATTATCTCATAATCTAAATAATCAATCTTACTAAAGTTTTGAAGTTCTTTAAATTAGATAATAGTTATCTCTATAAATTGTACTTAAAAAAAACTAGCCTTTCTTTTAACATAACCAGTTTATTTTTTTTATTAATTATCTTAATTTATAATTTAAATTTTATAAGTAAGAAAAGTTAAGTCCCTTCCTTTTTCTCACCCCCACACATGACTCTCGCTTGCCCTAGCAACTTAGTGGCTCCAATCAATGGCGGAGCCAGAAAATGTATGTAGGGGGCCTAAATTAATTTTTTTTTTTATTTTTTCCTCATCTTTTTACATTTGGTCTTGGGACTGGCATAGGCATTTTTAATTTTTTTTTCAAATTATTATTTAAGAAGGTATAATATTAAATATAAAATAATAAATTAAACAACTTACATTTTATAATGCCTACTCTTAATATTCTGAAAGAATTGAATGACTGCTTCATTATCAATACTATTTAAAATATTTTTCTCAATAAGCAAGTAACTTATCATTCAGCCATAGATCTCTAATTTTATTTCGCAGCCAATTTTTTATCTGTCGATTATGAGATTATATCTATTATTCTGAAAGCATATATCATCTCTTATGTGTGGGATTCGTTGTTTCTTCTACTTCTAAGATTGTCTATGATGCTCATTACTCGCTTCCAACATAAAACGATCATATTAAAGTTTGTAGAAACCCACACTTTGAAATAAAAACAAAAGAAAATAAAGTAAGAAAGGCGTTTGTGTCTGCTATGTAATGGAAGAAGCTGTAGTGAGAGAGTGTTTTTTATTATAAGAGTATACCATTCACATACATCAAGTTATTTAATATATAATGTTTGAAATCTGCATAGTTTCATCCTTCTTTTGTATGTGTAGTTTAGCAGTTGATATGAGAGAAGGAATTTTACCTTTGATCCCATCATTTGCTTGTTTATAGCAATCCTTTTTCTTTCAAAAATTTCCAACCTCTCAGGGTTGTTTGGATGCACCAAGGATTTAATTTAAGCAGGATTCGTAAATCCTCTAAATCCAGTTTATAAAATCTTAGGGGTGTTATATCCTGAAAACTGTTTGGTAACATTCAATTCAAGATATAAGGCAATTAAGAGATTTGACATTTATTTTTAGGATAATTAAATACAACAAGAGAAGTTTAAATAAAACATAACAAAGCTTTTTTAATGCTAATTAATATTCTAATACAAATTAATTATTTAATTATTATTTATAATATTTAATAAGAATTATTTTCATTTAAAATCATATTTAATCCTATTAATTATTTTGAAATAACTAAGTATTGTTTGGAATTGAAAAGTTAATTTGCCTTGCAAGGTACAAAAACAAATCTAAATTAAATTTCCATGGAAAAATGAGAATTAAATTTAAATTTCAATTCTGAAGTCGAACAAACCATTAGGGGTAATATACCCCCTTGGAAGGCCGAGATAAATCTCCTAATTGGTTAAACGCGGAATTGTGGATCTTCTTTTGAATGTTGTAGTATGATTTATGGGAGAACCCCATATGACCCCAGAGGGTTTAGTTTGAAGTTTAACTAATATCTGACTACGATAATCATGAGAAGTGATCATTAATTTCATATTCAAATTTATTTTAACATATGATATATCTCCCGAGAGAAAGACAATCACCATTAGCATCATTTATTATGACGATAACGATCGTTTAGTTTGATTTCCCAAAGGAAATATTAATTGAGTTTCAAAAAATTAACGTGGGTTCTAATTTTCCTATGAGCGCAAGCCTGTCCATACCTGATCCAAGCATTATGATTTTGATGATAACAATATTAATATGTATGTTATTACTTTCTCCTAATTTTGTGATATTTTATTTTATTTTATATGTACTAACATTTCATGAAATCAGTCCACCATTCGCTTGTAATTTTGATCGCTTAAGACTGGTTAGACTAGGGTTACAGTATGTAATTTTTAATTTTATTCTATATTTTTTCCTTCTTGAGTCGTATCATATAATTGGATGAACATCATTCCTGAGTAACCTTGTACACACACACACACACACACAGAGAGAGAGAGAATTTTTTTAGAGAGTTTTTTTTTTTAAAGTATTCTATTGTATTGTTTTGCTTTATAATGTATTGACTTTATTTCATACTGTATAAATTTATTTGTACTGTATGATCTGTTGTGTTTGTCCAAAACCCTAGTCGCTAGATGTTAAGAAAGATACTAATTATGTGCTGATCGTACAGTATGATTTGGTTCATACTGTACACCCTAATAAAATCTTTCTTAATTACCCCTCCATACATCAATCAATTCTATATAATTATTCATATATTATATTGTAAGATGCGTTTGTACTATATAATTGGTAGTGTATAAATTGGGTCATCCTAA